>CAWUFW010015550.1:0-356062 GCA_963921515.1 Calotriton arnoldi | reverse complement strand
TGGTAGTAGTGGTGGGCATCCTGCCCCCCTGGGTGAGGGTGGTAGTAGTGGTGGGCATCCTGCCCCCTGGTTAAGGGTGGTAGTAGTGGTGGGCATCCTGCCCCCCCTGGGTGAGGGTGGTAGTAGTGGTGGGCATCCTGCCCCCTGGCTAAGGGTGGTAGTAGTGGTGGGCATCCTGCCCCCTGGGTGAGGGTGGTAGTAGTGGTGGGCATCCTGCCCCCTGGCTAAGGGTGGTAGTAGTGGTAGGCATCCAGCCCCCTGGCTAAGGGTGGTAGTAGTGGTGGGCATCCTGCCCCCCTGGGTGAGGGTGGTAGTAGTGGTAGGCATCCTGCCCCCCTGGGTGAGGGTGGTAGTAGTGGTAGGCATCCAGCCCCCTGGCTAAGGGTGGTAGTAGTGGTGGGCATCCTGCCCCCTGGGTGAGGGTGGTAGTAGTGGTAGGCATCCTGCCCCCCTGGGTGAGGGTGGTAGTAGTGGTGGGCATCCTGCCCCCTGGCTAAGGGTGGTAGTAGTGGTGGGCATCCTGCCCCCCTGGGTGAGGGTGGTAGTAGTGGTAGGCATCCTGCCCCCGTGGGTGAGGGTGGTAGTAGTGGTGGGCATCCTGCCCCCTGGGTGAGGGTGGTAGTAGTGGTGGGCATCCTGCCCCCTGGCTAAGGGTGGTAGTAGTGGTGGGCATCCTGCCCCCTGGCTAAGGGTGGTAGTAGTGGTAGGCATCCAGCCCCCTGGCTAAGGGTGGTAGTAGTGGTGGGCATCCTGCCCCCTGGGTGAGGGTGGTAGTAGTGGTGGGCATCCTGCCCCCTGGCTAAGGGTGGTAGTAGTGGTGGGCATCCTGCCCCCCTGGGTGAGGGTGGTAGTAGTGGTAGGCATCCTGCCCCCCTGGGTGAGGGTGGTAGTAGTGGTGGGCATCCTGCCCCCTGGCTAAGGGTGGTAGTAGTGGTAGGCATCCAGCCCCCCTGGGTTGGGGTGGTGGCGCGCATTCAGGCCCCTGTGTGCATATGTGGCATTGGTGATGGGCATCCCGCCCCTATGGTGCTGCTGTTGCTGGTGTAAGTATATTCAGATTCCCAGTGTATGTGTGTGATGTGTCGTGTACGTGTTGTATGTGTTTTGTGGTTGGTGTCTGACTTACCTTCTGCGCCGTACGCGTCCGTGCCTGTTCCGGTAGTAGATGTAGAATATTGGTATGATCGGGACGAAGGGATTCATGGTTGGTTCGTGTCGTTCGTCCTTCTCGTTGCTTCGCGTCGTCCTCGTCGCTTGGCTTCGTCCTCGTCGCTTCGCTTCGTCCTCGTCGCTTCGCGTCGTCCTCGTCTGTGCTGTGTTCGTCTCGTAGCCGTGGATCGTGTTGTGGCGCGATTCGGAGCTTATGTGCGCCTCTCCCGGATGCTTTGACGTGCCGTGCGTAGCGACGGGTTCGGCGCGTACGGAAGCGCATCGTACTTGTCCGGCCGGACGGGGCTGCATTTTCCCTTCCGTGCGACTCGATTCGGCGTTTCCGGATTCGCCTCGGTCGGAGAACAGGACCTGGTTTGGGTGAGTACGGCTCGGCCGAATTTTTGCTGTTGTGCGCATCGTACTTGCTCGTTCGGTGTGCTGTACGGATCGGTCGGGAAACTGGCTTTCGCATGGCTTTTTTCCCGACCGAATAGTATTGGGTGCGCCTCCGACCGAGATCGGAATCGGCCCCTTGGTTGTGTTCTTCCACAGATTTCCCAAAAACTAGGTGTCATCTTGGAAATACACTGCATTCCCTATCCCCTTGAAAATGTCTGTTACCATCCATTGGAACAATCTAGCCGCTGATGACAATCTAAACGGCAAACGAGTAAACAGGAACATTCCCTCCGTGGTGATGAAGGATGTATGGTGCTTAGACTCCTCGAGTAGTCTTTTCTGATGATATGCTCTCTTGAGGTTCAGCTTGGAGAAAAACTTCACATCTTTCAAGGTAGAAATCAACTCCTCTATATTCGGCAAAGGAAAGGTGTGGCAATCTTACAAAGATTTAATGACCTCAAGTACACACACTATCTGAGCCTTCCATCGCGTTTCTTCGTGATGACCACCGAAGAAACCCACTCAGAAGCCTCCACTGGTTCAATCACACCCCCATCCATCATTTCACGTATGAGATCCTTGACTTCTTCTCGCACAACCATGGGCACCCTTCTCAACTTGTGCTGTACTGGCACTGCATTCTTCCTCAACTTGATTTTGTGCATGTATCCTTTGAGTTGTCCCAACTTCTCCTGAAACACAACCTCAGCCCCCTGTAACACACCTCCTAATCCCTCATCTTCAACTACCATCACTTGTGTAGGAGCCCTTGGGTTGACTATGATGTGGAGATCATATTGGTGGGCCCAACCGAGAATGGGGGGTGCCTCTTCTGCCACGTAAACTTTGCCCTTGACCGACCTACCTGAAAATGAGATGTTAGCTTCAAAGTATCCAATTATATCAATTGACTCACCCTGATACCCTCCTGAGATGTCTTTGGGCAGTAAAACTCTATTTTCCCATTGGCCTTCAAGTTTTTGGGGATGATGGTGTATTTAGAACCAGTATCCACCATGAGAGAAACATTCTTTCCATCCACCAAAAACATGGCTTTGGGCCTATTCAATCTTCTATATTTTCCTCTCTCTCGGTTTCCATATCTGCAGCATTTAATATCCTATCGAATTTTTCACTCCTCATCGCTAACTGATCAGAAACTACAGCCACAGTTCCACGTGTTCTACTCTTGCACATCCTAGCATAGTGCACCAGTCGCCCGCACTTCAAACATTCTTTGTTCATAGCAAAACAGAACTTAGAATCAGCAGAATGACCACTACTCCCACACCTGTTGCCCACCCTGGAATTAGGTTGTCTAACTTGCACCGCACGTTTGTTACTTTTGTTATTTTTTACAACAGCCACTCCACTCGTTACATCATCTCCAGTACCACTCTCCGCTCCTCACATATACTATTCTCTGACACTTCCGCTATCTCATTTCCTCGATTACGTTTTTCTAGTTCCTTCACGCAACAGTCAGATTCTTCAACAACCTTGCCCAATTCAATAGCAGTCTTTAACGAAAGGTTCTTGGTTGCCCAAAGTCTTTCTTGAATTTTGTTGTTGTTGCATTGAACAATCAATTGGTCTCTAATTAATTCATCAGTCATAATGCCAAACTTGCATTTAATGGATAACTCCCTTAATCTTGCTATAAATTAATCAATGGATTCTTCACTCCTTTGATTTTGAGTATAAAATTTGTAGCGATTTATGACATTTATGACCACATTTTCTTCCTTGCATATATTGCTTCCAACTTACAAACAGCCTCCTTATATTCATCTGGCATAAGTTGCCCATTGACCTGTTGAGGTAGGTACCTAAAGATGCGTTGCCCTTCCTTGCCCAAAGTGCTTAGCACTAACGCTTTCTTTCTCTTAGGAATAAACGCCTGTCCATCCAAAGCATCCAAACAATTTTCAAAAATTAAAATCCAATCCTCCCATGGAACTGGTGGTGGACTGGTTTGCGACAAAAAACATGGGGGTAGAACTATTGCGACAAAAAACATGGGGGTAGAACTACTGCAATTTGCGATGTGGCCATTATGAAGCTATTTTGAAGGAGACTTTAAAATATATGTATTTAAAAATATTATTAGAGCAACACATTGAGGAAATGCCTGATCACAGTTACAGGCGTATTTTAAAAACTCTATATGCGAAGAAGTGTCTTATGAAGCTGCTAGTACTGTGTTAATATAATTGATGGGACAAAACGGCAGGAAGAGCGAGTAGCTCACTCACCACACAGCAGTAGAACAATTTGTGAGCTCAGGAACACTTCTTGTTCGCCACTAAATTTTTTGTGAGAGAAAAGCATGGACAAAGAGTTGTTCGCTCCCGTCTCTGTTTGCGATTGCTGGGGAAGTCGGAGCCTCCTTGCGTGCTGCTTGTGTATACAGGAAACTTACAAAACTTACTTGCTGGCAACCAAAATGGCCGCCGTGCATGGTCATGCACGTTACATTTAGGGAAGAGTTGCCGGATGCTATGGATACAAGTAGTGCGCATAAACGAAGTGCCCAAGAACGTCACTCATAAGCAACTTCAGTTGACGTTATCGTTAGACGAGGGGAGGTTGTATACTTGTATAACTCCAATCTTTTCCTGGCGCCTTCTCGGCCTGACTTGTCATGGCTCTGGATACTCCTATGGGTCCGTATTGTGCAGTCGTCCATTTTGTTGCGCTCCATCCCATCCTCGTCGTCAAATTGCTGTAGTAAAGAAAGACAAGGACCTCTATATGCAGGTAAGCAATCTTCTTTATTTGAGGCGGACACGCCAACATAAACGGACACTCCCCAGCTGGCCTGGGAACAAACTGACGACGAGGGAATGCTCCTTTTGAAAGCAAACATAGAACCTTCAACTACCTAAGTTCCAACTAGCTGGAACGTGAATACCTCATAATACTTTTACAAGAATACAACAATATACTTATGTTTTAATTTAGAACCAAGCAGGTGTGTAATATATACTTTCAAAATGCAAGACTGTTTAAGGTAATGCAGTTGTGCTTCAAATTACAATTGTTACAGGTTTGTATCACTTTTAAATGCAGTTTGCATCATACAGTAAGTATTTTCAGATTACTTTTGAGTTACTTTGGATTACATTGAGTACTGGGGGTGGTATGCCTAGATATCACACCTTAGGATCTCTAAATACAAGGTAAGTATGACTTTTATACTTTGCAATTGATTTCACTTTTCTCCCTACTTTAGCAGTTCCACACTTAAAACTATTTTTTGCCCAAAACCTTATAACATGAGTTCCTATAGGAGAAAAATGGTTATCGATTTTGGAGGTACGTACTCGACTGGTGAGCTTTGGGGGTTAGGACCAAGGTTCCCCAAGGTCTAGATGGGCACTCAAGTTGCACCACCAGCGGCCTGGGGCGGCCGGGTGCAGAGTGCAGGGGCCCAATGTTAGCCAATGGGGCTAAGGGGGCCTTCGGTTAGGGACTGCTGATAAGCAGGCCACTCGGTTGTGGGACCCAAGCTCCTGGGGTTAAGGTCAGCACTGCAGAGGCCAACAACCAGCACAGGAGCTGCACCACCAGTGGCATTCAGGCCGCCAAGTGCAGGGTGCAAAACGGACGTCGGGGACACTGTGTTTTCCAATGGAGACCTTCGGTTTTGGAAAGATGCTACAGGCTCGGGCAGGGAGACTTCCTGAAGGCGACCACCAGCTGGAGAGGTAAGTTGGGATCTTGGGGATGTCTGGACAATGTTGGTTGGGCCACCCAAAGTCCGTGGGGCGTCGGATGCAGGAGTGTCTTTTGGCATCAGGTTTTCTCACCAGCTCCGTCCACGGTCGGGAGGACCCTTCAGGTTGAGGCTGCAGGCATCGTCGGGAGTCTTGAGGGAGGTTGTAGATCACCAGATCCCAGGGCAGGATCACTGGGGAGACCTCCTTGGGGTGTTGGGCCACTCGAACTCGGGCCGTGGGCATCTGGTTCAGAGTGATGCAGAATCGCAGAGTCGACGGAATCCGGATTCTGGAGGTGAGTCTTTGGTTGAGCAAATCCGGTGGGAAGGTCGCAGGGCAGGTCCTCCAGGTTCTGGGGGTTGCTGGCTGCTGGACTCGCTGGGTTTCTTGCTGTAGGCAGGTCGTGGACAGGACAGGCCGGTAGGGCTGGGGTCAAGGCAGTTGGTGCCCTTTTCTCCTTCCTGGGTCAGCACGGCTCTTCGGTCGTTCTTCTTTCTTCCTCCAATCTCAGGAGGCAAGGTTCAGGGTTGCCCCTAAAAGCTAAATTTAAGGGCGTTAAAGGGGTGTGCAGGTCAGGACCAATGGGTCCCTTGCTTGGGGTGGGTACCCCCCTATTATGCCACCCTCCAGTGGGAGGGGGCATGAGCCTCCTTTTGATTGGCTGAGTCCCCTCATCTTCAAGATTGAGGGGGCTGAGATGTGTGCTTCACCTCGCCTCCCCCTCCTGAGGGGTGGGGTTGGCAAAGGTGGGCACACCTCTCTTCCTAGCTTGGATTTCCCGCCGATTATCCTTCCCAAAGTGGGGGCCAGAACCGATGGAAGCCAGTCGCTGGGGGCAGCAAAAGGCAGGGACAGCATCCAAAGGCGGCAGGCCTTTGAAGCTTCCCCTTTCGTGGACCCAGCCCATCATGGGGGAGGAGGCATGACATCTCTGCCAAGGATGGGCTTTGTTTCTGGACCCAGAGAGTGGAGGCTCTCTACCCAGGGTTCCAGAAACCTGTCTGGTGGTAGAAAATGGCGGGCAGCCATTCAGGAACCACACCAGGTCTGGTAGATTTTCAGGGGCATCTCTAAGATGCCCTCTGAGTGCTTTTACATTAAATCCCACACTGGCATCAGTGTGGGTTTAATGTGCTTGACAAGTTTGCTACCAAACTTCCCAGTTTTTAGTAAAGCCATTATGGAGCTGTGGAGTTCATAATGACCAACTCCCAGAACATACACTCTTTATGGCTTTACCACACTTACAATGTCTAAGAATGGACTTAGACACTGTAGGGGCACAGGGCTCATTCCTCTGTACTCTCACCTTAAGGCTAGTGCACCCTGCTAGAGGGGTGACTTACCTAGGCCTTAGGCAGTGGATTGCAGGCATGGCACACAGGGATGTGTGCCATGTTGACTCTTCACTTTTCTCTGCACCAAAACATGCAGCCTGCAGTGGCAGTGTGTGTGTGTTAAGGTGCAGGGCCTCTAAGGGTGGCACAATAGGTGCTGCAGCCCTAAGAGGCCTTCCCTGGTCACAGTGCCCTTGGTACCCATGATACCTTTTACAAGGGGCTTACCTGTGGCCAGGGATGTGCCAATTGTGGATAGAAAGGTACAGTCTTGGGACAAACCACAGGCCCTGGGAACCTGATTGACAGGGACCCAGGGCACATCAAGTCAGGTTGCATCTGATGTCAGGCAAAAAGTAGCGGGAAACCATGCAAAAAGGGGCACTTTCCTACAACAGATTTACATCAAAGAATACAATTTAAAATCTTCTCTCAGTTGGATCCATTAGTAGATGTTATGTATGTCTGTAATATGGACTATTAAAGTAGTGCCACTCGAATGAGTGGTATCCCTCGGGGCACAGCAGGATACCTGAATAAATCAGGTTAAATGAATTTGATTCAAAGTTCAAAAAGCCAACAAAGTGTAAAGTAGTTTTCAAAAACTGTCCATAATCTTTATTCATACATGAATTTGTTCATTCAATCATATGTTTGATATAGTATTATCAGCAGTGTTAACTCTCCCGATGCATTTCGGGCTTACAAGCCCTTCGTCAGGGGAAAAGAGTCTGAAAAAATGCGGAGAAAACAGAGCGTCACGATTCTCTATAAAGAAATAAGTGTCAACTAGGTGAAAACCAACGCAGTGTAATGGTGCCAAGCATGCATGAGCCAACGTGTGAGGGAAGATAAGGAAAACATACGTAAAAACCCGTGAGTATAAAATACGGTGTGTAGAATGTAATATGAGTGCTGGAAAACGAGGCGTGTAACGAAACCTGCGGTAGTGCGTGAGGTGGTTTTGAAAAACATCGGGATGCCGTTTATAAATGAGACAAACTGTGACCCAATCAACCTAAAACCTCGTTGTGAATGGTGAATCTTAAACTGAAGGGATACCATATAACTCGCGATCAAATATAAAAGCATTTGTGAGCAGAACAAATCAGAAAGAAATAGATGCCGCAACCAGGTTGTAAAAGTTAAAAAACAATCAAGTAGTTGAAATTAGCGTAAACCAACTGTGTACAGCCCCGAAGGTGAACTTACTAGTGTCCAGTGTATGCAAGCTCTGAATTTCAGAACTTGAAGACGAGAATCAGAATGTTGTCGACAATCTCAATTAAATGGTGACTCGATGTGCACGAGATAGAAAGAGGACTAACCAGTAACGTGAAATCAACGCCAAGAGTGAGAGCCATCTTGCAGTGACTAAAGTGGATCCGACTAGTGAAGTCTTACAAATATCGAGAAAAACGAATAGAAAAAATAGTGTGGGCGAGAAACAGCCTCAAAGTAAAAAGCGGTGAGTGACAATATAGTATGCATCCGAGATTAACTAATAATAACTGATAACTGAAGCGTGCTGATCAACAAATGAGGAAATGGAAAAACAAGTTGACCGGAAGTTACATAAAGCTTCAACAACATGCGATAAATAATGACAAAAGAGTAGACAAGGAAGGTGAGAAGACACATATAAATAATGACCAAAAAGTGCTAATCGACAAATAGGGAAAAGGAAACAAACGGCCCGAGGGTTGCATAAAGTTTCAACAACGTGCAGTAAAAAAATAAAGAAAAAATAGACAAGGACAAATAAACAAATAAACAAGGAAAGTGGGAAGGCACATGTGACATATCATAAAATCTATGAGCGACATTGTGATATAAAAAAGTTATATATGTTCAAAATGTAAAAGAAACATGTGTATGGTGGAAATTAAAGTGGTGTAAACAAAATGAATTAACCGGGTGTAAGAAAGTAAAAAGGTCAAAAAAATTCAGGCTTACAAAAAGGGTAATGTGGTAAGCAGCGGACGGTGAAAAGGTTGAAATACAGAGTGAGAAAGAAAGTGTGCGTGGAAATGATAAACAAGCGAAGAGGAAAAAAGAAAAGAACGAGAGTTCATGGATAGGTAAAGGGTGAACGATGGAAGAAAGAAAGAAAGGACCATGAGTAAAGCATGAACCAAGAGTACAGAGTAGGCACTAAGGTAGAGATATCACAGATAACAGAGAAATTCCATCCGGTCATTGAGACCATTCGGTTTCATAGAGTCCAAGAACTTGATCCTGTGGTTTTCTCTTTGAAGAATGAAGGCATGCTTGGCACCATTACACTGCGTTGGTTTTCACCTAGTTGACACTTATTTCTTTACAGAGAATCGTGACGCTCTGTTTTCTCCGCATTTTTTCAGACTCTTTTCCCCTGACGAAGGGCTCGTAAGCCCGAAATGCATCGGGAGAGTTAACACTCGGTTGATAATACTATATAAAACATATGATTGAATGAACAAATTCATGTATGAATAAAGATTATGGACAGTTTTTGAAAACTACTTTACACTTTGTTGGCTTTTTTGAACTTTGAATCAAATTCATTTAACCTGATTTATTCAGGTATCCTGCTGTGCCCCGAGGGATACCACTCATTCGAGTGGCACTACTTTAATGATTTACTCTGACACCCTGTCCAGAGGATGACACCTCAGGTGCACGCTACAACTAGCACCCCAGTACAGTTTCAGCTGTGCATGCTCATCCACCCACTGTAATATGGACTAAACATATGTAATGTGAACTAAAAATATGATTACCTTGGCTTATGAGTTCAATCCCTTTGCTTTTGTAAGCGACCTGCATAACGCATGTGTAATTTGTGAGTGGAGAAGGGCCCGGAATTTAAGAAAACATGCAGTAACCGACCCCGTAATATAGGGACTTGCATATCATTCCGATATTAAGACTGTAACTCATAATCACTGTTAACTAAAGTAGTGATACCACCAATAATAGTAATGAACCCAGTATTACCAGCCCTTTTTACTGGCAAGCCTCTAATGGGCCTAAAAGTGTTTTTAATTTATAGATATCCACATCATTATTACTTCGGAGAGGAAACTAAAGCCCAAATCGTGAATGAACTTTGTAATTACAATCAGCGCTTCATAATGCAATAGATAGTTGAGGAGAGGCCCAAATGTACTGTTGTACCTGTATAGCAATGTGTTAAATCCAAGTAGAGCAAATGAAAAAAGGAATTATTAGATTCAGTGAAACATAAGTATAATTTAGGGAGTAGGGGGGTAAGCTGCAACTGCCAGCAGCAGAACTTCTATTCTAATAGAATATTTCCATAACATTCCATGAGTGAAATTGTATTGTATTGTATTGTAATTGCATTTAGATAGCGCTTGCTACCCCTGATGGGGTGTTGAAGCGCTTTTTCGGCGAGTAGCACGCTACTCCAGAACCAATAAAGGATTAGTGGTGAATTAGTATAGTGAAATATGAAAGTAATTTGAGTGGTGGATATTAGTCAGTTATTTGAATTGAGAAGGATAGCGGAGTGATAGAAGAGGGAAAAAGATTTGCATTTATATAGCGCTTGTTACCCCTGATGGGGTGTTGGAGCGCTTTTTTGGCGAGTAGCACGCTACTCCAGAACCCATAAAGGATTAATGTTGAATTAGTATAGTGAAATATGAAAGTAATTTAAGTTGTGGATATTAGTCAGTTTTTTGGATTGAGAAGGATAGCAGAGGGACAGAAGAGGGAAAAAAGGTTTGCATTTATATAAGGCTTGCTACCCCGATGGGATTTTGAAGTGTTTTTTTTGGCAAGTAGCACGCTACTCCAGAACCCATAAAGGATTAGTGCTGAATTAGTATAGTGAAATATGAAAGTAATTTGAGTTGTGGATATTAGTCAGTTTTTTGGATTGAGAAGGATAGCAGAGGGACAGAAGAGGGAAAAAAGGTTTGCATTTATATAAGGCTTGCTACCCCGATGGGATTTTGAAGTGTTTTTTGGCAAGTAGCACGCTACTCAGAACCCATAAAGGATTAGTGCTGAATTAGTATAGTGAAATATGAAAGTAATTTGAGTGGTGGATATGTTAGTCAGTTATTTGGATTGAGAAGGATAGGGGAGGGATAGAAGAGGGAAAAAGGTTTGCACTTAGATAGCGCTTGTTACCCCTGATGGGGTGTTGAAGCGCTTTTTTGGCGAGTAGCACGCTACTCCAGAACCCATAAAGGATTAGTGGTGAATTAGTATAGTGAAATACGAAAGTAATTTGAGTGGTGGATATTAGTCAGTTATTTGAATTGAGAAGAATAGCGGAGTGATAGAAGAGGGAAAAAGATTTGCATTTATATAGCGCTTGTTACCCCGATGGGATTTTGAAGTGTTTTTTTCGGCAAGTAGCACGCTACTCCGGTACCCATAAAGGATTAGTGCTGAATTAGTATAGTGAAATATGAAAGTAATTTGAGTGGTGGATATGTTAGTCAGTTATTTGGATTGAGAAGGGTAGGGGAGGGATAGAAGAGGGAAAAAGGTTTGCATTTATATAGCGCATGCTACCAATGATGAGGTGTTGAAGCGCTTTTTCGGCGAGTAGCATGCTACTCTGGAACCTATAAACGATTAGTATAGTGAAATGTGAGTGGACATGTTGGTCTCTTATTTGGATTGAAAAGGATAGTGGAGGGATAGAAAAAGGAAGGATTTAGACTTTAAAAAAAAAATTATTTGGAGTATCAACACTAAAGATTACAGATTTGAAACACAGGTAGAATGTAACAAATACCCCACCCACTAAAAAAAAACAAATAAATCAAATAATAATAAAAGAAAATGAACTAAACTAAATAGAAGAGGGTTTGGGTGGGTAGTGTTTGTTTAAACTATATGTTAATTAATGTTATTTGATATTCTTTTTAAATTGTTATTTCAATTGCTATTGTCATTTGTTTGTTTACATGTGCAATAATATCTTTTTAATTTTATTTTTGTTTGTGGAGTTTATTGGGGGGTTGGGTAGGTAGTCTTTTAAATAAAATGTAGATTGCATAATGGATGAAAAAATATATTTATTGTAGAAGATTATTTAAAATCATTGCAACAAAAATTGAAAAAACAAACTCTTTTTTTAAAAACTACATGACATCAATAAATAGTGGAAACAATTTAATTTAAGTTTAGACAAATAACAGAATATGATTACATGTCTATACTGCAGAAAAAGAATAGGTAAAAACTAGATGTCAATGGTACGATAACGTTTTAAAAAACTATTTGTAAAAACTTGAAACACTATTTAGCTGAGTAATATTTGTAGCATTCAGGTAGTGCTGCAAAGCGTTGAAACAGATGGATATCACGTTAGATATGAAAATCTGTTTAGCTAGCCGCTGTCATTTCCGGACAGCAGTAGAGCAGATGCAAAAGTCCTTTTCGCTTGTAATTGCAGAGTTTACAACTTTTTCTTAAATTGGTTTATGGTGCCAAAATACTCTAAAATGACTACTACAGAAGAGTATAAAATGCACTCAAATTATGCTCCGTCGACAAGATATGCTAAGATTTTCACACAAATAAAATTGCTTTTTTGATGAATCATATGAAGCTACTTGCCAGTCGACATTCTTGGACTGTTGAAAGTTGGCATAATCTGCCACTTGCGAGAGGAGCTTCAGTTGCAAGTTCATCGTGGCCTAAAAAAAAACATTTGGATGGATTATCAGCCCAAATTGTTTCTGCTTTGAAATCTCTTTAGCCGGTACCAAATATTTTGACTATGGATTTGGAAATAGATTATTCTTGTGAATAACTGAGTACAAAACTTGTACAGCTTTCAATTCAATGAGTCCTGTTTTTCATTTCTAAGTTGGTGACATGTGCTTTTACACTGCAGGACTAGTTTCAATCAATCAAATTCTATTCGAATTTGTGACGTTTGAGTGCTTCGAGGCAGATGAAAGATCATTTTGTATGCCTTACATTGTAACAGCAACAAAGATAATGCAAACAAGTGGATCATTCACCAAACACAATTTAAACAATGATTTCTGCCATAGAATTAAAACATTAATTACATAGTCAAATGATGCTTGCACTGTTTGTTATAAGCTATTACTTTGGGCTAGAAAGAGAAAAAAGAAAAGAAAAAAATGAAATAATAAATCGGAAATAATTAAAGAGATGTGTACATATGAGAAAGAAGGTTTACTTCTTCCATAGTGGCTTTGGTAAGAAATTATAGTATACAGTCGGTTTCCAACATTTTAATAATCATGGGGTTTTTATATTTGTAGTAATGGGTAAAGCAGGGACACAGACAGTATGATTCTCGGGGTGAGTATAGTCTTTTATTGAGTAACCAAACAGCAAAAGAAACAAAAATGGGGATAGGTCCCGAGTAGTCTCTCAGGTCGTCAGGTGGATGGTGAGGGGTGTCCTTTTTCTTCTTCAGGAAACTTAACTCCTCTCAGGTCATCAAAAGAAGATAGAATAAGGAAAGAAAAAAGAAGAAAAGAATTTGAAACAAGGGATTACAATGGATTATTCCTTATGGGGTGCTTCCCCTATGTGCTATCATCACCAGGCAGGGTAGCAAGTGCACAGCAGGGGATTCGTGATGGAAGGTTTGGTGACCAGGTTACCCAGACCTCTCATGCACCTCCCACATATGCCACATGTTGCTAATGTGCTCACTATTTTGTGGCGCCCCACCAGCCCCACCAAAAGCACCGGGTATGCTGCGGTACTTGCCTTTGACCATGACCTGTCTCCTGCGTCATGGTGATGGGAACTAAGGCGTCAGTTCCACTCCTCAGTTCACTGGTGCCTTAGCTGCCTTCGAAGACCAGCTCCTCCTCAGGGTCCTCTGTTCCGGTCTCCTCGGGGCACTCCGACGCTTCCCCAGCTGAGTTCTCGGTGCAGAGTTGGACTCCCGCGGGGAACTCCTCCATTTCTATGCCTGTCGACGTCACGGCCACTTTCTCCTTCTTCGCGTCTCCTTCGGTCCTGGCGTCCGTCGCAAAGCCGTCTTCATACACTTCCTGCCTTGCACACCGCTCCTCCTTCTCGTGCTCTCTATAACCTAAAAAGAGGTGTGGCCATTCATATGCCCTATCCTCCGGGAAGGCTGGAACGCTTTTTGCTTTCATGGCTCAGGCTGGAACGTCAGCCATGTTGGAGTCTTGTCCTTCCTTACAATATTCTAGCATGCAGCACTTCTATGACCCGAAATACGTTTGTTATGGTTGGTTAATTAATTAGTGAGCCATCTTCAGGACTTTGCTAAGAAGAACATTTTATATTAGTCAGAAAGATCTGAGCCGACATGAGCACCAAAAGCAACCATCTGTGGTACAAAGGACTCGGATCGGAGCAACCACTCCAATGCGAGAGCTTTGTACTATGGATGGCTGCTTTCCAGTTTAGCTCCATGTAATACTATAGTATTCACTTATCCCTTCATACAGTGCTCGCATCGGCTCAGATCCTTCTGGGCAATATAAACTTTGTATATCAAGGGGAAGATGGCCAAGGAGCTGACAATGGCGGACGCGTGAGCTCGGAGCTCCGCGCCGGCCCGCTAATTATCGGCCCAAACCATCGGAGCGCGAGACCAGGGTACATTCCGAAACGGGTCTGGTGGTGCCAGGACAATGGGGAGCTGGTTCCGGCGGTCCTACCGGCTCCCGGGCGACAAGGGCGAGTTTGTGTTTCCGAGCGGCTGTGTTAGAGGGTACGTTATGGTTGGTCACACTCTTCTGCGTACCTCTCCCCTCTCAGAGTCTCTTTCACACTTTGCTCGGTCACTTGGCAAGAAAGAACCATGTGTTAAAATATCATAGTTTATTAAACAATTCAAAAGCATAAAAGAAAATACTTCAATTTAAGTGTTGCCCATCAACATATGGGTAAGATCAGAAATAACTGCATCAACAATGTTAAAGATCAATTGGTTCAATTCAAACAGAAATGTATATCTATAAATTAATCCATGAGCAGCCGATCAAGGGGCAGCCCTGAATTCAAGAGTGATACAAATGATAGCATTCAGAGGACAAACTTCTTATTGAGATAAAATAACAATATTCAAGACTACACATTTAACCTGAAATAAATGCAATTGCTTGGGTACAGATGACCTGAAGTAAATAATCTGACAAAGCCAAAAGGCAGGATTATTGAGTCAGATAGACTGACAAAGTCAATAGGCAAAATCTGACAAAGCCAATAGGCAAAATTATTAAGTCAGATAGACTGACAAAGTCAATAGGCAAAATCTGACAAAGCCAATAGGCAAAATTATTAAGTCAGATAGACTGACAAAGTCAATAGGCAAAATCTGACAAAGCCAATAGGCAAAATTATTAAGTCAGATAGACTGACAAAGTCAATAGGCAAAATCATTAAGTAGGAGCATTATCACCTTGGCAATAGGAGCTCTGGGCCCAGTCAGGAGCGATTGATCAGTCGGGAACCCTCACACGGCACCTGGGTGCTGGTTTGAAGAGAATTCGAAGCCACACCCTGGGTGCAGCTGTTTTATATGTTTGAATGCAGAAGTTTTATCATCTCTGACGTAGGTCCTGACGCAGCCCTTGACCGCCCTCTTACAGTAACTATGGAAAATTCCACACTTAGAACTGTGAAGTGGTATCATGGTGAAATTAGGGGCTTTTGACAGGTGGTCAGTGCTCCTGACCGCAAAAAGTAAACAAAGGATAATTTTTACCATAAGAAAGCTCAGAGTTAACATTTTAATACATTAATTCTTTGTCACGTAGCCCGTCTTTCACAGTTTCGATTAAGCAAGCGCGGAAAGTTTCATAACTAAAAAATATTGCAAATGTACTTGTGAAACCGCCAGATGTACCAAAAATGTCCTACGTGTGTGTGCTAATCTAATTCTCGTAACTGTGGAAATTTACAAGGGGGGAGAGTTTGTCGCGGAGGATGGCGCAAGCCTCTGCTGTCAGGTTAGTGAAGTCTATGAGACCAGTTCTTAATTTATTGGGCCTATACATATCTCTTACAAAGGTATGGTTGGTCTTGTATGTAGGTCTGTGAGAAGGTGAACTTGGGCCTATGTGTGGATTTGTAAGAAAGTGAAGGACCGTGGACAACTTAAAGACCCTTTATCTAGGCCTCAGTGGTGGGGCTTATCTAGGGATGCCAGGTTTGAAGGGTATTGCAGAATGGGGTGTGGGTGTCTGTTAGATGGTAAAACGGGACCCTCCTACACATCCCTTCTCTTGTTCATTATTGAACACGTCTGTGACACAGTACTTTGCTGGACCCTCAGGGGCTTGGTGCATACCGAGTGGGTCACTAATATACATGCATGCTGTCTGTGGTGGCAATTCTGGTGTTATAGTAACGTATTCTCCCCCATCCTCGGGAGCTAACTCCTCATACCCGTTAATGTCATGCTCCTCCCTTAAGGCGTATCTAGGTGGTGGAACCGGTGGAGCTGTAGGTGTGTTTGAAGAGGCATGAGGGGCAGGTTGTTCTAAGAGTTGCACATGGATCTGCCCATTCCCATCCCCGGGAGCACGGTCCATGTCCTGATACTGTGCATTGTTATTAATTCCAGTGTGAACGTAATTCATTCCTACTGCTTTGGTGCTGCATCTGTTGACACATTTAATTACTAGCTGTGCACCGCAACACATTAACAGGACAACACAACAAATAGGTAGCACAATTTTCAAGATAGCAGATAGCCATGAAGGCATCCAGTTCAAGTTGAACCAGTCCGTGATAGGATCTGCAGCGGCACCGCTTTCGTCACGCATCTTTTTTCCCAGATTGCCCAAGTCCTCAATGGCCTTAGCGAGCGACCCGTTTGCGGCATCATTAGCCGGTATGAAAGTGCAGCAGCTCTTTCCGATGGCACTGCATACACCACCCTGCATAGCTGTGAGTTGATCTAGAACATATCTATGCTCTAGAACCATAAGCCTTAAAGGCCTTAACTCTTCCTGTATGGCGTTGAACCCATCTCGGGTGTTATTTATCAGAGTCATTAGTTCGTATCGTGTGACCTGTAGCCACCGGGCATTAGCTGATGTTTGCCAAAGGGGCCACAGGCCTCCAAAGAATTCCTGGGCACCATTGAACAGGCGAAATTCTTCAGGAATTTCGGCGAAGGCATCGTTAGCGAAGTATTGAGCCTTCCGTCGGTGCCGGTGAAGCAGGGTGACGTCATTTGTCATGGGGTGCTCAAATACTTGAGAGATGTTGGATGCCGGGACAACGAGATGCAGCTCGTGCATGGTAACCATGGTGCATAGGCCCTTCCATCGAGGAGGCAACTGGGGGTAGATGCGTTCTCCACATGCCCAAAAGATGTCCATGAGGCTGGCGGTGCCGTCTTGGAGGTCCAAATTAAAAATTGTTGTGTTACAGTTTGTGTTGCTGCCCACAGGGCGAGTACCGTTACCTAGGAAGCAAAGAAGAGGATGTTTTAGTTTATATGCTCTCTTCCATTTGTAAGCTGTTCCCTTCCCAAAGGTGTACCGTCTAGTTTCCTCTGCCCACACCTCCTCACACTGAGTCTCAACATCCCAATCAATATTCTGTTGATATTCTGTTTTTGCAAAGGGTTCTCCCAAGGAAGCTGCCTTACATACCAGGGCGTCTGGGCCGTGCCATTTGTTATCAAAATACACATGGGCCTGCAAGAGCAGCACAGACCTATATTGACATGGACAGTTGGCAACGTGTGAACTGTTATTTTCGTGTATCGGGGGTTTGTTATGGAGTTGTTTGTTTATTGTCTCCTTACATAGTGCCGGGGGGGATGTGAACATAAAAAACCCTGATGCTTTGAATTCATGCTCATGAGTTGTGAGCGGTGTCTCCCATCTAGGTGATTCCCATCTATACAAATTCTTATTTTCTGTCTCGAATTGCAATGCATCAGTGACAACCATGTGTGTTAGATAGTTAGAATCCCACGCGGTGGTGTTTACAAACACAGTGTCTATCTCTGCTGAGAAAAGCTGTATTTGGCCGTAGATACGGCAAAGAAACAAATGGAGGAGGCATTTGGCCGTTGGGGGTGGTATTTCTTGTGGGAACACCATTTTGTCTGCGCCAACTGCATGCGGGATGTGTGAGCACACAAAGCATGCTTCTTTTGTTACCTTTTTCCCTATTTGAGACATGTGCCGGTACCACATGTTATCTAGCAGGGCACTATGGGCTTCATGGTCTTTATTAAGTGTGTCAGGACGTATGGAGTGGAAATCAGGTCTGGGATGTTGGCGTGCAATGTGGACCATCGTGTCCTGGAGAGCGGTGGCCAAATCTTGTTTGTCATTATCTCTTGTTGGTCTATGACTCCTCCAGAACCTTGGTCTACCTCTTCTAAATCTGCGAATGTTGCGGGAGTTGGGACTGCGGTTCACTGGGGGACCTACTGTAATCTCTAGGAGCCTATCCCACGGAGTAGTAGTAATACTTGGGTCTGAAGCAGTAGCTATGCGTGTGGGGTGTGTACTAGTGTGTGCGCTACCAGTGGTATACTGTGGAAGTGATGGATCTTCAGTGTGGTGCGGGGAGTGTTCTTGTGCAGTTGTAATTTCTGTAATTTCTGGCACAACTGGTTGTTTTGAGAATGGTGCAGTAACATTAGCAGAGAGATGTGGCTTAAAAGTTACAATATAAAACAGATACCAATTAAGTGCGGCCAACGTTATAGTGGAAAAAAGGCAAAATGTTAAAACAAATAAAATACATAACTTTGCATTTCCATTAAGGTCCTCGATATTATGCTCATGGCGGTCATTATCTTCATCATCAAAGGAGGATGGAAACCCGCTGTCTTGGTGGAGCTGTACCAAGGGTATGTCCTGTCCCTCCTCTAGTCGATTGGCGGAGGTGGTGCGGGGTCCAAGCGGACGTGACTGCGATGGATCCATGCTTTTCTTTCAGCTATCCGTACTGCAGTTGGTGACGAGTCGATCACCTTGAATGGGCCCTCGAATTTAGGGTCCTTCCAGCGTCTGACGTTTTTCCGGATGAAGATCTGCGTCCCGGGACAGATTGGTGGGAGCTCAGGATCGGTGGGGCCCTTCCCCTTTCTCTTGGATATCTGGATAGAAAGGAACTGCGCTGCGCTGGTTAGTTGGCACAGATAGTGGTAGAGTTCTGCCTTAACTATCTCAGATGATGACTCACTATCTAATTTGGGGCGTGTGGATGGAACTGTTACATTTATGGATCGTCCAGTGACAAGCTGATGGGGTGTGAGGTGATGATCCGAACTTGGGGAGTTTCTTAGTGCAAACAGTGCTATGGGCAGGCAATAAAGCCATTTCTTTCCTATTGTGGCACTTATCTTACTTATTTTGTTTTTGAGCAGGCCGTTAAGGCGCTCACAAATGCCGTTGCTTTGTGGGTGGTAAGCTGAGGTCAGCTTGTGTTTGATGCCTAGCATTGTGGTCAGGAAGGAAAAGATGGCGTTTGAAAAATGACTTCCGTTATCGGTCCGGATGGAGTCTGGGATGCCCCAGCGAGTAATGACATCACGTAATAGAAATGTGGCAGCTGCTTTGGCATCGCAGTGGACGCAAGGTCCACTTTCGATCCAGCGTGAGAATGGACATACTACCACAATGAGATAGCGATAATTTTGGCAGCGATCGATCATATCGACATAGTCAATGTGCAATTCTTTGAAGGGGCCTGATGGTCTAGGAATTGTAGAGGCAACGGTTTTGAGCGTAGGGGCTGGGGAGTATTGTTGGCAAATGAGACATTTATTAACATACAATTGTATCTGCTCATAGGCATTGGGGATGAACCAGTCTGTTTGCAAGGTGATGGACATATTGTCTCGGGTGACATGTGTGGGAAGGTGGAGTTGATCTAATGCCACTTGTAACAAAGCCTGTGGCATCACAGGTTTCCCTGTTACTGTTTGTCTGTATACGAAGTCGGCGGAGTCCTGCTGTACTCCCCTCTTCTTCCATAACTCTTTCTCTTGATCTGGTGCACATTCTTGCATTTCTCTGAGGTGTAGTTGTGCAATATGATCGTATTGTCGCGTTTTGTCAATATCAAATGGTGTTGGTAATTGGGGTGATGTGTTTGAACTGTGTTCACTGTTGGTGTCGTGCTCTGTTGGAGGTACTGTTTGCGATAAGAGAATAGGGGCAAGTTGGACTTCCGGTGCTGTTTGGATTGAGGGGCCTGTTACTGTAGGGCCTCTGGCTGCAGCTTTAGCTGCCCAATCAGCCAGAGCGTTACCTCTGGAAACAAAATCTTGGCCATTAGTGTGCGCTGTGCATTTTACTACGGCTACTTCAGCTGGTAGTGTAAGGGCCTCAATAAGTTCTTCAAGTAACATTTTGTGAATGACAGGTGTACCATCTGATTTAAGGAAGCCGCGCCTTCTCCAGCGGAGGATGCTGGAGTGAGTTGTTGTGGTGACATATGCAGAATCTGAATAAATTGTAATGCGGTCCTCAGCTCCAATGTTTAGGGCAGCTATGAGTGCTACTAATTCAGCTGCCTGGGCAGAGTAATGTGGTGGGAGCGTAAGCTGCTGTACGATGTCTAAGGAATCGGAGGAGTCATTTTGCTGTGCTTTAACTACTGCTGCTCCTGTGTATCTTATGCCTGTGTCTTGATCAATGGTAGAGGAGCCATCAACAAAGTATACAGTACTATTTGGTAAGGGATCTTCTTTGGCTGCTCCTGACTCATCTGGTGAATAAGTGGCACAATCATGGTTGTCATCATCTGAGGTGGCAATTGGATGGGCAAAAAATGTGGCGGGGTTTACGGTGTGACATTTGACAATTTTCAGAGAAGGTAATGACAGTATGACTTCGTAGCCTGACACTCTTTGCGTTGTCAGTGTTGTTTTAGCTTTCTGTATTATTGCAAAAACAGCATGTTCAGTGTACATTGTTAGTGGGGAACCCATTACAATGGGGGTACTTTTTCAACAGCAAATGCTGCGGCAGCAAGGGCCTGTTCGCAAGGGTAATGGCCTTTCATGACAGAGTCCAGCATTCCGCTGAAATAAGCAATTGGCTTATGGCCCATGGGGTATTTTTGAGTGAGTACTGCTGTCATGACTAACCCATCACAGTGAGTGAAGAGGTAGAATTCTTTTGTGTAATCAGGTGATCCTAACACTGGTGCATTTGTTATCTCATCTTTGAGCTGGGTGTAGGCTGTTCTCATTTCAGGTGTCCATTCAATTTTATTATGTCTGTCTTTGCCCATTTTCACAGCTTTCAGCAATGGGGCAGTTATTGTTGCGAAATCAAAAACCCATTGGCGGACATAATTAACCAAGCCGAGGAATTTTTGCATGTCCTTAACTGTCTGGGGTTCAGGAGTGCCTTTTATTGCCTCAACTCGACCTGGAGTCACTCGCCTGCCTGATGCAGACAGTAGCTGTCCTAGGTAGTGTACCTCCTCCTGACAATACTGTAATTTTTGTTTGTCAACTTTATATCCTCTTTGTGCCAGCGTGGTGAGTAAGAGGATGGTGTCTTTCCTGCATTGCTGTTCGGTGGGGCTGCAAAGCAGTATGTCATCGACATATTGCAGTAAGGTGCTGTTACATTGGAAATTGGACAAGTCTTCTTTGACGACCCTGTTAAAAACACTAGGGGACTCACAGTACCCTTGAGCTAACCTTGTGTACGAAAATTGCACATTTCTGAATGAGAACGCCAGGAGGTATTGACTGTCTGGGTGCAAAGGAATGCTGAAAAAGGCATTTTTCAGGTCGATGACAGAAAAGTACTGTGCATCCGGGGGGACATTGGTGAGAATGACAGAGGGGTCTGGGACAATAGGGAATTCTGGTACTACTATGCTGTTAATTGCGCGAAGATCGTGTACCAAACGCCATTGATTTGTCTTCCCCTTCCTCACAGGAAAAAGGGCTGTGTTACACGGAGAGATACAAGGATAAATTACTCCCTGTTCTAGTAATGCCTGTATAGTGGGGGCTATGCCCTCCTCTGCTGCTTTAGACAAGGGGTACTGTTTTATTCTGGGCAGGATAGCACCTTGTTTGAGTGTTATCTTAAATGGCCTGGCAGATCTAATAAGGCCCACATCATTTGGGCCTGTTGTCCAAAGATGTGCTGGTACCTGAGCCAAATCGGCTTCTCGCACAGAATCATAGTCGGGGGTGATCGTTGGTGTTCTAATTTCCATTATCACTGAGACGGGCACATTGTTATCATAGATAATCTCCGTTTTAGAATATTCCTCAGGGGATCCAAATAGCTGAGCATCTGAAATGTGTCTGACCAATCCTTCCTGTTCAAGGAAGATGACACAAGCCCATGTGTGGGCATTGTCATCGCATGCCAGGAAAGCACCATAGGTGGGTGTTATTTCAAGGGCGCAGATGTCAAAAATCAAGTTTTTATCTAATGCCGGTGAGTCTGGTACTTGGGGTCTAAAGAGAAATTCTTTTGGTAGCTGAACTGTGCGACCTCGTAATTCGGGAGTGGTGGCGACAATTGTGTGGACAGCTGCAGAGAAGGCCTGCTCATTGACTGGGCGTGCTCTGACTTGGCTATCTAAGGAAGACTGTGCAGTGACTGCCATCATCCTAGTTAGTGGAGTACCTGGAATGGAGCAAATCATTGTTCCATTGTCATCAAAGTGGATGGTCATGTTTAGTTTGGCCATGAGGTCGCGTCCTAAAAGATTGACTGGGGAGCTGGGTGAATAGAGCAGAGGCTGCTCCACTGTATGGCCTCCTATCTCCATTGAGACTGGCTTGGTGAAGGGGACCCTTGCTATTGCCCCAGAAAATCCCTGTGTGTCCGCTGTTTTGGTTGAAATGGGCAGAGGGCCACCTGTAATGCAGGAGTATGTGGCACCTGTGTCAACAAGAAAACTGTATATTTTGTTATTTATCATAACACTTGCAATAGGGTCCTCTTCAGTATTGCTTGTGCATGACAAAATTGGGCACACAAGAGTTGTCTGTGGGCTGTCCTAGCCAGTGTATCCTCCATGCTGATATTGCTGGATGGTGCCCTGAGTAAAGGGGTTGCTGGAGGCAACAATTGTTCCTCCTAGAGGCACATTGTTTTGTGTTTGGGGGACCATCTGGTAAGTAGGCTGTTGCTGTGGCTGTAACTGTTGCATTGGAATCTGCATTTGTTGGACCGCTGGCTGAACCTGAAGCATTGGGGGCGCTTGGAGCTGCACTTGCTGTTGCTGTGTTGGTTGCACATATGAGTATAGTACTTGGGGCTGCTGGGGGGTGGCTGTGTGCGCTGTTGTTGTTGGAATGGTACCTGTGCTTGGTAACCAGGACGCATATATTGCTGACCCATATCGCGCTTTTTACTGTTACAGTCTCTCTGGATATGGCCTTGTTTCTGGCAATAGTAACAGATTATTGGTGGTGCCCCTTGTCCTGGCTGTTGTGGAAACCTTTGCTGTCCCATCCCTCGCCCCCTTCCTTGTCCACCCGTGTTCCAGTTCATGTTTGGTCTGTTATTGTAATAGGGCTGTATGTTGGTGCTGTACGCAGGTGGTGCTGGCATGTACTGTGTCATTGCCTGTTGTGGCTGCTGGACATACTGTATGGCTTGTTGGGGTTGAGCTTGTATGTACTGTACTGCAGGTGGTGCTTGTACCTGCTGAGGGGCAAGTTGGGTATTGCCTGCAAGAGCATTTATGGCAGCCTGAGGGAATGATGTTACTGCTGTCATTTGAGTGACGGGTGCCGCGAGCATGACTGTGTCAACATTGTCTTTTTTCTTATTTAGTTTCTGCTGTACTAGTTTGGCAGCGGCATTCTCTATTGCCAGCTGTCTAGTCTTCTCCTGTTCCTGTCTCTTTTTACAGTAATGTACAATGTGATCTTGTATCTCTGCCCATGGCTTGCATTCCATTGCTACAATGCCATCTAATTTCTCCTGCACTTCAGTTGGCAAACCTTTCTTTACTGTGTGGTAAAATAGTCTCCCATATCCTCCATTTGCGTCCCATCGTTGCCCTAACTCCTGGTGCCACTTTTCTTTCATTCTAGAAAGATAGTTGGCAGGGTCCTCATTTGGTTGCATAGTCTGTGACAACAGAGCCCCAATGTCAGGAACATCAGGGAATTTCCTGCGCAACTCAGCCCATGCTACTGTTCTAATCTCGTTGAAGGAAACACCATCATGTTTGGTGTTTGTTTTGGTAAGATTTTTATGAATACGTATAAAAAGATCTTCTGCATCTTCTCCAATGAGGGAGATCAGCAGGCTTTTTACATCTCCGATTGCTATGATTTGGCCTGTGGTGCAATTTTCAAAAGCTGCAATCCATTTTCCCGCACCCTCTGTGAGGGGTGGGAGCAGCTTTTTGACATTTTCTTTGTCTAATGTAGACCAGGGGATATAGATGGGGGGATCAATGATGTTTTTATAGAGCAGTGGCATCTGGCGTGTTACCCCAGGGCGTTGCGCTGTGGGTCCTGTAGAATCATACTGGCGAGCATATCTCTGCCAGACTTTGAGGCTCTCCCTCATGTAGTCATAGTCCCAATCCTGATCTCCTAATCCTTTGAGGATGCATTCAACTGCTGTGGCCATGTACTGAGGTTCAAAAGAGCCTTCCCTTGGCCAAGGGCGCATTTGTGGCGCCAAGGGCTCTGACCAACCTGCCAAATCGTCTGTAAAAGGGTTAACTGCATAATCTGAACCTTCCCCCAATGTCACTATCTCATTGGGAGTGAGGTCATTACTAGCTTTTGGTGGAAGTGGTCTACTGAGATACATCATGTTCCGTCTATTTTTCATCCTAATGGTGCGTAAGGAAGCAGAGCCCGAGACGTCATATAGTATGTCGTCGGGGCGTCCATGTGTCCCCAAAATTTTAAGTCTCTGTGCCTCGGTGGTCCTTTCCTTCCTTCTTACCACTGGGTCTTGTTCCTGTGGGTGTTCACAATATATTGGGATCTCACCAAACAGTGGATTGTGGCCTACTAGCACCAGTGGGCGTGTCTTCTCCCGTTCTAATGCTGTTGGAGATTGGTGGGCTTGGTGTGTGTTGGAGACTGTTTGTGTCATTCCAGAGGCGGCAGCGCCACAGTGGTGGGGACGCTCCTCATGGAGATATTGCACATTCCCTTCCCCATTCCCGCTGATAATTGTCTGTGGGTGGTGCTGGACGAGGTGGTGTCGTGTGGGTGAGGGTGGTGCTGGAGAGCTGGCCTTAGTGATCATGTCTGTAATGCTTTTGTTCATGTTCTCTAATTTAAATGACAAGCGTCTCATTGTTTTTATCTGTTCTGTGTGGCTAGGTGATTGATGCATGTATGACTGTTCTTCTTCAAGGTGCTGTGGTGAAATACTTTCCAGGCTGGTGCTTTTGCTCAAGTCTGCATTTTGTCTATAATTGCCATATGAGGAGGGAAGACCTGTGAGGGGGGCATGCTGTCCCTCAGTTATGCACAGCAATGGTGGTTTGGGGAACTCAATGAGCTGCCGCTGCTCTGTCATAAGGCCAGATCCTGGTACCTCAGCATGGGGGCAGCAGCCATGAAAGGCATGTTACTTTGCAATTGGGGGTGCGAATTTGAAACCAGGTGTGTATTGGTGTGGTGAAATATATTGGGGTCATGTTGTTGTTGAGTGTCAATGTCACGGAAGGGGTTTGATTTAGAGTATTGTTTAGTGCTGAGATCATGGGTAACAATAACAGGTGAACGCGAGGGACAGGGCAGGGCTTGAAAGATGGAGTCATGCGAGTGGCGAGATGATGTCTGAGAGACAGAGTTAGAGCCTTCCTCATCGTCTTCACCTGGGCGGGGGTGTGCAGTATTGACTGTTGGTGTAAATTTTAGTGATAGCTGTGCATCTATGAAGCCTGGGATCCCTGATACCGCTGTCTCCCTTACTGTACCGTTGGGGAGAGGCAGGTGTATGCTGCGCAGGTCTGTCAGGTCGGGGTATACATCCCCGGGGGGCATGGGTGGGGTCAGTGGTCTGTTCATGTGGTGGTACGGGTGACTAGGTGACGTGTGGGAAGCCTGAAATTCCTCAACCTGTGTGACGTGTAATTCTGGGCCGAGGTGCGGTGAGGAAGATGCCTCGTTGGATAATGGCTGAAAACCTGCAGCCGGGGACTCATTAGTGGTGACTGGTAGTTCCAATTGCTCCTTATTAGTCATCTCAGTATACATACCGCTAACGTGATAAGGTGGTGGGGGCGGAGCATTGGGTACAACCGGTGATGTGGGGTCAGAGTGTGTTTGAACCTTATCTTTAAAAATGCGCCAAAGGTCTAAAGTAGCCTTTCTCTTCTGTAGTTTAGTACCGGAGTACTTTGTGTCTAGAAAGGTGGTGGCATGCTCCAATATTATAGGGTCAAAGCTTCCCTCTGACGGCCAAGGATGAGTCATCTTTGTCGTATGCTTATGAAGCTCACGGCAGTGCTTTGAGATATGGTGTTCTTGACCTCCAAATGTTCTTAAGACATGTTGGAGTGGAGTCGCCATTTGGGTATGCGTAATCGTAGGCGCTTCAGGCAAGGCCTAAATTACAGGAGCGCTTTTTCTCAGGTGCTAGGGACAATGTCTCTGATGAGTTCTTGCTGTACTGCCTGAATGACAATGTCATATACCCCGTCCTGTAGGTCCCGCTCTTGTGCTGAAGTATAAAGAGGGAAGCGAAGCTGGCCGTCAAAGCAGGCTTCAGCAATATAACTCTGGAGTGGGTGCCTTGGCCATGTGCTAGATAATATGGCAGTCAGTAGCGATCCATGGGGACGTATAATGAAGAAGATGTGAAAGTGGGTAGAAGTTTTATACACAGTAGAGCTCAAAATGCCATTCATGAATGTTGTTTTAAAAATACAATGTGTTTGAGGATGAAAGTCAATTTTTGTTGGAAAGGGATGCACTTAGATGTCAGGCGAGTATTCAGCGGTAGGAGAGTGAGTGTCAAGGGTAGGGGTAGGGACGTCTTCTACTAGCTCCTCTCCTATGGCGCTAATAATAAAGTGACACAGTGCTTTCCTCAAGTCCTGTTCGTCTGGTCCGGTGTATATCCCGTTGGGGGAGAAATCAGGAAATTGGAGTTGGTTGTCAGAGAGAGATGCAATGATCTTGCTCTGCAGTGGGTTGCGGGGGTAGGATGATGTTAAGGTAGTAGGTATCTCTAAGCCTGGTGCTATTAAGCGAATACGTATGTAAATATAATCTGGTGTTTTGCGAACAGAGGTACTCAGGATCCTGTTCATGGGGACTAATAATAATTGAAGAGACTTAGAGTGTTTCCTAAAGTGTCAGTGCTTGCAATGTTTTTGTTCTTTGACTTTAGTGACAATGGGGTGTGGAAAAGCTGGTGCAAGCGAAAGCGTTATTTGCTGTGCTTGAGTATAATCGATCCCTAGGGCTTGAAATATAGTGAGAAGGACAGTGTTTGCTAAAGGTGTGACGTAACAAAAGGACGATGGGTGACCAGTGGAGAGACCTACCACGTTGTTGTTCACTAAATACACGATGATGGGAGAGGCTGTAGTATCAGGGGATGGGTCATTCATTCCCTATAATGAGTGGAAGTGCGGAGATGGACAAGTCGGGGGTTGCGCAGTGGGAACGTCAGGTGCAGGGACCTGTAGGTCTACTGAGTAGTCCTGCAGGAGTGCCACAAGGAGTGGGGACTCATCAGCAGAAGACAATGATTGAGGGTGAGCACTACTAGATGCTGATGCTGTGGGAGATGCAGGAGCGGAAAGACGAGGGAGTGTTGCTTCTTCAGAAAGTGCCGTAGAATGTGCGGAGTTAGACTCGTCGTCTGTGTGAATGACGGGGGGAGAATTAGCAAAGTAAACAGAGGAACTCAATGAGGGTGGGGAGGATGAAGAGGAATTAGAGGAATGGCCAGGCCACAGCAGATCCGGGCGGGTGGTATCTGGTGGAGGCAGTGGCTGGGAGGAGACGTTAAATGAGGGCGGATAGTCTACGAGAGACAGAAGGGCAAGGCGTAGCTCAGTGGCGGGGGTAAAGGTGACCCCTAAAGTATTCCAGGCGGCTGCAAGAATGTCACTTTGATGGCGTGTAAGAGGGGTAAAGCGGTCCAGGGAGGTGTGATAGACAGCAGTGGCCGTACCACGGACTGAATGAATGAGAAGACTTATGATCTGTGGGGGGTCAAGGGACATAACGGGGTAATAAAAGGGGCCAATACAAGAGGAGTGGGGATACACCTCCACCCCTCCTTTTGGCTACCACTTGACGCAAGGCAAGAGGCAGACAAAATGTGTGAGAGACAGAAAAGAGGCGCAAAGTGCGTGCAATGAGGGCCGAAAAATAATGCAACTACCTAGCGGGATCGCAGCTAAAATTAAAAGGCAAAGCAATCCAGACAACAGCTACCTAGCGCAGTCGCCGCTAAACAGGAAGAAAGTGTGTGTCTTGGCAACTGAGCACCAAAGTAACTGGCAGTCTGCCACTCGGCTATGTTCGGTAGAGCTGGCAGAACGGCAACAACTGGGGGGGCTAGCGTGGAACAACAGGCAGAACTATCATCAAAAAGATGAGACACAAAAAACAGACACAATGAACAAAAAATAAACAATTATTAAATAAATGAAATGCATTTCTGAAGAAAAAACGAAAACCATCAATGTGAGGAAGAGCAGAGTGCGAGGAAACAAAGAGAAAAGGCGGGGCTAGGGAGAGCTGCAGGGCAGCTGCGATCGTTCGACAGAGACTTCCCCTTTCTGCGAAGGCAGAGAGCCGAAGAAGGCTGAAGGCACGACAGAAAGTGACAAACGATCCGAAACAGGAAGTTCCTCAATCCGGAGTGGCGCAGCTAACAAATGAGAAAAGCGCCTACCAGAGACCGAAAAAAACTTAAGAGACAGAAAGAGAAAAGTACCCAAGCAGTGCAGGAGAGAGTCAGAAAGGGACCAATCAGAGAGGGTGAAGAATGAATGTGTGAATACACCCATGAACACCACTCACAATGGTGGGCAGACCACACCCCAAGAGGACCCGAGGGCAGGACAACAGTCACTGAAACCAAAGAACCTCAGAACCACAAATGCATGACCACCGCATACCAGAAGGTGGGCAGCCAGCCACGGAGAAACTCACCAAGTGAGAACAAACACACGACGCAAACCCCAAATATCAGCCACTACTGATAGCAAAATCGAAAAAAAACAAACACACAAATTATGCGGTAAAGACCTCAAATGCATGTATCAGGCAGCAAACACACGCCAAAATGCGGCCAGTCACAGAAGAGAGCTGGCACAGGACCCAAACATCAAATAGCAACCACAAATGGCAAAACCGAAAGAAAAACCAAACATACAAATTATGCGGTAAATATCTCAAATGCATGTATCAAGCAGCAAATACATGCCAGAATTCGGCCAGTCACATAGGAGAGACTCGGCACAGGACTCAAACCCCAAATAGCAACCACAAATGGCAAAACCGAAAGAAAAACCAAACATACAAATTATGCGGTAAATATCTCAAATGCATGTATTTAAGCAGCAAATACACGCCAGAATTCGGCCAGTCACATAGGAGAGACTCGGCACAGGACTTAAACCTCAAGCCATACAATTAAAAAGAAACACAATAAAAAATAAACACACAAATTATGCGGCAAACACCTCAAATAACAATATACAGGAAAAAAGGCAAATACACGACTCATAAGGCAACAGAATAATAAGAAAGGTGAAGAGACCCCACGCAGAAAGAAAGCAAAACGAAGTATAGGACAGCAGAGAGGGAAGGACCAAAAAGATGCCTCACAAAATATGACCAGCCACAGAGGACGTCGTGGCAAGACAGTCAGCCACAGGGGAACAAGAGAGCAGACACAGGGGAAACCCCAGAGGACACGACAGCCGGGACGGACCACCCCACAAGCCACAACCTGAGGTAAATTCAAGGAAGAAAAACAAAACCATCCCTGACTTACCCAGGCGGGCGGGGGCAGCGGAGCGTCCGAGGTGCAGCCTGGAGGGGAAACCCTTGCGTGTGTCTCAAGACCACACGGTGGATGACTAGCCGACCGAGACCCTCGTTCGTGGTCGCCACTTTGTTAGAGGGTACGTTATGGTTGGTCACACTCTTCTGCGTACCTCTCCCCTCTCAGAGTCTCTTTCACACTTTGCTCGGTCACTTGGCAAGAAAGAACCATGTGTTAAAATATCATAGTTTATTAAACAATTCAAAAGCATAAAAGAAAATACTTCAATTTAAGTGTTGCCCATCAACATATGGGTAAGATCAGAAATAACTGCATCAACAATGTTAAAGATCAATTGGTTCAATTCAAACAGAAATGTATATCTATAAATTAATCCATGAGCAGCCGATCAAGGGGCAGCCCTGAATTCAAGAGTGATACAAATGATAGCATTCAGAGGACAAACTTCTTATTGAGATAAAATAACAATATTCAAGACTACACATTTAACCTGAAATAAATGCAATTGCTTGGGTACAGATGACCTGAAGTAAATAATCTGACAAAGCCAAAAGGCAGGATTATTGAGTCAGATAGACTGACAAAGTCAATAGGCAAAATCTGACAAAGCCAATAGGCAAAATTATTAAGTCAGATAGACTGACAAAGTCAATAGGCAAAATCTGACAAAGCCAATAGGCAAAATTATTAAGTCAGATAGACTGACAAAGTCAATAGGCAAAATCTGACAAAGCCAATAGGCAAAATTATTAAGTCAGATAGACTGACAAAGTCAATAGGCAAAATCATTAAGTAGGAGCATTATCACCTTGGCAATAGGAGCTCTGGGCCCAGTCAGGAGCGATTGATCAGTCGGGAACCCTCACACGGCACCTGGGTGCTGGTTTGAAGAGAATTCGAAGCCACACCCTGGGTGCAGCTGTTTTATATGTTTGAATGCAGAAGTTTTATCATCTCTGACGTAGGTCCTGACGCAGCCCTTGACCGCCCTCTTACAGTAACTATGGAAAATTCCACACTTAGAACTGTGAAGTGGTATCATGGTGAAATTAGGGGCTTTTGACAGGTGGTCAGTGCTCCTGACCGCAAAAAGTAAACAAAGGATAATTTTTACCATAAGAAAGCTCAGAGTTAACATTTTAATACATTAATTCTTTGTCACGTAGCCCGTCTTTCACAGTTTCGATTAAGCAAGCGCGGAAAGTTTCATAACTAAAAAATATTGCAAATGTACTTGTGAAACCGCCAGATGTACCAAAAATGTCCTACGTGTGTGTGCTAATCTAATTCTCGTAACTGTGGAAATTTACAAGGGGGGGGAGAGTTTGTCGCGGAGGATGGCGCAAGCCTCTGCTGTCAGGTTAGTGAAGTCTATGAGACCAGTTCTTAATTTATTGGGCCTATACATATCTCTTACAAAGGTATGGTTGGTCTTGTATGTAGGTCTGTGAGAAGGTGAACTTGGGCCTATGTGTGGATTTGTAAGAAAGTGAAGGACCGTGGACAACTTAAAGACCCTTTATCTAGGCCTCAGTGGTGGGGCTTATCTAGGGATGCCAGGTTTGAAGGGTATTGCAGAATGGGGTGTGGGTGTCTGTTAGATGGTAAAACGGGACCCTCCTACAGCTGTCGGGGCCGGGAACAAGCAAGATGGCGGCCCGGGATCGAGCAGCACCCGCGAACTGAAGCGGAGCCCGGAGTCTGTTGGGGCTTGTGTCCCGATCGAGGGCTCATCGGCAATTACCTGGTCTGGGCGGTTGCTGTGCATCGTGGGGGCCCGGCGAAACAGAGCTTTGGCGATGTCGCTTCCGTGAAGGAGGCGAACGCACCGCATCACTGTCTCCGGAGGTGAGGAGCGGGGCGGGCGCGTGATCGGAGCCCGGGTTGGGGCTCGAGGGCTGGAGTGCAGGTCCTGCCATCGGCCCTCGCGACGAGGGAGTCCACAGAGTCCCCGCTGACCAGGAGGGAGTGTAGGCGGCACCACATGATAGGTGAGGCGGCGAGGAGATTCAGCCGGAGCCTGCAGGCGGATGAGGGGGAGCTGCTGTGGGAGGGTCGTGGCCTCCCTGGGTGCGAGTGCTGCCTGGGGGTTCCCCCCAGGGCCTAGACCTGGGGCTGCAGTGCCCTGCTGGTGGAGATCGGGTTCTGACACGCGCAGGAGCAACTGAGGCCCGTTTGGATGACATCCTATGCCCCGGGGAAAAGAGGGGGACTGAGTCTGGCACGTCTGCTCCCCTTGGGGCGCATTGGAGGAGGCCCGGAGTCGACCTGGATAAGGGTGGTGCGCAGTGGGAACCGTAACTCTTCTGCAGAACGGCAGATACACAGGAGTTTCACGGCACAGACCCTTGCGGCCTGGATGGGTCGGTCGCCTTGGGACTTGGCGGGCCCCACCGAGGAGAGCTGCGGCGGCACAGGAGTGTGCAACCCAGACTTTTGACATGAGTGACTGAGGATGGATTGCCGCAAAGGACTGTGTGAGGATTGCCCCAACTACCAGTGCAGGCGGTAGCCTAGGTGAGGGCCCGGCCCTTGGGACTGGACTGCGATGCACATGAAAGTGAGCCCTCCAGCAGGGTAGCTGCCTTGGGCGTTGAGGAGCTGGGACTCTCCTGAGTGCCACAGGCCTGCACCGCAGTGCGTAGAGCTGAGCTGCGGAGCTAGCTGCCGAGCGGCCTTCCCCCCCAGGCGGGGTCCATCGGCCGTGTAGGCTTTCTAGCACCATGGGAAAACCAAGGGGTCGACAGGCTGGGGCCTCACACGATCCGGAAGATAGTGCCCAGGAGCAATCGCAGACTGCTCTAGAGGACCCAGTGCAACAGCAGCTGAGCAAGATACTGGAGGCCATAGCGGGCACGAAGGCCTCTCTCCATCAGGACATCAGCACGGTCGCGGTGGGGCTCCGCCTTCTGTGAGAGGAACATAAGAAGCTCTCCAAGAGGATGAAGGAGACCGAGTCTAGCATTACTGAATTAGCTCCGGCCGAAAAGGCCTTGGAACAGCAGTTGGGGGCCCTCACGGACAGGGTGAGCGTACTGGAGCAACGGGCCAAGGATGCGGAGGGGCGCAACAGGCGCAGCAATATTCACGTCCTGGGTCTGCCAGAAGGGGCTGAGGGCGGCGACATGGTGTCCTTCTTGAATTGTTAGCAGCCAATCAGAGGCAAGCTCGTGCTCGGGAGTTAGGCACAGTCCAGATATATATATCTTTTTTTCCTTTAATATCTCAAAAACTACTGAACGGATTTACACCATTTCCACAAAACCGCGCTTTCTGCACCAAGACCTTTCTCCCTGCCAAATTTGGTGTAATTCCGTTCAGCAGTTTGACCTGCAGCCTTGTCTAAAGTTTCCTATGGAAAATGCATTGCGAAAACACTTTTCGGACCCCCTTTTTCTCAGCCCCCTTCACCAATCACCCTGTAATATGTATTCGCAGCTCAATACACCCCTAAACTTTCAAGATACGAGCTGATCAAAAAAGAGAAACTTTCTGGAATATTTAGTAAAGATTCGTCAAACGATGCCAAAGTTATAAGCACATGTAGGTTTCCAGGAGGGGGGCCGCGCAACCCCCCTCCCAACATGAGTAAAGCCCCGGGTCTGCGGGGACCCCAGCGGGCCCCCGCAGCCCCACCGAGCCCCCGCTATTATTTTTTAAGAAATGCCCCCAGGACTTAGCCCACCCCGGGGTCTCATTAAAATAAAACGCGGGACCCCGCGACCCCAGCGCGAATTACGCCGATATTTTTTTTTTTTTTAAATGCTTTTTTTGGCCCTGGGGTCTTTCTGGGATCCCCTGAGCAGGTCTAGGGGGTCACGGTGTTTCTACCCTGCCCCCTTCTCTTGTTTTATACCTTTGTTTCTCTGTTTTCTAGTGACTCGCTTCTACCGAGCCACAAGATGACTGCCAACACTTCCTGGTTTGGAGTGTTCACAGCCAATCACAGTGAAGCTCGTGCACGGGACTTAGGCTCCGCCAAGATATCGAAACGTTTATTTTTCTAATTTCTCAGCAACTACTGAACGGATTTACACAATTTAAAAAAATGTCGCTTTCTGATCCAAGCACTACCTTTTGCCAAATTTGGGGTAATTCCGTTCAGTAGTTTCGGCTCTAGCCTTGCACAAAGTTTCCTATGGGAAATTGATTTTTTGACTCTTATTCTTTGAATTTCTCAAAAACTACTAAACGGATTTACACCATTTAAAAAAAGGTAGCTTTCTGAACCAAGCTCTACCTTTCTGCCAAATTTGAGGTAATTCCGTTCAGCAGTTCGGGCTGTAGCTCGTCGCAAAATTTCCTATGGAAATTAACATGGAGAAAACGCATTTTGGGACCCCCTTTTTCTCAGCCCCCGCTTGACAGATCACCCCCAAACTTTCAAGATAGGAGCTGACCTAAAAGTGCAACCTTTTGAAAATTTCATAAAGATTCGTCAAACGATGCCAAAGTTATTAGCAAATCAAAAACGCTTTTCCTATGGAAACTAGGTTGTAACTATAACTACCTACTGGCGACCGCCAGTAGGTAATATATATATATATATATATATATATATATATATATATACATATATATATATATATATACACACACAGGTCCACACGCTTCTTCCCAGACCACGGACCCTTGGAAGGTGGTGCGTACGCCGACGAAGCCCATCGGCCACTTAATCCAACAAAGTTTGTCCCACCATGGGAATACACGCACTCTCAGGACAAATCCACACGACACTGGAAATGATGCTCAGGTAAGTTTACTGGCTTCCACGCAACGCGTTCAGCTGACCTGCAGCCTTGTTCACACGTAAACAAGCTGTGTTTCCATAGGGTAATATGTACAGGCAAACATAGGTAAACATAAACAAAAGACTCAAGTTCCTATCCTTGAAATGCAGGAAATAAAAACATTTTGGCCATCTTGTAACGTACATTTCATGTTACTATAAACCAGGAAATGCATGATAATTACAGCAGACGAAAGACATGTTCATGAAATACATGTCACTTAACAGTGCTTAAATAACTGTTTTTCTGGTTCATATTTGTAGAAGATACATGTGAATCAATGTTATCTTTCAGCGTATCAATATACTACAAAGTAAGGAGCCGCATATTTGTGTATCAGGTGCGTTGAGCATAATTAAAGCTTTACATTGCCCGAAACGTAAGTTAAAAAACCAGGAATAAATGAGTATGTGAATACGTGCCATAGAGTACGTGCGTTTCAATGGACCTAGAGAAAGGACTGCGTCATAGTGACGAGTCACGTGATCTGCAGAGATTATGTCTAGGCTAAATAGCTAATAAAGTTGGATGCTTCAAAAAAGTGTGTCCTGGCCCAATGTAGAAATTCTACAAACGAGTTGATACAAGGGCTAATATGAAATAAACTGGGAATCTCAGTACAATAGTGCAAGAGATTACAGCCTATTCCCCCTACGTGATCTGGAAAAAGATCTACCAGAAAATATAACCAATCATATGTAATTAATAAGTAATGCCCCAGTGGGCTGGCGGAGAATATCCCAGTTCCTGATGTTACCCAGGTCCCGGATAAAAGGGGGAATACTACAAGAAGCACCAGTAAACTGTACAATTCGTGATACTATATAGGGCGAGTGCCCCCAAGTACAGTGAAACTCTATATGCTTTATACAACACGTAAAAAACATGAAAAAAATGCCTGTACATAAAACTAAAAAAAAAGGTCTTATCTGTGATCGGTGCCCAATTAGGTGCTGCTGAAGAAAAGGTTAGGTAGCCTGTGAACGTGATAAAAAGTGCTGGGTGGGCCCCTTCCTTTCCTCCTGTGAAAAGAAAGAAGAGAATAAAAGAATTGGTGAATAGACAATGAAATCGCTCATTAAGAGTAGTGTATATACAATAAAAACATGGTAAATAATAACATTCATCATAGAAGCAGCAGAATTGAGGGGACTTTCTGAAATGAGGGGTAACAAAAATCATACATCATACAAATGAACTCCTAGTTCCTCATCGATGTTGGGACCCCCTGGAATTTTGGTCTGGAAGTCTATGATGTATTTGGATTCTGTTTTTCATAGTTTAAATACTCTGTTACCCCCTCTATGCAGCTGGGCAACTTGTTCAATTGCTGCAAAGGTAAGGAGAGAATTGTACAGTTTACTGGTGCTTCTTGTAGTATTCCCCCTTTTTTCCGGGACTTGGGTAACATCAGGAACTGGGATATTCTCCGCCAGCCCACTGGGGCATTACTTATTAATTACATATGATTGGTTATATTTTCTGGTAGATCTTTTTCCAGATCACGTAGGGGAATAGGCTGTAATCTCTTGCACTATTGTACTGAGATTCCCGGTTTATTTCATATTAGCCCTTGTATCAACTCGTTTGTAGAATTTCTACATTGGGCCAGGACACACTTTTTTGAAGCAACCAACTTTGTTAGCTATTTAGCCTAGACATAATCTCTGCCGATCACGTGACTCGTCACTATGACGCAGTCCTTTCTCTAGGTCCATTGAAACGCAAGGACTCTATGGCACGTATTCACATACTCATTTATTCCTGGTTTTTTAACTTACGTTTCGGGCAATGTAAAGCTTTAATTATGCTCAACGCACCTGATACACGAATATGCGGCTCCTTACTTTGTAGTATATTGATACGCTGAAAGATAACATTGATTCACATGTATCTTCTACAAATATGAACCAGAAAAACTGTTATTTAAGCACTATTAAGTGACATGTATTTCATGAACATGTCTTCCGTCTGCTGTAATTATCATGTATTTCCCTGGTTTATAGTAACATGAAATGTACGTTACAAGATGGCCGAAATGTTTTTTATTTCCCTGCATTTCAAGGATAGGAACTTGAGTCTTTTGTTTATGTTTACCTATGTTTGCCTGTACATATTACCCTATGGAAACACAGCTTGTTTACGTGTGAACAAGGCTGCAGGTCAGCCGAAACACGTTGCGTGGAAGCCAGTAAACTTACCTGAGCATCATTTCCAGTGTCGTGTGGATTTGTCCTGAGAGTGCGTGTATTCCCATGGTGGGACAAACTTTGTTAAATATATATATTAATCACAAATCCTTCCTGACAAGAAAGAGGGTCGCACTCACGTAGAGATTTTGCAATTTTTTTCCCTTTATTTTCTTAGCTCATAGTCAGGGTGAGGCAGCTGACTCAACGCGTTTGGTCTTAACATAAGACCTTGATCATCGGATCGTGATCAAGGTCTTATGTTAAGACCGAACGCGTTGGTCAGTTGCCTTCACCCTGACTATGAGCTAAGAAAATAAAGGAAAAAAATTGCAAAATCTCTACGTGAGTGCGACCCTCTTTCTTTCCTGTCGGGAAGGATTTGTGATTAATGGAGAGCGGTCTGGGTTGACCGCGGGATCTTGCACCGTGAATGAGCGCCGCTGAGTCTGACGAACGGAGCCAAACTTGGAAACAACAAATATATATATATATATATTCACTGAAAAAACCATAGGTTTCAGGCACGTTATAGTTAGAAATTAGCATTTAAAAACCTTACAAATTCACTGAAAAAAACATAGGTTTTAGGGACAGTTATAGTTAGTTGGACATTGCACTCGTACAAAACCTGTGAAATTCCCCCGTTATAGTTAGTTCAGGTAACTATAACTCGCGCCCACAATGCACTGCTGATGATGTCACATATTACATCACTCATGACATGGTCAGTGACATCACTGATGACATCACTGATGACATCTCAAATGACATCACTGATGACATCACTGATGACATCATCCAGTGACTGTGTGTTTCTGTAAAGTTTAAATATGTTTAATATATATAGGGAAAGGCGTATTGAAGAATGAGTGGGTGTATAAGTGTCTGAATGGATGATTTAGTACGTGAGTGACTGACTCTACAAGTGAGTGATTAAACGTATCTTACTGAATGCATGGGTTAGTGACTAAACTGTGTGAATGTCTGTATCCGTCCGTTTGTTGGTGTGTAAGTGGATGCATGGATTTGCGAATAGCTACATGAGTGTCTATATGGGTTACTGATTGGTTCTCTGAGTATCTGTATGGCTGCCTGAGTGTTTGTGTGGGTGGGGTGTGTGTGACTCTGTACATAGATGTGTGAGTGGGTGATTCACTGGGTGCATGATTTCAAGAGTGCATCTGTGATGGACTGCTTGGGTGGGTGAGTGTGTGTAAGAGTGTGTTAGTGAGTGAATGTATGTCCCAGTGGTACATGTGTGAGTAACTACGTATGTGAAAGGCAGTATATATGTGTGTTGGAGTATATAAATACATATAAGCGAGAGTGTGTGATTGTGATAGTGACTGTATGGATGAGTGTGTGCTTGTATCAGAGATTGTATAAGAGCGTAAGAATGTGCTAGTATTTGTATGAGTAAGTGAGCTGGTGTGTGTATAACTGTATAGGTGAGTAAATGGGTGTGTGCTTAATTTTTTGCATGACTGACTAGGTGTGTGAGTACCTCTATGGATGAGTGGCGGTGTGTGAGTGTTTATATAGGTGTATGAGTGCATATAATAGTCCTGTACTGAGTGACTATAAGTATGAGTGACTGTACGGGTGAGTGAGTAGATGTGTGTGCGTAGACCTAAGAATCAGTGAGTGTGTATATAGTAATTGGTGTTGGAGTGTCTATGGTTTTGACAATGGCAGTCTGTAATTTACAGTGGTTGTATCAAAAGTTATATTAGGGTGTGAGAAGATGCATCAAATTATCACATGGATGATGTCATCAGTGATGTCATCAGTGATGTCATTTGAGATGTCATCAGTGATGTCATCAGTGATGTCACTGGCCATGTCATGAGTGATGTAATATGTGACGTCATCAGCAGTGCATTGCGGGGGCGCGAGTTATAGTTACCTGAACTAACTATAACGGGGGAATTTCACGGGTTTTGTATGAGTGCAAAGTCCAACTAACTATAACTGTCCCTAAAACCTTTGGTTTTTTCAGTGAATTTGTAAGGTTTTTTAAATGCTAATTTCTAACTATAACGTGCCTGAAACCTATGGTTTTTTCAGTGAATTTCAAAGGTTTTTTAAATGCTAATTCCTAACTATAACATGTCTGAAACCTATGGTTTTTTTCAGTGAATTTCAAAGGTTTTGTAAATGACAATTTTTAAATGTATTAATTGTTATATTTATTTTTTTGATACTGATTTACTACATTTTTTAAACTATTTATTTTTAGATATTTTATTTTTTAAAATACATTGTAATTACATTATACATTACATTACAAAATATACTTTCTCAGAATGAATTACTTTAGTTTAAATACTTTGCAAATAGGCAATAGACTTTTAAGTACAGTAGTTACAGTTGTTGCAATGGGCAACACAATTTCAAACACAATGCAACATTGAGCTCAATGTGAATTTCAAGTTAAATGCAATTAGTTACTTTATGGATTACTTTTCTAACCACAGGACTGGATCCTAGATTCAATCCTGGGACATCTCCTGTAAACAGTTGAGTAAAAGCGTTTTGGTTACAGTAGTGATTTTTAAGGAATATTATTGTATTTTAAAAGTTGACACTTAGAAACTTTTTCACATAGAATCACCAATGCTATCCTATGGGAGAAAATTCACTTAGCAGGTAAGTAGTGTTATCGTTACTTTTTCTTACTCAGTGGTGGATCTTGGATCCAGCACTGGTGCATCTCCTGTAAACAGTTGAAAGAATGCGTTTAAGTCATACAGGCGATTTTTAAGGAATATTTGTAGTTTGTGAAAATCGACACTTTGAAACTTTTCTGCTGAAAACCAGACAATGGATTCCTATGGAAGGAAATACAAGTTACTGGTAAATACGGTTAGAATTACTTTTCAGGGTCAGTGCTGGGCTAAAAGATGCAGCACTGGGTTCTCTCCTGATAACAGGTGAGTAAATCGGAATTCGTAGTTCGGCTGATTTTAGAGGAATATTATAAAGTTCCAAAACTCCACACTTAGAAGAATTTCCAAGTGAAACCAGTCAATGTTAGCCTATGGAAGGAAATTCAAGTTACTGGTAAGTACGGTTAAAATTACTTTTCAGGATCAGTACTGGGCTCAAAGATGCAGCACTGAGGTCTCTCCTGATAACAGGTGAGTAAATCGGAATTCGTAGTTCTGCTGATTTTAGAGGAATATTTGTATGTTTCAAAAATCGACACTTAGAAACTTTTTCAGCAAAAAGCAGGCAATGATATCCTATGGAAGGAAATTCAATTTACTGGTAAGTACGGTTAGAATTACTTTTCAAGGTCAGTGCTGGGCTAAAAGATGCAGCACTGGGTTCTCTCCTGATAACAGGTGAGTAAATCGGAATTCGTAGTTCGGCTGATTTTAGAGGAATATTATAAAGTTCCAAAACTCCACACTTAGAAGAATTTCCAAGTGAAACCAGTCAATGTTAGCCTATGGAAGGAAATTCAAGTTACTGGTAAGTACGGTTAAAATTACTTTTCAGGATTAGTACTGGGCTCAAAGATGCAGCACTGAGGTCTCTCCTGATAACAGATGAGTAAATCGGAATTCGTAGTTCGGCTGATTTTAGAGGAATATTTGCACAATGGTGAAGGGAGGGGGCGGGCCTGAGGTGACATCTGTGCAAACGCGCCCCGTGGCGCGTTTTAAGTTGGGGGATTAAGTCCCCTTGAATCATGAGGGTACCTGGGGTCCAACTAGCCCACCCTGTACCTCCAGTATGCACCAGGGAGCTGCGTTGCAGAGAGGTGTTCAGAGGCCACGCCCCTTTTTGCACCTCTCTGCAACGCAGCTCTGTGGCGCTTTCTGGACGTACCCGGAGGGACCCTCAGGATTGAAGGGGATTTCATTCCCCATCTTAAAATGCGCCACGGGGCCTGTTTGCACACATGTCACCTGAAGGCCCGCCCCCTCCCTTCACCACTGTGCAAACGCGCCCCGTGGCGCGTTTTAAGTTGGGGGATTAAGTCCCCTTGAATCCTGAGGGTCCCTGGAGTCGAACTAGCCCACCATGTACCTCCAAAAAGCGCCACAGAGCTGCGTTGCAGAGAGGTGTATAAAGGGGTGTGGCCTCTGTACACCTCTCTGCAACACAGCCCCCTGGCACATACTGGAGGTTCCTGGTGGGCTAGTTGGCCCCCAGGGACCCCCAGTATTCAAGGGGAATTACTTCCCGTTCTTAAAACGCGCCAGGGGGCGCGTTTGCACACTGCTGCAGGGAGGGGGGCGGGGCCTCCGGCACAATGCCTTTTTTTTTTTATGGGAGGGGGGCTGCGTGGCCCCCCTTCCCTCGGCCACTTTTGGCCCCCCTTCCCTCGGCCACTTTTGGCCCCGGGGACCCCATCCCCCGGGGCCTGAGCATTTTTTTTTTTAAACGGGAAGGGGGCCGCGTGGCCCCCTTCCCTGGGCCTCTATTGGCCCCGGGGACCCCATCCCCGGGGCATGCCCTCTTTAAAAAATATTTGGAGGGGGCTGCGTGGCCCCCTCCTCAGGCCACTTAAGGCCCCGGGACCCCATCCTCCGGGGCCGGCCTTGCCCTTTTTTTTTTTTTTTTTAAATTGGGGAGGGGGGACTGCATGGCCCCCCTCCCGGGCCACTTATGGCCCCGGAGACCCCATCCCCCGGGGCCTAGCCTCTCGTTGGAGACTGTGGGGGGGTCCCCAATACCCCCACAGTCCCAGCCGGCTCCCCGCCTCCTGCGGGAGCCGGCATTGCTTTTCCACATGGGGAGCAGCTAACATGCTGCTCCCCGTGTGGAAAAGCAATTGGTTTGCATTTTGAAAGAGAGAGCAGGTTTCCTGCTCTCTCTTTCAAATGCAAACCAAGTTTGCTATGACAGGACGGGAGCCGCGATGCTCCCGTCCTGTCATAGCAAACTACAGTGTCCCGGGGTAGGCACCCGGGACACTGCAGGAGCCGGGCCCTGGGGGTGGTGGTCCCCAGGGCCATCACTGGCTCCAAGAGGGGGCCGCGCGGCCCCCTCCCAACTTGTTCAAAGCCCCGGGAGGTGGTGGTACCGGGGCTCTGGGGTCCGTAACGGACCCCCATATTTAAATCTTTAGTGCCCCAGGGAGGTGGCGGTCCCGGGCGTGTGGGAGCTGGAGCCCCCACACATGTTTTTAAAATATATAAAAAAACAGCCCCGGGGTGGCGGTCTCGGGCAGCGGGAGGGCGCAGAGCCCTCCCGCCATCTTTTTTTTATAAAGCCCCGGGGGTGGCGGTCCTCGGGCTTGGGGGCCTTAGAGGCCCCCATAAACAATAAACCCACCCTCGCATGCCCCCGGGACTTGGGCCACCCGGGGGCAATTTGATCGAAGCGCGGGAGACCGCGCTCGATGTTCCCGGCAGGATCCGCACACCCTGAGCGCATCCTGCCGATTTAAAAAAAAAAAAATGCTTTTTTCTACCCAGGGGGTCCTTGTGGGACCCCCTGAGCAGACCTAGGGGGTCAGGGTGTTTCTACCCTGCCCCCTTTGTGCGTTTTGCGCACTTGTTTCTTTTTTTTTTCTCGGCGGGATTCGTGCACCCTAAGCGCAACCCGCCGATTTAAAAAAAAAAAGAAAAATGTTTTTTTCTGCCCAGGGGGTCCTTGTGGGACCCCCTGAGCAGACCCTAGGGGTCAGGGTGTTTCTACCCTGCCCCCTTTGTGCGTTTTGCACACTTGTTTTTTTTTTTTTTCTCGGTGGGATTCGTGCACCCTAAGCGCATCCCGCCGATTTAAAAAAAAAAAAAAAAAATGTTTTTTTCTGCCCAGGGGGTCCTTGTGGGACCCACCCGAGCAGACCTAGGGGGTCAGGGTGTTTCTACCCTGCTCCCTTTTGCGCTTTGCGCACTTGTTTCTGTCCCTCGGTTCTACCGAGGGACAAAATGGCTGCCAACACTTCCTGATTTGGAGTGTTGACAGCCAATTAGCATGCAGCTCGTGATCGGGAGGGTGCGCGAATCCAACGCGGCCATAGATATATATGTGATTTTCCTTTTGATTTTCACAGGAACTACTGAACGGATTTACACCATTTAACAAAAGGGTTCTTTCTGAACCAAGAACTACCTCTTTGCCAAATTTGGTGTAATTCCGTTCAGCAGTTCGAGCTGTAGCCGTGGCTAAAGTTTCCTATGGGAAAATGAATGGGGAAAACACGTTTTGGGACCCCCTTTTTCTCGGCCCCCGCTTGACGAATCACCCCGAAACTTTCAGGGTAGGAGCGGACCGGAGCGGGCCATAAAGTTTGAAACCTTCGCGAAGATTCGTCAACCGACGCAAGAGTTATTTCAAATAGAATGTCGCGGATTTCCTATGGAAAATAGGTCTTAACTATAACTATCTACTGGCGACCGCCAGTAGATATATATATATATATATATATATATATATATATATATATATATATATATATATATATATATATATATATATATATATATAGATAGATAGATAGATAGATATAGATATAGTTATATATATATTTTCACTGAAAAAAAGAGGTTTCAGGGACGTTATGGTTAGGAATTAGCATTTTAAAAACCTTAGAAATTCACAGAAAAAACCACAGGTTTCAGGGACGTTATAGTTAGGAACTAGCATTTAAAAACCTTAGAAATTCACCAAAAAACCCACAGGTTTCAGGGACGTTATAGTTAGGCTGACATTTCACTCGTACAAAACTGGAGAAATTTGTCCGTTATAGTCAGCTGAGCTAACTATAACTCACGCCTCCGCAATGCACTGCTGATGACGTCACATATTACATCACTCATGACATGGTCAGTGACATCACTGATGACATCACTACTGACATCTCAAAGGGCATCACTGATGGCATCATCCACATAATATCTGATGCACCTCCTCACACCCTAATATAACCTTTTATACACCCACTCTAAAATACAGACTACCATTCTCGAAACCATAGACATACCAATACCAGTTAGTACATACACGCTCACTGATTCAAAGGTCTACACCCACATCCACTCACTACCCCATACAGTCACTCATACACGCAGTCACTCATCAATACAGCCACTGATATATGCACTCATACACCCATACAGACACTCACACATAGAGTTACTCACACACCTAGTCAGTCATGCATGAATCAATCACACTCCCATTTACTCACCTATACCGTTATACACACACCACCTCACTTATTCATACAGACACTAACACATACTTACTCTCTTATACAATCGCTGACACAAGCATACACTCATACATACAGCCACTCACACAATCACTCACTCTCACATATAGTTACTTATATACTCCAACACTCACATATACTGCCTTTCACATATGTAGTTACTCACACATGTACCACTGAGACATCCATTCACTCACCAACACAGCCATACACACACTCACCCACCCATACAGCCCCTCACAGATGCATTCATGAACCCATACACCCAGTGAATCACCTACTCACACATCCATGCAGGGAGTCACACACCCACACCCACCCACACGGACACTCAGCCACCCATACAGGTACTCAGACAACCAATCATTAACCCAACTCATGTAGTTACTCACCAACGCATCCAGCCACTTACACACCAACTGACAGACTGATACAGACATTCACACAGATTAGTCATTCACCCATGCATTCACTAAGACACGTTTAATCACTCACTTATACAGTCAGTCACGCACCCACTAAATCATCCATTCAGATACTCATACACCCACTCATTCTTCAATACACCTTGGCGTATAAATATATACATAACATACTTAGACTTTTTAGAAACAGTAACACACATTCACTGGATGATGTCATCAGTGATGTCATCAGTGATGTCATCAGTGATGTCATCAGTGATGTCATTTGAGATGTCATAAGTGATGTCATCAGTGATGTCACTGACCATGTCGTGAGTGATGTAATATGTGATGTCATCAGCAGTGCATTGCGGGGGCGCGAGTTATAGTTAGCTCAGCTAACTATAACGGCCGAATTTCTCTGGTTTTGTACAAGTGAAATGTCCTACTAACTGTAACGTCCCTGAAACCTGTGGTTTTTTCAGTGAATTTCTAAGGTTTTTTAAATGCTTATTCCTAACTGTAACTTCCCTGAAACCTCTGTTTTTTTCAGTGAATTTTTAAGGTTTTTAAAATGCTAATTCCTAACTATAACGTCCCTGAAACCTCTTTTTTTCAGTGAATTTCTAAGGTTTTTTAAATGCGAATTTCTAACTATGCCTAGATAGGTAGGACATGTGCAGAAAGAGGAAGAAAGGTGCAGAAAGAAGCAAGAGAAGTGCAGAAAGAGGTAAGAGAGGTACAGAAAGAGGAAGAAAGGTGCAGAAAGAAGCAAGAGAAATGCAGATAGAGGCAACAGAAGTCCAGAAAGAGCAAGAAAGGTGCAGAAAGAAGCAAGAGATGTGCAGAAAGAACAAACAGAGGTGCAGAAAGAGGCCTACTTTTACTGTACCTTACAACAGACTCATACAAAGTAGCCTAATCACTAATCCTTCTCCCAAGATGTCTTAAGCCTCACTTTTCTCTTGAAGGTTCACTTTTAATCGACTGCTCAGAATGTTAGGCCTACCAAATATAAAACAGCAATCCTAAGCATATCACTGTTGTAAGTCTGACCAAGTTTGTGAAGATATGCATGCGTGTCTATGCTTTTACCTAGTGACATGTTAAATGAAAATAAACATACAAATAGTTGAATACCTGTGTTTCAAACAACATACTCTGTAAATTTGTGTACAAAAAGGTGTATGCATTTCTTTCTGCTCACAATACAGGGCACATGGGTATTCAATAGTATATTTGAGGAGCTCTATAACACATACATACATAAGACATGTTTGCCTGTGCAACCGAATGACAGAGCAGAACTGAGAAGATTTGACCACGTATAGGAGTAGCTACCCGGTTTTTAAGCTACCATCTTCAGATGCATAACACATATAAGAATACATGTACAAGTAGATATATACCTCAGTCACAAGAGCTTGCAGACTTTTAAATTTGACAGCTTGCACTTCCCATTTAAGTACAGAAAGAGGCGAGAGAAGTTCATAAAGAAGCAAGCGAGTTGCAGAAACAGGCAAAAGAGGTGTAGAAAGAGGGAAGAGGGGTGCAGACAGAGGCAAGAGAGGTGCAGAAAGAGGGAAGAGGGGTACAGAAAGAGGCAAGAGGGGTGCTGAAATTTGCACGAGAGGTGCAGAAAGAAGCAAGAGGGATGCAGAGAGAGGCAAGAGTGGTGCAGAAAGAAGCAAAAGAGGTGGAGAAAGAGGCAAGAGGGGTGCAAACAGAGGCAAGAGGGGTGCAGAAAGAAGCAAGAGAGGTGCAGAAAGAAGCAAGAGAGGTGCAGAAAGAAGCAACAGAGGTGCAGAAGGAGGCAAGAGAAGTGCAGAAAGAGGCAAGAGAGTTGCAGAAACAGGCAAAAGAGGTGCAGAAAGAAGCAAGAGCAGTGCAGAAAGAAACAACAGAGGTGCAGAAGGAGGCACGAGGGGTGCTGAAAGAGGCAAGAGAAGTGCAGAAAGAAGCAACAGAGGTGCAGAAGGAGGAAAAGAAGTGCAGAAAGAGGCAAGAGAGTTGCAGAAACAGGCAAAAGAGGTGCAGAAAGAAGCAAGAGCAGTGCAGAAAGAACCAACAGAGGTGCAGAAGGAGGCAAGAGGGGTGCAGAAAGAGGCAAGAGGGGTACAGAAATTTGCAAGAGAGGTGCAGAAAGAAGCAAGAGCAGTGCAAAAAGAAACAACAGAGGTGCAGAAGGAGGCAAGAAGGGTACAGAAAGAGGCAAAAGAAGTGCAGAAACAACCAACAAAAGAGGTACAGAAAGAGGCAAGAGGGGTGCAGAAAGAGGCAAGAGGGGTGCACAAAGAGGTACGAAGGGTGCAGAAAGAGGCAAGAGGAGTGCAGAAAGAATCAAGAGAGGTATAGAAAGAAGAAACAGAGGTGCAGAAAGAAGCAACAGTGGTGCAGAAAGAGGCAAGAGGGGTGCAGAAAGAGGCAAGGGAGGTGTGGTTAGAGGCAAGAGAGTTGCAGAAACAGGCAAAAGAGGTGTAGAAAGAGGGAACAGGGGTGCAGACAGAGGCAAGAGAGGTGCAGAAAGAACCAACAGAGGTGAAGAAAGAGGCAAGAGGGTGCAGAAATGTGCAAAAGAGTAGCAGACAGAAGCAAGAGCAGTGCAGAAAGAACCAACAGAGGTACAGAAAGAGGCAAGAGGGGTGAAGAAAGAGGCAACAGAAGTGCAGAAAAAAGCAAAAGAGTTGCAGAAAGAGGCAAGAGGGGTGCAGAAAGAGGCAAGAGAAGTGCAGAAAGAAGTAAGAGAGGTGCAGAAAGAAGCAAGAGAAGTGCAGAAAGATGCAACAGAGGTGCAGAAAGAGGCAAGAGGGGTACAGAAAGAGGCAAGAGAAGTACAGAAAGAGGCAAGAGAAGTGCAGAAAGAGGCAAGAGATGTGCAGAAAGAGGCAAGAGAGGTACAGAAAGAGGCAAGAGAAGTGCAGGAAGAAGCAACAGAGGTACAGAAAGTGGCAAGAGAAGTGCAGAAAAAGAAAGGTGCAGAAAGAAGCAAGAGAAATGTAGAAAGAGGCATGAGAGGCACAGAAACAAGCAAGAGTGGTTTGCCACCATTAGTACCAATTTAACACCCACATTTAGCAATAAGTAAGAGGTGAACATTCTAGGTTTGCAAAAGGCATTCCACCACGCTATAACACTTGTTGCTGCATTTTTGGTAACGTTTGAGCCGTTTGAGCTAGAACAAGGTTTTGTTTTGTTCAAATCTGCAGATTATGCAGCAGATGATGGATTATGTGGCAAATGCGGAAAATGTATAATAGTGCAAAAGTTGGTGCTGCCAAACAGTCGCATAATTCCAGTGGCCCTGCTCATACCTCTGACTAGGACCAGAAGTGCTCCTCAGTGGTTCCTTCTTCTTTTGTCTCATTCTGTTTATAGTTTAGCTTCTATGGAAACGAGGAAGACTAAACCTGAGGTTACCACTCCACAACACAGACTACCATACCACATAATTACTCTCCATAACACATAATCCCACTTTACATAATTCCTATATACTAAATACCACATACTTTCTATCCACATAATTTCACTGCACAACATACCACATAATTTACATTTACAACGCCAATAGCTCTAACTCTCGCAAATGCGAGACCTATTACATTGCAGAGTGGTGGAGAAAGGGGGTTGGGCCTCTGACCAGCGCTCAGGAATTCCGCTGCGTAGGACTTACCGGAGGTACCTGGAGGGCTTCTTGGCCCCTAAAATCCCTCAGGAGTAAAGTGGACTTCATCCCCAAATCCGTAGTGTGCCAGGAGGCGCGTTTGCAGGTGGTGGCCTCCGAAGACTTCTTACAATCCCACTCTGTGGGACTTACTGGAGGTAATAGGAGGGGTAGTTGGCCCCCAAGGACAACGCTGGGGGCCAACCACCCCTCCTATTACCTCCAGTAAGTCCCACACAGCAGCATTGGTAAGTTCTCATAGCAGGCCATGCCCCCTTTGCCCACCAGTCTGCAAACGCGCTCCCTGGTGCGCCCTTGTATGGGGATTGAAGTCCCCTTGCCTCCTGAGGGTCTTTAGGGGCCAACTAGTCCACCTGATACCTCCAGTAAGCCCCCCGATTAGACTGCACCGTCCCGTTTTTACTTGGTTTGCCCGCATTGTACTACTTTTTAACCATTTTAAGTCTTGCACTATTGCACTTTACTTGTTGGGAATCTTACTGTTATGTCCCGTATAGAGACCCTAATGTAGACCCGTTCATACATGCCCTAAAATGGACGTATTCGTATTTGCCCTAATACGGTCATATTCGTACTTGCCCTATTATGGTCAAAGCTGCATATGCCCTATTACGGTCATAACTGTACATGTCCTATTATAGTCATGATTCCTTATATAGGCATGATCTTTCACCTACATTGGTCCTCGCTAGTACACAACGAGCTCTGAGGGCTGAACGTTATCTAGCCTGTGGTTTTGAATACAGCAGGGTTTTCCCAAACACATGCCCACACTGTACTCATCAATTATGCATGACTCTCTAGGAATACCCCACCTGCATTATATGTATGTACAAAGTTCACCCCTGACGTCTTCCTCAAGTCTAACAAGGGCCAATACAAACCATACGAAGCAACTAGAGTCTTCAGGGTATAAATACACCACATCTTACCCCGGTAAGAAAGAGGAAACCGAGACTTCCATGCTGACACACTGACCAGAGACGCTGAGGCTCCTGCATGATGTCGCTCCAGCTGACAGCGGTCTAACACAGCCCTTGCGGGGTGTCCAACTCGAGACCAGGACGGGGTCCCACACTCTCTCTATTCAGGTATGAGGGTTCGACTAAATCCTAGAAGGATTCTTGGCTCTTAGGCTTTTAGACCTACACACATATGCTAGGTACACTCAGGTACATCTAGTTAGGCATCGTAGGAGTACGCGCACTTTCATAATGCTTTTTATATTCATGTATGTATTCATGATTATTGCAATATGGTAGAACTGTTCTATCCCTTCACTTTTATCGTACTGCTGATAATATATCTCTGCTATTGTCTGCTGGTTACTGTAGCACATATATTTTACACTAGAATAACAACTGTTCGATAAATGCTTATTGAAACGCCCAAACTGTTTATTCTGTGTAACTCTCTGAGACAAACCGAATAAGTAAGCACGAGTGACTGAGCGAAAGGTAGTACATTGTTTCCACGATTCTGAGGAATTTGGGTTGTCATGATCTAAGGTTGCCAGAAACTAATCTCTCCCCGATAAGAGGAGATTCTAGTGGCACTGTGAGCTAGCTAATGCAAATCCGGCTAACATATACGGTGGGGGTGCACAGAGTCAGTCTAACACCAAGCCCACAGTTTATGTTATCCAAACGCGCAGGTCTTGCATGGGTACTATAGAAACTACACGACATTACCTTTACTACATTACTCTCTCAGGGGCTTCCCCGGTCCGCCACAAGCTGCTTTGCTCAGTTGTTGCGGAAGGAAGCAGGCTCCTGAGGCACTTCCGGTTCGGGGGAGAAAGTGGCAGTCAGCGTTCTAGCGCTCTCAATAGACACACGCTTAAAAGGCTCATGTGTGCTCGGACGCGCTGTTAGACTGCACCATCCCGTTTTTACTTGGTTTGCCTGCATTGTACTTTTTCTTAACCATTTTAAGTCTTGCACTATTGCACTTTACTTGTTGGGAATCTTACCTTTACTGCATTACTCTCTCAGGGGCTTCCCCGGTCCGCCACAAGCAGCTTTGCTCAATTGTTGCGGAGGAAAGCAGGCTCCGGAGGTACTTCCGGTTCGGGGGAGGAAGTGGCAGTCAGCGGTCTAGCACTCTCGCTAGACACACGCTTAAAAGGCTCATGTGTGCTCGGACGCGCTGTTAGACTGCACCATCCTGTTTTTACTTGGTTTTCCCCGCATTGTACTACTTTTTAGCCATTTTAAGTCTTGCACTATTGCACTTCACTTGTTGGGAATCTTACCTCTACTGCATTACTCTCTCAGGGGCTTCCCTGGTCCGCCACGAGAAGCTTTGCTCGATTGTTGCAGAGGGAAGCAGGCTCCGGATGCACTTCTGGTTCGGGGGAGGAAGTGGCAGTCAGCGGTCTAGCGCTCTCGCTATTCCCACGCTTAAAGGGCTCATGTGTGCTCGGACGCGCTGTTAGACTGCACCGTCCCGTTTTTACTTGGTTTGCCCGCATTGTACTACTTTTTAACCATTTTAAGTCTTGCACTATTGCACTTTACTTGTTGTGAATCTTACCTTTACTGCATTACTCTCTTTGTGGCTTCCCCAGTCCGCCACGAGCAGCTTTGCTCGATTGTTGCGGAGGAAAGCAGGCTCCGGAGGCACTTCCGGTTCGGGGGAGGAAGTGGCAGTCAGCGGTCTAGTGCTCTCGCTAGACACACGCTTAAAAGGCTCATGTGTGCTCGGACGAGCAGCGGATGCGCGCAGTGGGTGCGCCGCTGGCGTGCAGAAGGCGCGCCAAAGGCAAGCCCATCTGCGCCCCTCTGCGTCCGGCGCCCGGAACTCTGGCCATTGCAGCAGGGAACAGGTTTGCAGACTCAGTTACTCTAGAGAGAATCTACTCAAACTAAAAGGTAACAGGAAACCCCTCTTGTGTACCACCTTCCCCTTCCAGACTCTCTATGACCAGCAGCAACACATATGCCCCTCCTGCGGGTACAGGATGCCCTTATGCCACAATTTGCCCACACTGCTCGGCGTAAAGAAATCCATTAATAACCCCGAGAAAATAGGCCCTGTCACAGAAGAGAGTTATAAAGGCTTTCTCCTTAATGCTCGCTCCCTCATCAAGCATAAGCTGGAGTTTGCCATTCTCCTAGCAGACCTTGAACCAGACTTGATCCTCATCACTGAAACCTGGGCCAATAACGCTTCAGGACCTGACCTGGTAAATGCAATCCCGACCAACTACTCCATCCAGAGGGTGGATAGGGCGGGACACATAGGCGGAGGCCTGGCTGTGGTCTTTAAAGCGCACTACAAATGTCTGATAGAATCAGGCTTTAATCCACCAATGTGTGAAGTCCTCCAATTCAAACTAATTACCTCACCCACCTGTTCCTTTGGTGGGTTGCTGATATACAGGCCCCCAGGTCCCAGACCCCCATTTCTTAGGGATCTTAAAATCCTTCTCGAACCACTGCTAGCAGAGAATCAGATGACTATCATGGGGGACTTTAACTTCCACCTAGAGGAGAGGGATAATCATGACTCGAACAACCTCTTAGAAGCTCTAGCTAATCATGGACTATCACAACTGGTCTCTGCCCCCACCCACAAGGCTGGCTACATCCTAGATGGTATTTATACAAATGACCCCAGAGTGGCCTATCAAAACACAATTCCCATCAGCTGGTCTGATCATAATGCAGTTGCCTTTAATGTCTCTTCAATATCAAAAGGCAGAATTACGAACACTCCACACACTGTGGAGAAACACAGAAACTGGAAAGGGGTTTCTGCTGAGGCACTATCCAGAACCTTAAATAGTATACCCTGTGTGATCCCAGAGGACTCGGATAGCGGAGCAGAGGCCTTTACCACTTAGCTAGGGAGTGCAGCAGACATATTGGCACCTCTAAAGACAACTGTACATAAAAGACTCTCTCCACCTGCTCCTTTGTGCAACAATAAACTCAGGATGCTTAAACAAACATGCCGCCGCCACGAGCGAGCATGGAGGAAAAACCAAGACAAACAAGACAGAATTTCATATAAAATCTCCATCAAAGAATATAAACATGCAATATTCGAAGAAAAGTCCACGTATTGCACCCAGAAAATTGAAAATGCTGCCTCCACAAAAGAGCTTTTTAAGCTAGTACAAGTGCTCTCAGCCTCACACTCCAGAGCGGAACCAGAGAGCTCACAGGTGTTCTGCAATCAGCTAGCCACCTTCTTCTACTCCAAGATTATGGACATCCACGCAGACTTTGGCCTTACTTCCCTTACTCCATCTCATCACTCCGCCTCCTGTGGTTCCCCCCGAGCACTGCAAGACTCAGTACCAGACACGAGCCAAGAGACCAAGGGTCTCTCCGTCTTCTCCACTCTCTCTTCTAAGCTGGTCGAGCAATACCTCTTGAGAACCTATGCAGGCTCGCCCTCCGAATCCTGCCCCCCTACAGTTCTCCATATGGCCGCCAGTAATATAGCTGCCCCACTCTGTGAGCTATTAAATAATGTGATCCTCTCCGGGTCATATCCACAGAGTTGGAAGCAGGCTATTATTAGGCCCCTTCTGAAAAAACCGAATCTTGACACCACAGATTGTAAAAACTATCGTCCGATTTCGCTGCTTCCCGTACCTACTAAGGTTCTGGAAATGCATCTCAATATTCAGCTGATGGAGATTGCTGAACAACAACTCTGGTTCAATGATTCCCAGTTTGCCTTTAGAATACATCATGGGACAGAAACAGCATTAATCTCAGCCACGGACAGTATAAGACGCCGAATGGATGAAGGACAGGGACTGCTGTTTACAACTTAAAAGTGGATTACAACTTAAAAGTGGTCTAGGGGGGCAGGAGGCATGGCGATTCCCACAGTGGTGCATCTTTCAAAGGCGGCAGTGCCTTTGAAAAAGGCACCGAAATGGGAATGCCACACAGGCTTCCTGCACGGCATGGACTATAAAGTCCATGCCTTGCTGGAACTAGTGTGCATGCACACGCCTGTGTTCATTCACATTCCGTGAGGCACCAGGGGGTCCTGTAGGGTCCCCTTTGTTTCCTCTCCACCACAAAAAACGTGTGGCGAAGAGGAAACTCGTAATATGCTTGGCGGGACCATGGCGGTCCTGCCATGCATATTGTTGCCTCAGGACTGCCGTGCCACCTCCAGGGAACGTGGTTCCCTGGCAGCAGCGGTGGTCCAATGGCGGTCCAACCACCCAAGTCATAATAGGGTGGTTGGACCGCCGGTGTGGCGGTGGATGGACCCACGCTGCCGCGCCACCACGAGTCTGGCGGTCCTCGGATTGCCTGACTTGTAATTGGGCCCTAAGTGTTTTTATTGTCGCTGTAAGAGTGAAGTTAATGGAGACAAGTTCAAAGCCACATCCAGAGTATGAACAATTATTTATGTTTATACCTGTGGTAGTACTGCTTGACTGTATCACCTCCTGTAAATGGTGGACATCTGAGGGTCTCAAAACTCCCTGAATTATTTTGGTTGATGTTAGTGCCTGTCTGAGACCGTTCTAGGGTAGATGATAATTCTATTATTGAAGAGTCATCTTGATCAGTGTTGATGATATTAACTAAAGCAATTGTTTTTATTTGTGTTGACTTACTTGAAATTAGAGGCACAGAAGTGCTTATCACAGTAACCTCAGAAATGTTACTTATTGGTGTGGCTATGTGCCAAGTGGAGCACGGGTCTTTGGGTATTTTTTCAAAGAAAGTGGTAGTCATAACGCTACAAGGTGCATTACTGGTGGAATTCTTGGGTTTACTCTGAGGGTCACTAATCAGCTGGTTTGCCTTATTAGAAGACATGGTTCTAATATGTCTGGTCTGGGTAGTGACAGAGCTGACAGGTCTACCAGGTTGTTTCATTGTAAGCATAAAATAGGAATGTTTCTAGCTCAACCTTCAAGACCTCCAGTAGTTTCTGGTTCTTCAAACTAAGCGACCCAGTCACAGTTTGTTTTCTGTGTCATTTGACTTGAGAATTAAAATTAGGTATTACTTGATGAATCTATTATTTTACTTTTTAGATTGGTAATGTTATTATATATTCAATGAATTTTAAATTATACAATTATTTGTTAACATGTTTTCTTCAAATTCTTTTATTATTATTTTTTGAGTCGTGGGGTGTACTGACAATTGGGTAGTTAGGGTATTAATTATTATTGCTAGTAGTTTAATATGTTAATATTGTATTTTATTACATTTTATTTGTTTATATGTTTAACAATTTTTTTATTATTCATTTTTATTTTCGGTTGAAGGGGTTATTGGGGTATTAGTTGGGCAGTGTTCCAAATCAAATATATATGCATTGATATTATTTGATTAATCTAATTATTATGTACATTTTTAATTTAGAATTTTAGTATGTTTATATATTTTTAAGTTAATTAAATATTTGATTGCATGTTTAGTTTTTAATTAAAAACTGTATTTGTTGGGTTGTGGGGTGCAATAGGGGATTGGGTGGATTGCGTTTTATGTCAAATAATTTTTTTTAATAATTAATTTAAAAATAAAATATGTAACATTTTATATTCATTATTTCTATATGGTTCTTTATATGCATATGGTTGTGTAGTTGTATTTTTTATTATAGTTTTCTTTTAGAACTGTGTTTTGAGACATTTTAGGGGGTAGTGTTTATTTAAAAATGATGTATTTATTAATTTGAAATGATTATTTACAATTGTAATGCATTAGTACATTTTTACAAAATTATGTATTGACATTTAAATGCATTAAATTGAAATATAGTTATATAGTTATTTTTTATTTCAGGAATAAATCACAATGGATAGGTTATATTATTGGGATGCATTCTTATTTGCTAATGATAAATAAATTGCATAATGTGTTGAGAACTTTTTTCATTTTTGTCTTTTAATTTGAGCGCATTTGCTAATTTTTAAATAAATTAAATGTAACTATTTAAGAAATATACATACTTTGTACTAACAGTTTATTTTTATGTATTTAAATATTAAGGGGTCGAATCCGATTCGGGCCGGAAAAAGCACCGACCGACTCGGAGCCGGAAAAATTACCGACCGACACGTACCAGTGGCGCCCGACACGCCAAGTACGATGCAAGCCGCGATAAATCCGACCCGACACGTTAGGAAACCAAGCCGACCGACCGAGCCGCTCGGAAAATAGCAATCCGGCCGGAAAAACACGCTAATCCAACCCGACCGACACGCACCCGGAACAAATCCGACCGAATCGTACCCGCCAACTCCAAACCGCAAAGTACGATGCAAGGCGCGAAAAACCACGACCGAGTCGGACGGAGGACAAGCCGTACGACCGACACGCATACAAAACCGAGCCGAAGCAACACAATACACGCGACCGGCAGCGTACGCAGCATACAAAACTGCACAAACACAGCGTGAACGAAGCGGAAAACACCGTACGAGACCAATGCAGGGTCCGACTCGGTCACAAGAACGTTTCCAACATACACAAACAGCACAAAGGAAAAATCAACCAAAAAAGGCCAAACAAGCAATTACCAAGCCAATAAATACTGGGGGGGTGGGGACAGAGAACAAAGACACACCCACAACTCCACCTATATAAAGGACACAAATCACAACCATGAGCCTTTGCAAATGCCATTCCACTGCCAGCACCCAAGAGAAAGCAACCACACACCCACAGCTCATCCCTCACACAAGCCACACACCATCAGCACACCAACAAATACCTACCTCACATACACCCAGCAAAACACACACTCACACACCCTCACCTGCACACCAACACACACATCACTCACCATCACCACCCATCACCATGCCCCCAAGAAGAATCACAAGTTCCTAGATTGTGAATTGGAAGTCCTGGTAGACGAGATCCTCAGGGTAGAGCCACAGCTGTTTGGCACATTGGTCCAACAGACCCCCATGTCGCAGAAAACCAAGATGTGGGAGAGGATCATCAACAGGGTGAACGCCCAATCACCATGTCGGCGCACAAAGACCGACATCCAGAACAGGTGGTATGACGTGCGCAGGAGGGTACGGAAACTGCTGAAGCAAGACTACATCAACAGCCAACACACCGGCAGTGGCCCTCCTGCCAAGCCAATATACCTCAGGCCCTGGGAGGAGAAGGTGCGGGCCATCCTACCGCCAGTGAGCATATATGGACTAGAGGACATCCCAGAGCCTGGTGAGTACACAACAAATGTACACAATATACTGCCACAAAACACACACACATCACTGTCAAGGGGAGAGTCAAACCATGCACTCATAGCAATCACACAGCAACCAGAACAGAATCATCCCAAAATGTGTATGTCAGTCAGAGAAACACAACACATGCCATCAAAAAAGTCACATCCAACCGTGCCAACACATGTACAAACACAACCACAACTACAGCTAGGCAGTGGCACAAATAGAACTAACAAACACATCCACACATGTAGCCACCACAACAACACCAACACACAGTGAAGACCACTCAAAGGAAGGAATTCTGTGTATGCTGGCCAAGTCAGTGTAGCCAATAGCATCATGGGAGTCGCAGTCACACATATTGCCCCCCCACAACTGTCCCATCAACACCACCCTGAACCATGCTCACATCACAGGGAGTGGAGAAGGACTCACAAGATGGCTGACACTGGCTACTGCTGTGGGGAGCACAAGGCCCTGCTGGCAACTGTGCACCAACAAACAGCAGGACACCACTGACTGACATCCTGAGAGACAACTTCCACTCCCTGCAATGCAAGCACGTTCCATGGTGGGATATCTGGCTGGCTGGCTGGGTGGGAAGGGGGACTTGCAGCACTGACTATAGTCACCAGCACCTCCCCTCACCCCCCCCAACACAAACTCCACAGTACCCACCTGGTAGAATGCAATGCCCTCCATCCTAACACAAGATCCCACAAAGCACCACCACCCTGGGTTATGTTGTGTGAAGCACAGGGACACTCTTGGGACTCTTAGCCAAACAACTGCCAGGACAACACTCCCAGCCATCCTGTCAGCACAGCCAGCCCACCCCACAGGGAAGCAGAGTCAAAAGGAAGGAAGCATGGGCATGCTGGGAAGGGGGTGGAGGCAATAGCATGATGGGAGTCGTAGTCACAGACATAGCTCACCCCCACAACTGTCCCATCAACACCACCCTGAACCATGCTCACATCACAGGGAGTGGAGAAGGACTCACAAGATGGCTGACACTGGCTACTGCTGTGGGGAGCACAAGGCCCTGCTGGCAACTGTGCACCAACAAACAGCAGGACACCACTGACTGACATCCTGAGAGACAACTTCCACTCCCTGCAATGCAAGCACGTTCCATGGTGGGATATCTGGCTGGCTGGCTGGGTGGGAAGGGGGACTTGCAGCACTGACTATAGTCACCAGCACCTCCCCTCACCCCCCCAACACAAACTCCACAGTACCCACCTGGTAGAATGCAATGCCCTCCATCCTAACACAAGATCCCACAAAGCACCACCACCCTGGGTTATGTTGTGTGAAGCACAGGGACACTCTTGGGACTCTTAGCCAAACAACTGCCAGGACAACACTCCCAGCCATCCTGTCAGCACAGCCAGCCCACCCCACAGGGAAGCAGAGTCAAAAGGAAGGAAGCATGGGCATGCTGGGAAGGGGGTGGAGGCAATAGCATGATGGGAGTCGTAGTCACAGACATAGCTCACCCCCACAACTGTCCCATCAACACCACCCTGAACCATGCTCACATCACAGGGAGTGGAGAAGGACTCACAAGATGGCTGACACTGGCTACTGCTGTGGGGAGCACAAGGCCCTGCTGGCAACTGTGCACCAACAAACAGCAGGACACCACTGACTGACATCCTGAGAGACAACTTCCACTCCCTGCAATGCAAGCACGTTCCATGGTGGGATATCTGGCTGGCTGGCTGGGTGGGAAGGGGGACTTGCAGCACTGACTATAGTCACCAGCACCTCCCCTCACCCCCCCAACACAAACTCCACAGTACCCACCTGGTAGAATGCAATGCCCTCCATCCTAACACAAGATCCCACAAAGCACCACCACCCTGGGTTATGTTGTGTGAAGCACAGGGACACTCTTGGGACTCTTAGCCAAACAACTGCCAGGACAACACTCCCAGCCATCCTGTCAGCACAGCCAGCCCACCCCACAGGGAAGCAGAGTCAAAAGGAAGGAAGCATGGGCATGCTGGGAAGGGGGTGGAGGCAATAGCATGATGGGAGTCGTAGTCACAGACATAGCTCACCCCCACAACTGTCCCATCAACACCACCCTGAACCATGCTCACATCACAGGGAGTGGAGAAGGACTCACAAGATGGCTGACACTGGCTACTGCTGTGGGGAGCACAAGGCCCTGCTGGCAACTGTGCACCAACAAACAGCAGGACACCACTGACTGACATCCTGAGAGACAACTTCCACTCCCTGCAATGCAAGCACGTTCCATGGTGGGATATCTGGCTGGCTGGCTGGGTGGGAAGGGGGACTTGCAGCACTGACTATAGTCACCAGCACCTCCCCTCACCCCCCCAACACAAACTCCACAGTACCCACCTGGTAGAATGCAATGCCCTCCATCCTAACACAAGATCCCACAAAGCACCACCACCCTGGGTTATGTTGTGTGAAGCACAGGGACACTCTTGGGACTCTTAGCCAAACAACTGCCAGGACAACACTCCCAGCCATCCTGTCAGCACAGCCAGCCCACCCCACAGGGAAGCAGAGTCAAAAGGAAGGAAGCATGGGCATGCTGGGAAGGGGGTGGAGGCAATAGCATGATGGGAGTCGTAGTCACAGACATAGCTCACCCCCACAACTGTCCCATCAACACCACCCTGAACCATGCTCACATCACAGGGAGTGGAGAAGGACTCACAAGATGGCTGACACTGGCTACTGCTGTGGGGAGCACAAGGCCCTGCTGGCAACTGTGCACCAACAAACAGCAGGACACCACTGACTGACATCCTGAGAGACAACTTCCACTCCCTGCAATGCAAGCACGTTCCATGGTGGGATATCTGGCTGGCTGGCTGGGTGGGAAGGGGGACTTGCAGCACTGACTATAGTCACCAGCACCTCCCCTCACCCCCCCAACACAAACTCCACAGTACCCACCTGGTAGAATGCAATGCCCTCCATCCTAACACAAGATCCCACAAAGCACCACCACCCTGGGTTATGTTGTGTGAAGCACAGGGACACTCTTGGGACTCTTAGCCAAACAACTGCCAGGACAACACTCCCAGCCATCCTGTCAGCACAGCCAGCCCACCCCACAGGGAAGCAGAGTCAAAAGGAAGGAAGCATGGGCATGCTGGGAAGGGGGTGGAGGCAATAGCATGATGGGAGTCGTAGTCACAGACATAGCTCACCCCCACAACTGTCCCATCAACACCACCCTGAACCATGCTCACATCACAGGGAGTGGAGAAGGACTCACAAGATGGCTGACACTGGCTACTGCTGTGGGGAGCACAAGGCCCTGCTGGCAACTGTGCACCAACAAACAGCAGGACACCACTGACTGACATCCTGAGAGACAACTTCCACTCCCTGCAATGCAAGCACGTTCCATGGTGGGATATCTGGCTGGCTGGCTGGGTGGGAAGGGGGACTTGCAGCACTGACTATAGTCACCAGCACCTCCCCTCACCCCCCCCCAACACAAACTCCACAGTACCCACCTGGTAGAATGCAATGCCCTCCATCCTAACACAAGATCCCACAAAGCACCACCACCCTGGGTTATGTTGTGTGAAGCACAGGGACACTCTTGGGACTCTTAGCCAAACAACTGCCAGGACAACACTCCCAGCCATCCTGTCAGCACAGCCAGCCCACCCCACAGGGAAGCAGAGTCAAAGGAAGGAAGCATGGGCATGCTGGGAAGGGGGTGGAGGCAATAGCATGATGGGAGTCGTAGTCACAGACATTGCTCACCCCCACAACTGTCCCATCAACACCACCCTGAACCATGCTCACATCACAGGGAGTGGAGAAGGACTCACAAGATGGCTGACACTGGCTACTGCTGTGGGGAGCACAAGGCCCTGCTGGCAACTGTGCACCAACAAACAGCAGGACACCACTGACTGACATCCTGAGAGACAACTTCCACTCCCTGCAATGCAAGCACGTTCCATGGTGGGATATCTGGCTGGCTGGCTGGGTGGGAAGGGGGACTTGCAGCACTGACTATAGTCACCAGCACCTCCCCTCACCCCCCCAACACAAACTCCACAGTACCCACCTGGTAGAATGCAATGCCCTCCATCCTAACACAAGATCCCACAAAGCACCACCACCCTGGGTTATGTTGTGTGAAGCACAGGGACACTCTTGGGACTCTTAGCCAAACAACTGCCAGGACAACACTCCCAGCCATCCTGTCAGCACAGCCAGCCCACCCCACAGGGAAGCAGAGTCAAAAGGAAGGAAGCATGGGCATGCTGGGAAGGGGGTGGAGGCAATAGCATGATGGGAGTCGTAGTCACAGACATTGCTCACCCCCACAACTGTCCCATCAACACCACCCTGAACCATGCTCACATCACAGGGAGTGGAGAAGGACTCACAAGATGGCTGACACTGGCTACTGCTGTGGGGAGCACAAGGCCCTGCTGGCAACTGTGCACCAACAAACAGCAGGACACCACTGACTGACATCCTGAGAGACAACTTCCACTCCCTGCAATGCAAGCACGTTCCATGGTGGGATAACTGACTGGGTGGGTGGGTGGGTGGGAAGGAGGTCTGGCTGTCAACCAAACACAATCAATGCAGACCATGTTCACACCCCAGAGAATACATAGAAATGCCCAAATAATGCAGGACAATGTGCCACACCAATATCAACCCCTGACTGTGACGACTTAGGACAATACAATGTACAGGCCCGCACCCCGAGGCACAGTCACAACTGTCAGGTGTGTCAACCACTGATGCCTGCAGAAACATGAAATACATTGTTTGTGTCTCCCAAAAACAGGTGATGATAGGGACACAGCAGCAGACGCTGAGGAGTCCCAGTCCCAGGCTCAAGAGGATGCCGAGCTCACTGGCGTCGTACAGCCTCTGTCCTCCTCGGACGATGAACAACCTGGCACATCCGGTGCAAGTCAACTTGCTGCACCAGCAGGACCACCAGCTGCAGCACCAGCAGGTCCACCAGCTGCACCCCCTGCACCCACCCCTCCAACGACTGTCACCACGAATACCATCCCTGCCGACATGGACAGAATAAGGAACAACACCAGCGCAGTGACCCTGGACCAACCTGGGGCCATGGACACCACCACCACCACCCCCCAAGGTGGACCAGGGTTATCTGTGCGTGCAACTGCACACACTGCACATGTCAGCAGGGGTGGTGGGAGGGGTGGGAGACAGAGGTCGCTGCTTGCAGACGTTGCTGGTGTGCATGAAGACCCACAACTGGTACGCATAGCTGATGCGTACCAGTCCAGCACCGGAGAGCTCAGCCAGGTAGTGGGGCTCCTCAGAGACATCAAACAGCAGCAGGCTGCCCATCATGCCCGCTTGGACTCCCACATGTCCCACGTGGAGTCACACATGTCACGTGTGGACTCCCACATGTCCCGCGTGGAGTCCAAGTGGGATGTACTACATGAGATGACGGCGGTGCACAGGGACATTTTACAATGCCTCCGCCAGATGAACAGCAACCAGTCCACACCTCCCTGTGTGCCAACAACATCTGGTACCGAACAAACTGCAACTGCCACAGGGAGGGAGGAGGACTCTGGCGGAGAGTCCCCTGCACCGCAGCAGCCTGCACTTGAGGGCCCCCCCCCAAGAAGAGGGGTCGTCCGAGGAGGGGAAAGTGAGAGGCTGATGGCCAAGCGCAACTCCCAGGAAGCCTGAACCTGTTCTGGATTTTCGCCTTTGTGCACAGACTGTTCACCCTGTTGATGGCAACACTACTCCCACACATTGCATGGGGAGTACAAGTTGGAACAATGTGTCAGACAACTGTGGCCCCGATACTGGGGATCCTGTCTACCTGGACTTTCAATTCACCTAGGAACTTGGGATTGCAAGATTCATGTACAGCACAATCCATCCTATGCACTATTAACACAGATGTATCACAATAAACACACTAATACACCATACTTGCCTCTGTCGTGATTCCAACGTGGGTGCTGTTATGGGGATGATGAACTGCAAAATTACACTGTGTATGCGAACTGCAACAGCAAGGACAACACAGGCATGTGAGTACAGGCAACGTGACACATATGAGGGAGACACACCACCAGGGCTACACAACACATACACACCTAGGCCATCTGACTCATTGCCTACACTGATGTTGCCAGGGAAGACGGTGCAATGCACAGACACCACACCCATTCCCAGTTGTAGTCAAGTAGCCCACAGGTGCAGTAAGCAAATGGCAGTCAAATGTGTGACCACAGACAACGCACATCACTAAGTGAAGCACAGGTTTATTACACAGTAGCAACATGCCGTAACCACTACAGATGCAAGGTAACCCCACCTGGTAGCGGGCACACAGTCAACAACTGTAGACGGAAGGAAGTCCATGGGTGTGGCGCACATCACCTGTAGGGACACAACAGCTACCAGCCTGGATGTGCAATCACGTCGTCGGTGGACACAGTTGACCAAACGAATCTGAAAGTACCCTGTGAAGGACAGAAATGACACACAGTCAAAAGCAATGCAGTACAGGACAGATCAGCAAAACTCATGCACAATACATGTTACAAGATACCCACCCAGAACCAAGTTAGCATGTCAACACTGTTGGGGAGTACAGCCCACCTGTCACCACACATCGCAACACACATCCTGTCAAGTAGCCCATGGACACACTCCAACAGCACCAGAGCACCACCCACACATCATGCCAACTCACATCATTGACATGACACCTCAGGATACTCACATTCAGCTAAAGAAGTTGGTGATGAGCTGTGTGCGGACATCACCATCACCATCATCATCATCATCATCGTCACTGGCATCGTGGTCCAGGCCAGGATCCTCCACAGGTGGCGGATGTTGGTCATCGTCATCCTGGATGAGAGGCAACTCCTTCCGCACTGCCAGGTTGTGGAGCATGCAGCAGACGATGATAATCTTGCACACTTTCGCAGGGGCATATGGGAGGGACCCTCCGGTCTTGTCCAGGCAGCGGAAGCGGCTCTTCAGGAGACCAAAGGTCCGCTCAATCACTCTCCTGGTCCGACCATGTGCCTCATTGTAGCGCATCTGGGCAGGTGTCACAGGGTTCCTGAGGGGTGTCAGCAACCACGGCATGTTGGGGTATCCCGAGTCACCTACGGACAGACAAGTGCACATCAGCTGACTTGGAAAAGTGGGCGGAATACTACAGATCAGATCACACACAATGGCACAAAGTCAGTACACACCGACAAGCCAGGCACGCTGGTTCTGCATCTGTGCCATCAACCTGGGGATGCGACTACTCCTCATCACAAAGGCATCGTGTGCTGAACCAGGGAAACGGGCACACACGTGTGTGATGGTCATGTCTGCAAGACACACCACCAGTGCATTGACCGAGTGGTAGTGCTTGCGGTTCCTGTAGGCCTGCTCCTGGGCCTGTGGTGGTACCAAAGCCACATGTGTCCCATCAATGGAGCCAATGACATGCGGCATCCTCCCCAGGGCATAAAAGTCACTCTTCACGTCAGTGAGTCGTCGCAGTCTAGGGAAATATATGTACCGGTTCAGGAAGAGCAACATTGCCGCCAAGAAATCGCGGAGCACACGGCTGAACATGGTCTGTGACATCCCACCAGCAGACGCCACAGTATGTTGGAAGGTACCGGTGGCAAAGAAGTGTAGGGCTGCCATCACCTTCACCTTGGGGGTCAGCGCTGTAGGATACGGCCGGCCAGGCTGCAAATGTGGGGACAACTGCACTGCCAAATCCTCAATCAGCTGCCTGGTGAAGCGGTACCGTCGGATGCTGTCCCGTTCCACCATCGTTGCCAGGTCTGGGAATGGCCGATGGACAGCAGGAGCCCTGCAGTGCAGAGGAGAAGTAAGCAAGATCGTCAGTCACCCCACATATGCGGCATTGAACACACTCAAGTTCCCAACATACATCATCATGAGGCACAACTACATGAAGTGTGCAGTACCGGAACGACATGTATGGTACATACATGGCCAACATCTGTCAACACGGTCCTACAGGTGGCATCAATTTGTCCCAGGTTGGCCCATTGGATATCATGATGCTGTGTCAAAGTCACCCCCCAGTGACATGTGAGGACAGATGTGCCCCAGGCACCACAGCTCAACGACAGGCACATTCCCAGGGACCCTGTAATGCCACATGGACACTGGCATCACCTGGAGTATCATGTGTACACCACAGCAAAACAAACATGACCCCCACAGGTAGTGGCCACACTTGCCATGGCAGGAGAGCCATGGACGTCTGTGACACACACGCACAACATCAGAGTCCATGCACACACAACGTGGATGTGGAGACTGTCTCCCATTGTGCACATGAAATCAGAGACATTGTAAACACTACATGCACAAAGACTGTGGAGGGCCATCACTATTGTGCCACTGGGACACCCTGGCTCAAACATACCGTCCCACATGGGACTCACGGGGTATGTGACATGACATACACAAACACCACTGTGAAATGTGACCATGACACATGCACAGATATGAACAGTTGCACATCACAGTGGTCACGTACACGTAACACCCAGGATCCTGTCCCCATGAACACGTGCACAGCCTGGGGGTGGCTGCCCACAGGTGACACCCACAGGACAACATGTACACCAACATACACACAATAGGAAATGCAGCCTTACATGCCTTATGATAAGGTTTGGACAGGCTGTCGTGATGTAGGTGTGCCCCTCACTCCCTGGGAGCTATCTGTGGCTGGCATATGTCCATCTGAGACAGGCATGCTGACCTATGCCAGTCACATATACAGTGATGCGTTGAACAGCAATGGACCGATCGGTGCCTCCGGCCGGCCCATTGCTTTCAATGTGTGCGGGTACGCGTTGTACCCCTGTGCGCGTTGAACAGCAATGGACCGATCGGTGCCTCCGGCCGGCCCATTGCTTTCAATGTGTGCGGGTACGCGTTGTACCCCTGTGCGCGTTGAACAGCAATGGACCGATCGGTGCCTCCGGCCGGCCCATTGCTTTCAATGTGTGCGGGTACGCGTTGTACCCCTGTGCGCGTTGAACTGCAATGGACCGATCGGTGCCTCCGGCCGGCCCATTGCTTTCAATGTGTGCGGGTACGCGTTGTACCCCTGTGCGCGTTGAACAGCAATGGACCGATCGGTGCCTCCGGCCGGCCCATTGCTTTCAATGTGTGCGGGTACGCGTTGTACCCCTGTGCGCGTTGAACAGCAATGGACCGATCGGTGCCTCCGGCCGGCCCATTGCTTTCAATGTGTGCGGGTACGCGTTGTACCCCTGTGCGCGTTGAACTGCAATGGACCGATCGGTGCCTCCGGCCGGCCCATTGCTTTCAATGAGTGCGGGTACGCGTTGTACCCCTGTGCGCGTTGAACAGCAATGGACCGATCGGTGCCTCCGGCCGGCCCATTGCTTTCAATGTGTGCGGGTACGCGTTGTACCCCTGTGCGCGTTGAACTGCAATGGACCGATCGGTGCCTCCGGCCGGCCCATTGCTTTCAATGAGTGCGGGTACGCGTTGTACCCCTGTGCGCGTTGAACAGCAATGGACCGATCGGTGCCTCCGGCCGGCCCATTGCTTTCAATGTGTGCGGGTACGCGTTGTACCCCTGTGCGCGTTGAACAGCAATGGACCGATCGGTGCCTCCGGCCGGCCCATTGCTTTCAATGTGTGCGGGTACGCGTTGTACCCCTGTGCGCGTTGTACCTCAATGGACCGATCGGTGCGCACCCATTGACAATGGGCTTGCCTGGCAACGGACGCGTTTTCGAATTTCGAACGAGTCGGTTGCTGGAAAATCAGTTGGTCACCCACAACAATGTTGCAAAATCATGTATGTCATGAAGTTGAAGTTTTGAAGGATGCTGTGGGCGTGTTTTGGTGCTGCTATTCCATGGATTGGCCAGATTCAGAAGATGCAAACGACTTGGACCTATCACTTTGGACACAAGGGACAGTATCTGCCTCTCCAGCACATATATATTGCTGCCTGTTCCCCTGAGAGCCCACTTGCCTGCACTACATGCTCCAGGACGACATCTGCCACTGCACTGCTGCTGTCTCTGCCCCTCTGGACCCTGCAATGGCACGTACTGTGGAGAGAGCCCCAGCCTTCAGCCTTGAGGAGAACCAGGCCCTGCTGGACAGCCTACTTCCACAGTACAGCAAGCTGTATGGGACACCAGGGGAGCAGGTGAGTGTTCTGTGCACTGCCTTTCTGAATGTGCATTTTGTCTGACTAGCAAGGCTGAGAGTCAGCACACCACTGGCTAGCAGGCTCACTGAGTAGTTGTCACCCCCCATAGTGTGTAGTGACTTGCACTGGACAGGTATGGTGCAGTGACAGTGCTTCTGAACAGGGTTTTACTCCCCATGCAATGATACCATGTAGTGACTTCTGGAAAACTGTCCATGGGCAGCCGTGCACTGCCTGTGTACACCATGTGCCCCTGTGATTGCGACATGTATATGCAACTGTGTCATGCACGGATATGTTGCATGTGTAGTAATGGCCTTATCACTTTGTCATCCTGACAGGCTTCTGCCCATCGGAAGCATGAGATATGGAAGGACATCGTCCGGGCTGTCCGGTCTGTGGGGGTCTACAAGCGCCGGATCCGCAACTGCCAAAAGAGGTGGCAGGACCTTCGGGGCTGGACCCGGAGGATTGCACGGGTCCAGCTGAAGCTGTCGCCTCCTCGCAGGAGGGCGGAACACGGACCCTGACCCCCCACATGCTCAGGATCCTGGCGGTGGTCTTTCCAGACCTGGATGGGCAGCTGAAGGCCAGAGAGCAGCAAGGAGGGGGTGAGTCAAAGACTGCACTGTGTACTCTGTCTAACATGCTATGTGCCCTCCTCGGGCCTGGTTAAACTGCCACAGTACAGCAGTCATGTTGTCCAGGAGCCATGTCCCTCTATTGTGCACTGCCCACTCCTCATCTGATACCCAGGTGTGGCCCTTACATGCAGGGAATTCTGTCACTTAGGACTGTGTCCTTGCAGTTTGCTTGACTCAAGGTGGGAGACAGCATCTGTTTCCCTGACTCTGTGGTGGGCATCATGGGTGGGTCCATTGCTTACACAATGCCTGTATTCTGACATGTATTCAGCGTGTTACTTTGATCTGTGGTCCAATTGCTGAGCTGATCCACCACATGTGGCTGGGGTACCTGGCACACACCCATGCTGCGGGTGGGAACAATGTTTGGGCCCCAGGAGTATGTATATGACGTGTGTCACACATACTTAGCCAGCTGCCTACAGTCCAGGGCTCATCCCTCATTCATGTGGGGCTGGACAGTCATGCCTACTCCAGGCCATACAATACACTCTGTACTCCCACTCCCGTGTATCAGCGGACACATTGTGCACAGTGATTTGACCCCTCAGGTGTCTGCCTCTGTGTCAGTGTGCTGTGGATTAGTCGCCAGGACTGCTGTGGAGTTTCTTGGTAGGGGCTCAGCATGCCACTGGAGATGTGACCATAGGAGACGATACTTGTGTGACACATAGGTGTCTGATCAGCTGCCCATGCAGACTGGGGCATGTAAATGTGAAGTTCAGGCAGCTGTTCCCCATGCACAGCAGAGTGTGAGGGGCTCAGGTTCAGAGGGTAGTGTCACAGGTCTCCCATATGTCCAATAGGTATGACCTGGACAGATGAGGGTTAAGAGGATGTGTTGTGGGGGGATGTACATGTGCACTTGTGCAGCTCCAGGACTTGCATTCCCCATGACCTACTATTGTGACACAGTGCAGAGTGTTGTTGTCTGGCTGCAAAGTCATACATCACTGAGCCAGTGATGTATGACTTTGCAGTCATGCCTCCGCCATGGCATGTGTCTACTGATTGGTGAGCCTGCAGGGGAGTGACATGTGCTACATGCACACCATAGTGGCGCTGGCTATCAGGACATGGGTGCATCATGGTGTCTGTCGCTGGTATGCATCACATGCATTTCCTATTTGACTCTGGGCATCCCTTACATCCGGAAACCTGTACTGACTCAGTGGCAAGAGCTGTGATGTGTCCACACCGTGTCCTCTGCACTGTCCAACTACTGTGTACTTGGTGCATGTGTCAACACTGGGGTGTTGCAATCCAACAGACACCAGACAGATGGGTGCAAGGCCATGTGGGATGTGAGTGCCATGCTTGGCATCAGACTGACAATTGACTTCTCCTGTTCAATTAGTGCACTTTTAGCAATGTACAACTAATGATGCCAGGGCTTGCTCTGTGATGTGCTGTGCTCACAGTGGTGTGTGCGTTATGTGCAGGTGACTGATGTCTGTCTGTTTCCCCATTGTTTGCAGATACATCCACGGCCACGGAAGGGGACAGCTCCACGGACCAGGAGGAGCCGGAGAGCCAGACTGGGTCAGCAGCCGAGGAGTGGTCGGAGGGACCCAGTGGCACGGAGGGCGAGGGGAGCCACACCGAGGAGTCCTCAGCAGCATCCACCTCAGCTGAGGACCAGAGCAACTCGGAGGATGACTCCCTTGTGGAGGCGGGTGTCAGCAGCCACCACACCCCAGCTAGTGTTGCTGTCCCCGCCACCACCAGCACCACCACCGCCCTCCCATCGGCTCCCATTCCCCAGGTCCGTGGAGGCTCCCATGTCCGGGAGCGTGTCTCCTTTGGGCCAGGCACCGCACCCCCTGCCCCTGTGTCCCCTGCTGCCCTGAGTGAGGAGTCTGTGTACCTCCTTCGCCAGCTCCATGTAGGGCAGACAGCCATGCTGAGTGTCCTCCATGCGCACACCGCGCTGTTGACTCAGCTGGTGTCGTTCATGGAGGGCATCTCATCGGGCATGTCTGACCTACAGAGGGGCAATAGGTCCATGGACTCCTCCCTGACGGCAGCAGTGTCCCTCCTCAAACGGTCCCTCACCCCTCCTGCCTCTGCTCCATCCACACTCCCCAGCACCTTACCCATCCCAGGCACACACACACCGGCACAGGCACACACCAGCACACACACATCCAGCACACTGACACACACGCCAATGACAAAACGCACACGCACGCACATTCAGGGGACTGAAGCCAGACTCACAGGGGATGGGGCCCTGGAACACACACACGCATCCACATGCACTGCGCAGTCCTCAGTTCCCTCTCCCTCCAAAGCACCCTCCCTTGCCTCACCTGCAACCCCAAAGTCACAGCAGCTCTTCCTCTGTGACCTCGGCCTCTTCCCCACCGATGAAGCTGCTCCAGCATCCCGGGGGAAGAGGAAGCCCACCCACACGGAGCAGAGTGCCCCTCGCCCCCGGACACCCTCCCCCAGGCGCAGACGGACTGAGGCCCCCACCCGCAAGTCCCCCGGAGTGGTAAGAGCAAGACCCCGCCACCGCCCTGCAGCTCAGGCACAAGGTCTCCGTCCTCCATCCCTCAGGCCCCCACTGCACAGGTGCCCCCACCACACCCTGCCCCAGGTTCCCCCACCCACAGATATACCATCCCCAAGATGCTCCGGCCTTCTCCCCCTGCCACTTGCTCTCCCAGCACCACACCCCCGCTGCGCTTGTCTGTGCCACTGATGTGGTGAGGGTGTCCTCCCCCTCTGTCCAACCCACCTTGCCTGTTCCCCATTCTCCTCCCCTGGAGGTAGGCACTGCAGTGGAGTCCACTACCGCCCTGTCTGACTTGGGCACTGCAGTGGCGGACCTGTCCACCCCATCTGCAGGGTCCACTGCAGTTGTGCCGGCACCCACGACATCTGTGTCATGCCCCCAGTTGTGCCGGCACACACCATGTCAGACACCTCCACTGCAGTTGTCAGTGGCTCTCCAGCACCCACCACCCCTTCCCTGACTCCCCCTGGTGAGCCCTGATCCTGTCCCTGCGGTGCCTGGCCTGCCCCCCAGTTGCCCCTCCTAGTGGATTGTCCCTGGTATTGTGCAGGCATGCGTAGGGTGACATCTGCCAGTGTCACCCTGTTTGAACTTTGACAATGGACTGGCCATTGGCCTTTGCTCTAATTTCTTCTGGACGTCGTTATCAAACAACACATATGCTGAATAAAGCAACTTTCTTTTCTCTAGTGCTCATGCTTCAGATGTACATGTTGTTGGTGCAGCTAACCATGCCCTTGCTGCAGTGATGGTGATATCTGGTCTCATGATTATGAAGTGTTACTGTGCAGGAACCCATGTGGTCCAGGGGGAATGTGTCCTATCATGTGGTGTATCCATGTCATCAATAGCAGCATCTGAGGGTGTCATGTGTTCAGTATTTGGCAATGGGTTTCCTACTTACATTGGCAATTTCATATCTGTGGCTTCCACCCCTGCACATCTGTTGTGCCTGCCATCGTTGCATTTGTCTACTTCCCTGACCGTGTTGCCATCTCCAGTGGACATGCAGGTTTGGGCATCAATGGGGAGGGACTCATCCGTGTAGTCAGTGCAACATTGCTATACAAGTGTGTTGGATCTGTGCTGATGATTCCGTTGGCACATCCATGACCAGGCTGATGTGATGGGAGCCCTCATTTGGTGCTAATTGTTGATTGTGTGACCAAGTGCTCAGCTGACATGATGGGGCCCTACTGAGGCAACATATGGCACAGCTTTCCTCACACAGGAGTGGAGTCCCCTCATGGCAGTGTGTACACGTGTGACATTGCCTGCGCCCAAGGTGTGTGTTGTATGTGCATGTCTGTGTGTTCACTTCCATTCATCTGCGCATGCTGTGATCCCTAGTGTTGTACCTGTTTGTGATGCTTGCTGACTTGAGCTATGTTCCCCCAAAGTCTTCTCCCTGTGTTCTCTGTGATGTGGGTGCATGGCACATTACTGGTCATCAGGGTGTCACCCATAGGTGTGTTTGCTGTCAGGGCAGAGTTTGTGTGCAGACGCAGATGGGTCACAGTCAGGTTTCCCTTTGGCACTTGTTGTTTGCCCCTGTCATGTGATTTCCAGTTTGTGTTATCTTTCAGTGATTGTGACACGTTGTGTGTGTGACTGCTGGCACTCCTTAGGGTCCGGGCTGCAATGTTGGTTGTTGTCTATGTGTGTTCTTTGTGGGTGACCTTGGCTTCTTCATTGGTGTGTGACTGTGGCTGGGATCCCATTGGTCGGTGTGGTATTGCCGTCATGTCCATGTACAGCGTAGTGTGCAGTGTGTCAGACATTCAGGAGTCTTGTTGAGTGTCCATGTGTGATGTGTTTCTACACCTTGGTTCCCACCCACCACCCTGGAATAGTCATGGGTGCATGTGCAATGTCACCAGTGCATGTGTACTTCACTGCTGCACATTGTTGGAGGTCGAGGGGTGTGGTCTTGAGTGTGTGCAGATGAGAGTTGTTGCCCGGCTAGTCCCCTGCCTCCATGTTGGCCTTGGCTTACTGGCCATGCTGATTGATTTGTGCTTGTGTAGGTGTGATGGTAGTTTGTTGCTCAGGACACCTGACTGTGGTTCACAGTGTGAACGACATTTAGCTTTGTCATCACAGTGGTATTTTTATTCAGCCCAGGGTCACCACATTGTGGGGGCCCTGGGGGTGGTGCTGTGGTGTGTCTGTGACTTGCTGTGTCAGTTGTTGTTCCTACGTGCCTGTGTGACATGTGTGTTTTGTGCTCCCTCTCACCTGTCAATGCCTGCTTGCCCACATAGGGGATTTGGATCCATGAGTTACCTTAGTGTGGCAGTGTATGCACATCTGTATGATTGGTATTCAGCTCTCCTCATGTGTTGTGTTGTTGCCTGGGGACACTGGCACCCCCACCCCTCACCTGCTGTGTATGATGACAGTGTTGGTCTGCCTGTTTGTGTTTGTGCATCTGCACCACTGCATTGGCATATCTTGGGTGTGCCATTGGCTGTATGTTGTTTGGTGTGTTTCCCCTGCTGTCCCTGGGACTCCTAGGTCATCGGTCAGCACAGTGATCATGGTTTGTGTGTCCCATTGCTGCCATGGTATGGTATCTGTTCACCTCACATCTGCTGTCTCCACAGGGTATCTGCATTTGTGTGCCCATTGGTGCAAATATGTGGTTCTGCATTCTGATGGTCACTTCTGTCATTGTGTCATTGATGACTGTTGACGGTCTCAGCCCCCATGGGTGTTGTTTGTCTGCACATGGCCAAAGGAATGTTTCATTTGCACTGCAGTATTTGGCTCCCCCAATTTATGTTGCAATGGGACACATACACTACTTTGCCACACATGAGTTTTTGGTTCTGTGACCAGGAATGATCCATGCAGTTTGGCAGTTGCAGCTCTTTCTTTGTCAACAATTACCTTTTGGTCACTGTGATGATGGGGGTTTAGACCCCATTGCCACAATGGTCAAAATGTGCTTCAGCTATGGACCCCACACTTGCCTTTTGGTCACTGTGACGATGGGGGTTTAGACCCCATTGCCACAATGGTCAAAATGTGCTTCAGCTATGGACCCCACACTTGCCTTTTGGTCACTGTGATGATGGGGGTTTAGACCCCATTGCCACAATGGTCAAAATGTGCTTCAGCTATGGACCCCACACTTACCTTTTGGTCACTGTGATGATGGGGGTTTAGGCCCCATTGCCACAATGGTCATGGGCTGCTTGCATTGTGGGTGCCACACACATATATGTGTGGCACATGTGCTAGGGGGTCACATTGTATGTTCAAAGTCATGTTCGGTGTTGTAGGCATTTGACACAGCCTACACACGCTTGTCATGGTGGTGGGGGGATGTCTTTATCTTGCATTCCCTAGGTTGTGGTGTGCTGGTTGTGTCATGCATTGTCCATCCTATGAGTGGGGGTGGTAGTAGTGGTAGGCATCCTGCCCCCCTGGCTAAGGGTGGTAGTAGTGGTAGGCATCCTGCCCCCTGGCTAAGGGTGGTAGTAGTGGTAGGCATCCTGCCCCCTGGCTAAGGGTGGTAGTAGTGGTAGGCATCCTGCCCCCTGGCTAAGGGTGGTAGTAGTGGTAGGCATCCTGCCCCCCTGGGTGAGGGTGGTAGTAGTGGTGGGCATCCTGCCCCCTGGCTAAGGGTGGTAGTAGTGGTGGGCATCCTGCCCCCTGGCTAAGGGTGGTAGTAGTGGTAGGCATCCTGCCCCCCTGGGTGAGGGTGGTAGTAGTGGTAGGCATCCTGCCCCCTGGCTAAGGGTGGTAGTAGTGGTAGGCATCCTGCCCCCTGGCTAAGGGTGGTAGTAGTGGTAGGCATCCTGCCCCCCTGGCTAAGGGTGGTAGTAGTGGTAGGCATCCTGCCCCCTGGCTAAGGGTGGTAGTAGTGGTGGGCATCCTGCCCCCTGGCTAAGGGTGGTAGTAGTGGTAGGCATCCTGCCCCCCTGGGTGAGGGTGGTAGTAGTGGTAGGCATCCTGCCCCCTGGCTAAGGGTGGTAGTAGTGGTAGGCATCCTGCCCCCTGGCTAAGGGTGGTAGTAGTGGTAGGCATCCTGCCCCCCTGGGTGAGGGTGGTAGTAGTGGTGGGCATCCTGCCCCCTGGCTAAGGGTGGTAGTAGTGGTGGGCATCCTGCCCCCTGGCTAAGGGTGGTAGTAGTGGTAGGCATCCTGCCCCCCTGGCTAAGGGTGGTAGTAGTGGTGGGCATCCTGCCCCCTGGCTAAGGGTGGTAGTAGTGGTAGGCATCCTGCCCCCCTGGGTGAGGGTGGTAGTAGTGGTAGGCATCCTGCCCCCTGGCTAAGGGTGGTAGTAGTGGTAGGCATCCTGCCCCCTGGCTAAGGGTGGTAGTAGTGGTAGGCATCCTGCCCCCTGGGTGAGGGTGGTAGTAGTGGTGGGCATCCTGCCCCCTGGCTAAGGGTGGTAGTAGTGGTGGGCATCCTGCCCCCTGGCTAAGGGTGGTAGTAGTGGTAGGCATCCTGCCCCCCTGGGTGAGGGTGGTAGTAGTGGTGGGCATCCTGCCCCCCTGCCTAAGGGTGGTAGTGGTGGTGGGCATCCTGCCCCCTGGCTAAGGGTGGTAGTAGTGGTGGGCATCCTGCCCCCCTGGCTAAGGGTGGTAGTAGTGGTAGGCATCCTGCCCCCCTGGGTGAGGGTGGTAGTAGTGGTGGGCATCCTGCCCCCCTGCCTAAGGGTGGTAGTGGTGGTGGGCATCCTGCCCCCTGGCTAAGGGTGGTAGTAGTGGTAGGCATCCTGCCCCCTGGCTAAGGGTGGTAGTAGTGGTAGGCATCCTGCCCCCTGGGTGAGGGTGGTAGTAGTGGTGGGCATCCTGCCCCCTGGCTAAGGGTGGTAGTGGTGGTGGGCATCCTGCCCCCTGGCTAAGGGTGGTAGTAGTGGTGGGCATCCTGCCCCCTGGCTAAGGGTGGTAGTAGTGGTAGGCATCCTGCCCCCCTGGGTGAGGGTGGTAGTAGTGGTGGGCATCCTGCCCCCTGCCTAAGGGTGGTAGTGGTGGTGGGCATCCTGCCCCCTGGCTAAGGGTGGTAGTAGTGGTAGGCATCCTGCCCCCCTGGCTAAGGGTGGTAGTAGTGGTAGGCATCCTGCCCCCTGGGTGAGGGTGGTAGTAGTGGTGGGCATCCTGCCCCCCTGGCTAAGGGTGGTAGTGGTGGTGGGCATCCTGCCCCCTGGCTAAGGGTGGTGGTAGTGGTAGGTATCCTGCCCCCTGGCTAAGGGTGGTAGTAGTGGTAGGCATCCTGCCCCCCTGGGTGAGGGTGGTAGTAGTGGTGGGCATCCTGCCCCCCTGGCTAAGGGTGGTAGTAGTGGTAGGCATCCTGCCCCCCGTGGGTGAGGGTGGTAGTAGTGGTGGGCATCCTGCCCCCTGGCTAAGGGTGGTAGTAGTGGTAGGCATCCTGCCCCCCTGGGTCAGGGTGGTAGTAGTGGTGGGCATCCTGCCCCCTGCCTAAGGGTGGTAGTGGTGGTGGGCATCCTGCCCCCTGGCTAAGGGTGGTAGTAGTGGTAGGGCATCCTGCCCCCTGGCTAAGGGTGGTAGTAGTGGTAGGCATCCTGCCCCCTGGGTGAGGGTGGTAGTAGTGGTGGGCATCCTGCCCCCTGGCTAAGGGTGGTAGTGGTGGTGGGCATCCTGCCCCCTGGCTAAGGGTGGTAGTAGTGGTAGGCATCCTGCCCCCTGGCTAAGGGTGGTAGTAGTGGTAGGCATCCTGCCCCCCTGGGTGAGGGTGGTAGTAGTGGTGGGCATCCTGCCCCCTGGCTAAGGGTGGTAGTAGTGGTAGGCATCCTGCCCCCGTGGGTGAGGGTGGTAGTAGTGGTGGGCATCCTGCCCCCTGGCTAAGGGTGGTAGTAGTGGTAGGCATCCTGCCCCCCTGGGTCAGGGTGGTAGTAGTGGTGGGCATCCTGCCCCCCTGCCTAAGGGTGGTAGTGGTGGTGGGCATCCTGCCCCCTGGCTAAGGGTGGTAGTAGTGGTAGGCATCCTGCCCCCTGGCTAAGGGTGGTAGTAGTGGTAGGCATCCTGCCCCCCTGGGTGAGGGTGGTAGTAGTGGTGGGCATCCTGCCCCCTGGCTAAGGGTGGTAGTGGTGGTGGGCATCCTGCCCCCCTGGCTAAGGGTGGTAGTTGTGGTAGGCATCCTGCCCCCCTGGCTAAGGGTGGTAGTAGTGGTAGGCATCCTGCCCCCCTGGGTGAGGGTGGTAGTAGTGGTGGGCATCCTGCCCCCTGGCTAAGGGTGGTAGTAGTGGTAGGCATCCTGCCCCCCGTGGGTGAGGGTGGTAGTAGTGGTGGGCATCCTGCCCCCTGGCTAAGGGTGGTAGTAGTGGTAGGCATCCTGCCCCCCTGGGTCAGGGTGGTAGTAGTGGTAGGCATCCAGCCCCCCTGGGTTGGGGTGGTGGCGCGCATTCAGGCCCCTGTGTGCATATGTGGCATTGGTGATGGGCATCCCGCCCCTATGGTGCTGCTGTTGCTGGTGTAAGTATATTCAGATTCCCAGTGTATGTGTGTGATGTGTCGTGTACGTGTTGTATGTGTTTTGTGGTTGGTGTCTGACTTACCTTCTGCGCCGTACGCGTCCGTGCCTGTTCCGGTAGTAGATGTAGAATATTGGTATGATCGGGACGAAGGGATTCATGGTTGGTTCGTGTCGTTCGTCCTTCTCGTTGCTTCGCGTCGTCCTCGTCGCTTCGCTTCGTCCTCGTCGCTTCGCGTCGTCCTCGTCGGTGCCGTGTTCGTCTCGTAGCCGTGGATCGTGTTGTGGCGCGATTCGGAGCTTATGTGCGCCTCTCCCGGATGCTTTGACGTGCCGTGCGTAGCGACGGGTTCGGCGCGTACGGGAAGCGCATCGTACTTGTCCGGCCGGACGGGGCTGCATTTTCCCTTCCGTGCGACTCGATTCGGCGTTTCCGGATTCGCCTCGGTCGGAGAACAGGACCTGGTTTGGGTGAGTACGGCTCGGCCGGAATTTTTGCTGTTGTGCGCATCGTACTTGCTCGTTCGGTGTGCTGTACGGATCGGTCGGGAAACAGGCTTTCGCATGGCTTTTTTCCCGACCGAATGGTATTGGGTGCGCCTCCGACCGAGATCGGAATCGGCCCCTGAATGTATTACATTATTAGAGTCTTTTATAAAACACTATTCCTTATGTGTTGGTCAGCAGTAATTTTGGAGAGGGTCGGAGCTTGGCCTCAGGCAACATGGCTGCTCTATAAAGACACTTTCAGAGCTTCAAATGTGAAGCCCTTTACTGCTGCTCTCGGGACCAGATGACCCAGGACTGATCGGATCTGGTTCAGTTATGAATACAATGCCTAGCCTGAAATTCAGCACACAACAGGCTAGCTACTAGGGAAGAAGCGTTGCTCGTCATAATTCGCTTGGACGGGAGGGCTCAGTGGAGGAGACCAGCAGTGGCACTACAGAACAGAAGCAGTTTGCCATGAAACCCACTAGGAATCAGCACAGGAGTGCAGATCAACTAGATGCTGCAGGAAAGTTTGGAGGAGACTTGAGACACAGGAAAGTGGACTGAGCACTTGAGGTTGGATGGCCGACCAGCAGGAAAACTGTAGCAGCCAGAGCAAGAGAGGGAGCAACCAGGCACAGACCTGCCAGCTGGTATGCTTGAATCGGACACACCAAAGGTCTGAATTTCATACTGAGTCAACTGCCCTGCTGTTATGCGCAAGCAAATTACAAACAAGTCAGTTGGGGATAGTGCACACCCACTAGTAAGCATCTGGAGCTCGAGGAGAGTGGAACAGAACCTGATTGCCTCATTGGGTTAGTTTTGAGACCTGGCACCTGGATACTGAGCACCATAACAGGGCAACTACCTTAACTTTGAGATTTTGATTGATTCAGGCACCATACACTGTACGAGTACACATATGGGGGTGACTTCAGAACCTGACTGATAAGGTTAGGAGCCACCATGCATGAACAACACCATGACAGATATCTGCAGCGGTGAGAAGAGGGGAAATATACAGTTTTTTTGTGGCCGACGACCAGTGGATAGGTTCATGGTAAATACGATTGCACAATTGGGTCAATTGCTTGCAATTAGGACACAGGTGGGCAGGTGCAAACAATCTAGTTTGCATGGTTTAGAGGGTCCCTTTGGCTGCAAATGCTGTGGCTTCGTGTCTGTCAGCCCGGCAAAGCTTAGCAGCCCCCCTCTTGGCAACTCCACGACCGTTTTCCACCTTAACTGCCGCTCATTAGCTAAACACTTTGCCGATGTTCATGATCTCCTGGAAGCTGAGTCCCCTGACGTTCTGTTTCTTGCAGAGACCTGGCTATCGGAGGACATGGGCACGGAGCAAGTGCTCGCACTCCCGGAAGGATATAAAATACATACCCTCAACAGAGCAACGAGAGGCGGGGGCATTGCGGTCATTCTTAAAACCGGCTACCTTTGCACTTTTATAAAGCAACCTGTTGCCGATTGCGAATGTGCCCATTTTAAAATCACCCTCAACCCCAACTACACTATGACAGGCTTACTTATCTACCGACCCCCGGGTCCCTCTAAAGTGTTCAGGGAAGCTCTCACCGAGACAGTTAGCGCCCTGGCGGTCAATGCCTCCAATTTCACAGTCACAGGAGACCTTAATTTGCACTTCGATAATTATTCTGACCCCGAAGTGACTAATCTTTTGGCCGATCTTGCAGCGTGTCAGCTTGAGCAACGGGTCTTGGGCCCAACGCACTCATCTGGCCACCTATTAGACCCAGTTTTAACTAATATACCTTTTCTTACTGTCCTGCCCCCCGTTCCGATGGGTTGGTCGGATCATTTTTTAGTCCCTATGTCCATTCAGGGCGTCACACCCGTGCGTAATTCAGTGCAAACATTTTCTCTTAAACGCCCCTGGCATAATTGAATTGGGACCAATTCCAATCCCACCTCTCCGCTACCTCCCCAGCTTTTCTGGCTGACCCCAAAGAGGCCAATTTGGTCTTTACCAACTGGATCAGTCAGCCCTTGGATAGCCTTATCCCAGCTAAATTGTCCAGGAATCGTCAATCTAAATCTAACCCATGGTACAACACTAAACTAGCTGCTTTGCGTAAAATCTGTAAAAAGCTGGAGAGAACCTGGAGAAGGGATTTTGACCCAACCTCGAAGGATCTTTACCGGGCTGCCATAAGGAGATACCACAGGGCCATCCAAGCTGAGCGCGCAGCATTTTATGCCGCGCAAATTAGGAAGAGTACTAACCCGGCGAAGAGCATCTTCTCGATAGTCTCAGGCCTCAAAACTCAGAAAGACGTCGCAGGACCACTGATCACGTCTGATCAGCAGTGTGAAGAGCTTGCCGCCTACTTTACTAGGAAGGTAGAAGACATTTATAAATGCTTCCCTATGGTCCAACCTGGCCCCCTTGAGGCATCTTGCAATCATATCAATGTCACACTAGAGGCTTTTCCCCCTATTCCGCAGGATCTATTACTCTTCCTTTGCTCTAAAGTCAAGTTGGGCTCGCCAGTCGATCCACTAAAGCCCGACCAATTTCGGAAAATTCTACCCACCATCCTACGTCCTTTGGAACAGGTGATCAATGGGTCCCTCAGCTCTGCGGTCGTGCCTACTGCTTGGAAACAGGCCAGGGTGATACCACTGCTCAAAAAACCTTCTTTAGACCCTAAAAAGCCAGAAAACTTCCGGCCAATCTCCTTGCTACCTTGGGCTGCAAAGGTCACGGAGGACTGCGTTAACTCTCTCCTCATGGATCACCTAAACTCCAACAACAGGCTCGATCCTTCCCAAAATGGTTTTCGCCCTGGCCACAGCACCGAGTCAGCGCTTTTGGCCGTATCTGAACATTTCTGGAAAGCCTTAGACGCTGGGCAGACGTCGGCACTGATCCTTCTGGATCTTAGTGCCGCGTTTGACACGGTGTCTCACGCCATTTTGCTACAACGCCTTGAGGAGGCGGGAGTCACTGGCTCTGCCCTGAAGTGGCTGGCATCTTTCCTTGTGGATAGGATGTTTCAGGTGATAGCCCCCCCCTTTACCTCTAGCATGCTTCCCTTAAGCCATGGGGTACCACAGGGCTCTTCCCTGAGCCTCGTCAAAGTGGGGGAAAAGGGGAGGGCTTTTGAGTAATGAATCACTCAGGTCCGGCATACATGCCCATATACATGAAAACAAAAATGAGTAGGCCGTTCCTAGCACATATTGCAGGATGATAAATGATCACAGGGTTGGAACAAAAGGTGAATGAAATAAGAAGAGCAGGAGAAAATTTCCTCCTTTCGGAAAAAGACCCTCACACACCCAGCGTGCTAGGTGTCATGCTTCATCATCGGGTCTGCTCCTTATCGGGTCGGCACTGCAATACCCGATCGGCACCCGTGATGGGGCCTTCCTGGCGGAGATCTTTATTCCTATGCCGTTGGGTGTTGAATGTGTAAGGATCCTAAAAAAGATATGGTGTAGGTGATAGTAGTGTGTAAGGACGTGAAAGTAAAACAGGAAATAGTGAACCACTCAAAACAATTTTAATGAGTCGTGGTCACTATCCTGATTAAAAACTGAAAAGGCGCATACTCTCATTCTCAAAGTTGTGCGGAGATATGCTAAAAATAGGTCAACATGTTTCTTGCCTGTTATCTATTCAATGGCAATTCGTCAGGACCAAAGGTAGATCTACCTACACTTTTTGGTGGTGATCGAGAAACTCAATAAAGTGCATAAATGATCACCAATACAGCACCCTAAAAAGTGGTACCTGTAGATCTATATCAAGCCCAGGTCGGGTGAGAGATTGATGGCATCGTGTACCGGTTAGAGCAGACACTCAACTGTAGTGTCAGTTACGTAGAACTGGACCTTCAGTAATCCTACCCTTCGCTCCACCGGACTCTTCCCTGAGCCCTCTGCTTTTCAATCTCTACGTTCAACCTCTGGCCGAAGTTGCCAAGAGTAGAGGGCTGACCATGGTCTCCTATGCCGACGACACACAGTTGGTGGTGGCTCTCTCGAGCGTCTCCAAGCAGGACACCATGAAATTTCAAGGTGATCTTGCAGCAGTCGCCGAGTGGATGACCACCAATTGTCTCCAACTGAATGCCAACAAGTTGGAGGTGTTGTTGGTGGGAAAGGACCATGATCTATGGAATGAGCACTGGTGGCCAAAAATCCTAGGTATTGCTCCTGCCCTCATGCAAGTAGTGAAGAATCTAGGGGTCTGGATGGACGCTTCGCTTAACTTCCAGACTCAAACTAAAAAGGTGGCGGGAACCTGCTTCGGATTGTTGCGTGGACTCAGGCCCATCCTGGGTTTCTTTGATGCCCCTACTAGGCGGATCATCATCCAGGCACTGATTATGTCAAGACTTGATTACGCTAGCTCACTGTATCTGGGAGCGAACAAGTCAGAAATACAGAGGCTACAGAGAGTCCAGAATGCGGCCGCAAGATCTCTCCTCGGTCTGCGTAGAGTCTGTTCAGTGACAAGCACCATTCGCCGCCTCCACTGGTTGCCCGTGGCCAGGCGAATCGAGTTTAAGGCACTCTGTATTGCCTTTAAAATCTTGAAACTGGCATCTCCAGAAATCCTGACCAACCTGCTTTCACCCTACGTCCCCACCCGCCAGCTCCGCTCCATGGGACAATGCCTGGTGGTGGTCCCCCGAGCTAGGAGGGTTCGCGCCGAAGGTCGTTCCTTCCAGAACAGAGTGGCCATCCTTTGGAATTCTTTGCCGGCCCACATTTGAGGGCTCAATAATTTAGGAAAGCCATTGAAACCTTTCTCTTCCCCACCCCATAGGTCTCTCTGGGCCCTCTTCGAGCTCGGTCACCTCTCTGCTGTTTCAGCGCCGGGACGCCTCTTTGCTGGGGCAGCTGTTGCGCTTTATAAACCTGCTAACATATAAACCTGCTAACAGTTGTGAGGCCTGGAACACAGTTTATGAGAAACTGAGATAGACTGTCTGCCTAGAATTCATCTACGCTCAAAGGTGGAGTGGGACACAGTTATTGACAATACTTGACGAGTTGCGAAGGGGTGAATTGAATTGCTACTCTTGTGTGTCAGACTCAAGCATACTGAAACTCTTCCTTTGAATGCTGTTGAGGTCTATGAGGCCTACAATGCCGTAAAGTACCAAAACATTTGATAATACATTCTGGCTGGTGGTCCAGTAAACATACACAGAATTCATCAAGCATGGAAACAATTCATTGCATTTTGGGCTCTCCTCTCCCCCCTCAATGAAGTGTTACCCTCACGATCTGCTAGACAATTACTGTTCCAGAGGTTCTCTCTAGACCAAAGGCTGTGGCTAAACAGGACACTACTACTCAGACCCCCAAGATTTTGTGGCTTCGGTTGGAAAACTGTGCAGCCAAAATAAAGCTAAATTTGCAGCCTGAAACCTCAAAACTTGCACTGTTTTTGTGGTGGGCAGAAAATGTGCCTGTCATAAAAATACCACACCATCTGTGGTCTGTCACTGCTGGAGACTGTGCTGTGTCACAATCTTCAACCACCCAAAGTCTCCAGCAGCACCGTTTCTCAGAAATAGGAGGATGGCTGGTGCCACAAAGTGCAAACCTCTGCTATCTCTGGCTTCTGATAATCTGCATTTCTTGAGGTGTTCAGGGCAGCAGGTTTTTTGGGGGGGTCACAGGAGCAGGGTTGGGGGCAGAAGAGGTCTATTTGGGGGGGTGGTGAGGGCCAGGTAAGTCATTGGATGAGGGGGACACAGTAGACCAGAGGGGCAAGAGAGGAGCCAAGGGGCAGCAGGGGCATGGTGGACAGAGAAGACATGGGGGAGGTGAGGAGTGACAGGAGACTGAGGGCAGAGGAAGGAGGAGTCCAGGGGAGGGAGAGAAGTGACAAAATGCATTGGAAGGTGAGGGCTGCAGTGAGGTCCAATGGTCTTCAGTGACCACAGGGGGTACACTAAAACATGACGTGGGACACAGGCGTATTTTACAGGAGTGGCTCTGTACATTTACATATTACTAAATTCAACACCACAGATCTATCCACAGAAATTAGTTAGGTTTGCATCGATCTATTTTTGTTTTACTCGAGGATGGTAAAACTGGAAAATAAAGTGATGTACAATACCAGCTGATTAAAAGCAATCTGTGACTGGTGTCAAAACATATGGCACAGGAAAAAGAAAGTGATTGATTTAGAAAACACGGTCCATATGGATAACCTGTGACAGAGATCGAGTCCCTGAAAAGACCAAAAAAGATGACATAATGGGCTTCCTTATTGATGCTGCTGGGCCTTGTGGGCATCACTTTCACTGAACCCCTCGAGATACAAGAGCACATTGCATCAGACTGTGCAGGCTGAAGCAGGATGATAAACCTTTCCCCATCACCAGATGTCTCCTCCGTCACCAGCAGGTGCTTAAATTCCTGAAGGGGATGAAACAAAATAAAGGTCCATCTATTATGAAAGCAAGTTATACAAAAAAAATCACCATTAAAAAAATGGCAAGACAAATATCGCCCAAAAAATATTGAGGACATAAATATCGGCTTTACATACTCCAACCTTAGCTGCAGTTACGGAAAGTGTTGGACTTTGGAGGTGTCAGATTTACTATCATCACTCTAACGTAAGCAACAGTAAGGAAAGTGTTGGGCTTTGGTGGGGTCAAATGTATCATTCCACCTCAAATTAAGCAACAGTAGCGAAAGTGTTGGACTTTGGAGGGGTCAAATTTACTATTCCCACTTCACCGTAAGCAAAAGTAGGGACAGTGCTGGACTTGGGAGGGGTCACATTCAATAATACCACTTCAATGTAGGCAACAGTAGGTGAAGTGTTAGACTTTGGAGGGGTCGTATTTACTATTAACACTTCTACCTGAGCAACAGTAGGGAAACTGTTGGACTTTGAATGGGATCCGATTTACTATTCCCATTCTAAGGGCCTGATTATGAGTTGGGCTGTGTGGGAGCGGCCACCACGCCACCGCCCCTCTCCCACACAGCCAAACCTCACCACGGGCCACCTGCCAGATTATGAGTTACCTCGTGGTCTGGGGGGCGGTCCTTTGGCGTTCCCACTGTGGTGCCTACTAAAAAGGCCCCGCAACGGGAGCGCCAAAGCCCGTTCCTGCACGGCATGGACTGTGTAGTCCATGCTGTGCAGGAAAGGGGGTGCATGCAGACAGGGGGGCACACCATGCGCCCCCCTGCATGCATCCTATAGCCCTGAGGCAACAGAGGGCCCTGTAGGGTTCCCTTTGTTTCCTCACCGCCGCAGTTTTCATGACGGCCTCACTGCCATGAAAACTGTGGTGGGCGGTGAGGAAACTCCATATATGCTTGGCCGCATATTGGAGCCTCTGACCGCCGTGCCACCGCCAGGGATCGTGGATCCCTGGCAGTTGCGGCAGTCTTATGGTGGTCCGACCGCCATAGTTGTAATACGGTGGTCAGACTGCCGGTCTGGTGGTCTCTGACCGCCACCACACCTCCACCATGAGTTTAGTGGTCCGATGGACCACCAAACATGTAATTAGGCCCTAAGTTGAGCAACAGTAGGGAATATGTTAGGTTTTGAAGGAGTCAAATTTACTATTCCATCTCCAACCTAAGCGACAGTAGGGAATGTGTTGGACTTCGGAGTGATCTATTCCCACTTCTGCTTCAACAACAGTATGGAAAGTGTTACACTTTGGCGGGGTGGGGGAATTTACTATTTCCACTCCAACCTGAGAAATAGTAGTGAAAGTGTTGGAATTTGGAAGTGTCAGATTTAGTGTTCTCCCTCCAATTTAACCACCAGTAGGGAACGCTTTGAACTTTGGAGGGAGGGGTGAGATTTACTATTCCCACTCCGAAAGTAAAAAGAAATGTAAATGTAGATAAAATAAATAAATGTAATATTTATTTCAACAAATATATAGACATATAAATATTATTTTTAACATGATATAATTCATATATATATTCACAAACTACAATTACTAAATTAACAATTACATTTTTAGAAATTACAAATTAAAAACAGATTTACTATAAAAGTTACAATATACATGAAACTAAAAAGAATAATAATACTATAACAATAATTATTACAGAAAATCCTAAAACATAATACAATTAATTAATAAACAACCTATTAAAAACAAATACATAATTTACAAAATCAATGTTCTAATTAACACATTAATATAAAAAAATTAATTAATATATTTAAAAATATATCCATTAAACAATTTAAAATTAAAATAATTTACATAATTAAAAACCATGTTAAATTAAAAGTTATGAAACAAACTATTTGTAAAAAAATAAAAAATAAATATGAAAAAACTTCCTACAAATCCTACAATCTGACAATAAATAAATATGAAAAAAACTTCCAACAAACACTACAATCTGACAATAAATAAATTAATTCATATAAAATAACAAATATGGGACCGATTACGATGTTAAACCTACCTTGTTGGGCGGTCAGAGGCTTTCCGCCCAACAAGGTAGGTTTAAAGTCCGACCGCCGTATTAGGATGACGGCGGTCAGAGTTTAAACCGGCGGGAGAATCCAACGTGGTTTCCGATGGGCTCTTGATCCCGTCGGTCAGTCCGAAACACTCCATAATCCCTTAAGGACAGCGTTTCCGCCGTCGGGATTATGATGTCGGTTTCCGACAGCCATTCCATGTTGGCCTTTCCGACATGGAAAGGCTGTTGGAAAGTGACATTGGAGGCCCCTAGCAGGGCCCCCTTTCCACCTGGCCCTCCGCAATGTGGCCGCCCACCTAAACATCCCTACACTGTGTGGCAGGCACCATGAGGTGCCTCCCAAACGGTGCAGGGATGTTTGAAAAACACTAATTTTTCAATGAGAGCTTGTGCTGCGGGCGTTTTCATCCTGCCGCACAAGCTCTCATTGGAAAATGGATGTTTCCGTCTACACTAAGGGCCCTATTGACACCCGGTGGCAGGCCCGACCGACTAATTAGGATGTGACCGAAAAATACTTTAACAAACATCTGTCCGACCATGTCGAATCTACTGGTAGCTTAGATCCTCTCAATCTGGTTTCAGGCTCAAATACAGCACAGAGTCTGCCCTGGTGGCGGTCATGGATAACATCAGGATGACCTTAGATAGCGGCCAATCAACAATTCTTTGTGCTGTTGGACCTTTCTGCCGCGTTCGACACGGTCTCTCACCAGATCTTGCTCAGGAGTCTGGAGGAGATTGGACTCAGAGGACCAGCCTTTCAGTGGATGACGAGCTTCCTTTCCTCCCGCTCTCAGACCATTAATTTAGGTCCTTTTCGGTCGAAGACAATGGAATTGACCAAGGGAGTACCCCAGGGCTCATGTTTGAGCCCTACCTTGTTTAACATCTATGTTGCTCCCCTGGCTAACCTCCTTAGGACCTTTGGCTTTATTCCCATTTCATACGCTGACGACACTCAGCTTCTCTTCTTATTTAACAAATCCACCCCCTCTGTTCAGTCTATTTTTTCTTCTGGAATGATAGCCATATCAAATTTGATGAGAAGCAATTTTCTCCAATTCAACGTAGGGAAGACTGAGCTTATGCTTTTCGGAGAGGCTCTTTTGCTGTGGACACCAGAGTGGTGGCCGGTGGACCTTGGTACCCCTCCTGCCCCCAAGACCACTGTTAAGAACCTGGGCATCCGCCTAGATCAGGCTTTGACCCTGAAGGAGCATGCTGCTTATACCACTGGCTCCTGTTTCCACGTGCTGGGCTTATTACGATGAGTTTTTCCTTTTCTACCAGATTCCACACGTAAAACCCTCATTCAGGCAATGGTACTAAGCCGATTAGACTACTGCAACGCTCTCTTGGCTTCTGCCAACGAGTCCTCACTATGCAGACTGCAGGTGGTTCAGAACACCGCAGCGAGCCTTGTCTTGAACGCCCCCCTGAAAACTGCTTCCCTCCCTCTTCTCCAACAGCTTCAAAGGCTCCGGGTGCATAAGCGGGTTAAGTTCAAAATCCTCTGCACCGTTCATAAGGCCTTATATAACAATGGCCCCTCCTATCTCTCTGAGAAATTCAATCATTATGTTCCTTCCAGGACTCTTCGCTCAGGAACCAAATCTCTTCTCTTGGTCCCTCGGGTCAGGAAATCTAGGTTGGGTGGGAAAGCATTTTCCTACCTCGCTCCCCTTTATTGGAATCAGCTCCCCATCCATCTGAGACAATGCTCTGACTATCTTCAATTCAGAAAGTTCCTTAAGACCGCGCTATTCTAAGTTTCCCGTCAGCCTTCTGCCGCACTGTTCAAAGCGCAGAGATACCCCTTCGGGGGTGATTCAGGTGCTATACAAAACCAATAAAATAAATATAAAGAACGACATTTCAGTGCAAAGATATTTTCGTGCTCAAAACTTTGACATACAACCATAAAACCAACGGTTCTAGAATCAAAACAACAGAGTAACCACCTAATGTGAGGGCAAAAGAGGGCATAAAAAATATGAGCACTTTAATTATCATCATTAATGTATTAACTAATTAGGAACTAATTAGGAAGGCAAGTACATTTGCTCAGTTATTTTATAATAGTTGATACTGGGGATTACCATGTTTCCAAGCGCTTCAAACGTTGACACATCGGGCACAAGAACACAGAGATGCATAGAAAATTGGCCCAGGATCACACCATTTGTTCAACTGAGTAAACGGATTAATACAAATTAGTATTTTGCACAGGATTACTCAGTTTGGTGAAATGGAAACACAGGGATCAGATCAAATATAATTTTCTAAATTAAGTTTTTCTTTTCATTAAGTAGATGAGATATTTTGTATACACATACTCGGACATTGTATGCCACAGATGTTCCATTATTAGTATATTTAAGTGGCAATGTGCAATTTTAATAACAAAAGAGTTTGACGTGTGTGGGAAGGGTGTTGATGCAAAAGTATAATAGTACAGCTAATGTTTCTTTCTCCTTTTCTTTTTGTGTGAAAGTGCTAGGCCTGTCAACTCTCTGAAAACCCAGGAAAGAGGAGAGTGGGCGATGGCCTCACTAGGCGTTAAGAGAAAGCCTTCTGACACTTGAGCAGACTGACAAGAACAACCTTTCAAGCCGCTAGTCAAAAGTAAATGTGGATTTGAGGCAGGGGGCATTAGAGACCACATCAGAAGCCAACAATGGCTATAAGAACCTGGAACTAATATCGTTTTTTTTTTCTAGCTCACACGTTTACGACCTTGTTTATACTCATTAGGGAATAGGATGGGGCGAAAAAGGTAGATGCACTTAGCATCTTCTTGTTTGAAACTGACTGAAACTCAAATGTGTCTATCAGTCTCTTTGAAGGCAGAAACACAGTAAGGCCAGTGTCCAGTCGAAACTGTGTCTCCTGAGAAGCTGCCATGCGTCGCTAATTGCTACAAATGCCTCATGAAACGGCTTGGCTCCCTATAGACATGTATACTTTCTGCCTGGGCGGATAGTGAAGTGTGGGTTCGTGCTCGGTGTGACTTACCAGTTATTCTCTGAAGGGGGTGGGGGGAAATGGGGGTTAACTGCTGTCTTTAATTTGATAACGGTGTTCGCCCTAAAAAAACAAATTATTTGTTCATTAGTAAAGCAGTTTGTATTGTGACCCACAACAATACAAACCTTAAAGAGAGACCACATTTCATTCATATCATTCGATCGGCACAGTGTACACAATCTAAAATCTTCACTTTCCGTAAGACCTCCAGTAATCCAATTTTTTTTAATTTTTACAAGTAATGAATGGTGGGCCACTAAATTAAATAATGGGGAACTCAACAATATACTGCCCAAAGACTCTGAGGACTAGGAAAAGAAACAAGGGAACCCTACTCGCAAGGAGCCTGGGTAAGTAGGCAAGAGAAGTAACAATGGCTCCTGTGGATTAATAAGGTTTATACTAATAGGAATACGCACAGTGGCAATATGCAGAGCTGAGTTAATGTCAGAAAGAAAGCTAGCCGCACACCACGAGGTAAAGCTAAAGCTTTTATATATAATGGTTACGTGAAATGAACACCATATACAAAAAGCTGCAAAGGTAGAATCATTATTTACAACAAACAATAAATGAACAATAGTGAAGGGTGTCCCAATGTGTAACGTATTGAACCTAAACTATTAGTGACATATTATGTGACATATGTGCAAGGTTTCAATATAAAACATAAAGGCGACCATTGAAGACTTTGAACACTGTATTACACAGCACTTTATACAGTCATAGGCGCTGGGTAATGGTTTGCCCTTATTTAGCTGTCGACGACGTTTCGACCCCGTTCGAATGTAGGGTCTCTTCAGGACCAGGAGATGTGGGACACCTAAAGGAATGGGATAGTATCAATGTGTGGCCAACTGCAACTGCAAGCAAAGGATGATTGGGCACAGGAATATGATATACCTGAAGGGGAGGGCTATCGCTGCCAAACGTGAAAGAGAGTGGCACCGTGAGAGAAGTGAAAAAAGATGACTCACAGGGACCCAGCCGGGCGCTGAGGACAAAAAAGAGGTGGCATTTACTTAGGGCGAAAGAAACATGATTGCAAATCTGGTACGGTAAAACCAGCCCGTGTAAGGCCGGACGAACTTACCCCGTTTGAGGGAGGTGTTCGGCAAGCTTGGACGGATATCTGAACCGGGAAAGCCTCGGCGGTGATGAAAACACTCGGTTTGACCAGATTCTAATAGAGTTCTGAAAAACGATGGCAAAGAGGCCCAGCGTTTAGTGAAGGGAATTTAACCAGCAAAAGAAAAGTTACTAAGGGCGGGAAAGCCTGCTCTTACCGTGATCTTGCTTGGATAGCAGTTGGGGATGTATCCGAGTGAGGCAGAAACAACGGAGCGTGTGTCTCCTTGTTAGGTGCAGTGACAGCGAACAAGTGGAGGAACGGTGGTAATTGTAGCATCTATTCGCGCCAAAAACCGGCCGTAAAGACCAAGCTGTCTGATCAGGTATATCGAGCTGATCTGTCGTTCTGTGTTCCGCGGTGAAGGTGGACAACAGACTAATGGACAATGTAGTACCCAATACCGCTAAAACATTTTGTCACAATTATAATAGGACAAGTAATAACTACGAAATGCATCAGAAGTGCAACGGTGAAAAAACAGTGAAGCTCGTTCATGTATAAACATTATGGCATGATGCTTAATTTCACAGTTGTACGGGGGAGTACATCATGTAACCAAAACGCAGTGCTATAAACTGCAATGATGGAAAATAAAACAACACTATTTACATATGGTCGATCTCTTAATCGTAGAACATACTCTCGCAGTTTTAGGAAATTTAACATTTGCAATGTAACAATAAACAAAGCAATATCAACAATGAGCATAGAAATAACTGCAACAATCGTGTTTGATAACTCACTGTATGGTAAGACACAGTATTATAGAACAATGAATAGTGCAGCAGATACAGAAAGGACGCATATCATTGGACTGTACAGTATAGAAAATTAAATGATGTTATAAAGGGTCGTAATAAAGTATGCATAATGTAGTGAACGCGAAGGAAACTGATATGAGTAATCAAAATGCTCATTATAGGCTCAGTGTGCTAATGAAACCCCGCCATTCCTCAGCGGAATTAAGCCCTTCAATAATGGAATTAGTGCGTTCAATCCAACGGCATTCCGATCGTTGCAGTAATCTAGTCAGGTCTCCTCCTCTCGGTGGAATGAATACTCTGTCTATAACGTGCCACTTAATGTCGTCAGCTGTGTGATTCTTTTCGGAAAAGTGGTTGACTAATGGGGCATTGGGCACTGAGTTTCTTATTCTGCTCCGGTGTTGTCCTATTCGTGCTTTCACTGATTGTTGCGTCTGCCCAATATATGGAAGTCCGCACGGACATGTGATGCAGTACACTACGTTTTTCGTGTTGCAATTTGCAAAAAATTCAAGTGTATGTTTGACGTTGCCGTGTTCAAACGTCTTGGTGTTCATGGTAAAGGCACCGGCTACGCAGTTGCCACATTTGAAATGTCCTTTGGCTACTGGGAGACCCCAGGTGGACTGCAACGATCTAGTGGTTTGCAGTGGTTCCTCTAGGGAGGATCTGATGAGATGATCTTTAATGTTTTTACCTCGTTTGTATGCAAACATAGGAACTTCTATGTTGGGATCTATGCTTTTAATGATGTTCCAATTTTTTGTGACCAACTTGCGGATTTTGTTGGTATGTATGCCGAACGTGGAGACACAGATGAGTCTATTCATTTTGGACTTTTCTTTGGGAGCCAGAAGTGCTTCTCTAGGGCAGAACCAGGCTCTTTTTAAAGAATTTCTCACAAGCCGGTTGGGGTACCCTCTGGCCTTCAATTTCTCTTTGAGTGTCTCGGCTTCTTTCATGTAATCTTCTTTTTTTGTACAGTTACGGCGCAGCCGAAGAAACTGCCCGTAGGGTAATCCATCTCTAAGTGCACGGGGATGGTGACTATTGTAGGCGAGTAGTGTATTGCGTTCTGTAGGTTTTCTATGCAGAGTAGTGTATAGTTTGCCATTTTCGTGTTGTATGTTTAAATCTAGAAAGGCAATGCTGGATTTGTGAATAGTAGAGGTAAACGTTAGATGCTGCTGAATGGTGTTGAGGTATAGATTGAAGTCATTGAATTCTGACTCGGTACCTGACCAAATGAGAAAGATGTCATCTATGTACCGTTGCCAACACGCAATCTTAGTGCGGTACATATTACTGTTGTGGAGGACAAATTTATGCTCAATATGGTCCATGTATATATTTGCCAGATTTGGAGCAAAAATTGCTCCCATGCTGGTCCCTAAGCATTGCTGGTAGTAGCTCCCTTCCGACATGAAGTAATTATGTGTTAGGGCGATCTCCAAGAGTGAGATAATGAAACTGGTGGGTACTAGCATAGGTCTGGGTCTGCTGTCCAATAGGTATTTGATCACCTGTATACTCTCTGCTTGGGGTATATTAGTGTAAAGTGCGGTAATGTCTAGGGTGGCCAGCCATTCATTATCGATGTTGTACATTCTGTCTTCCAACAAGTTGATCATGTGCATAGAATCTCTTACAAACGTTTCCTGTAAGGGGACATAGTCTTTGATAAAAAAGTCTATATATTTGCCAATTGGCTCAAAAATGGATCCACACCCAGACAGTATTGGACGGCCTGGGGGATTAATGGTGCTTTTGTGTATTTTGGGGATGGTGTATAGCACCGAGGTCCTTGGGTGTTCTTCATTGAGGAACTCAAATTCTTTTTTATTGAGAAATCCTTGGTCTAGGCCTTCTGTAGTTATTCTAAGAATTTCTCTTTTTATTCCAGCCAGTGGATTGCTTGCTAGTTTAGTGTAGTGCCTCTCCTCTCTTATTTGTTTCCTTATTTCAGTATCATAATCGCTTCTATTTTGAACCACAATACCACCACCTTTGTCGGCAGGTTTCAATATGATTGATTTATCGGTTTTCAAACTCTCAAGGGCTTTACGTTCATCTATGCTGATGTTATATGGTATATACTGGTAACCGTTTTTCACGGTATCTATACCTGCGAGTATGATCTTTTCAAATGTAAGGAGTTCAGGGGGCATCAATCCATTACTTGGGTAAAAGTTAGAAGGTGGTCTGAGTCCCGTCACCGATACTTTTGTAGAGTGCTCTCTATCTGTAAAAAACAGTAGTAATCGTATTTTGCGAAAGAACTGGTACAGTTCTGTTTTGAGATTAAAAACGTTTGTGCGCTCTGTGATGACAAATGAAAGTCCTTTGCTGAGCAAGGAAATCTCTGATGAAGACAGGACATGTTGTGACAGATTGAAAATGGGAATACTCTCAGTTCCTGTACTGTCAGAACCTAGTACGGCTGGGGGCCCCATTGATAATGTTTGTTCCGTGTTTGCCGTTCCCCTGAATATTGGTGCCATGTTTTGGTTTTTCGCTTGCCGCCTCGGTCTAAAAAAGGCTGGCCTGGGTGGGTGTCAGTGCGGCTCGGTCCTGCTTGTGCGTCCGAGTCGCTGGAGCCTCCTGATGACTCTGAGAAAGTGACCGGCTGGTTCCTTCTAAACCGGCCCCAGGTATTCTGCCTGTTCTGTGTGCCTATAGTGTTGTAATAATCCTCTCGCAGGTACGGGTAAGCCCTCTCTTTGGAAAAGAATTTGATGTCTTTTTTTACTTTTTCTGGTCAAACCGAGTGTTTTCATCACCGCCGAGGCTTTCCCGGTTCAGATATCCGTCCAAGCTTGCCGAACACCTCCCTCACACGGGGTAAGTTCGTCCGGCCTTACAAGGGCTGGTTTTACCGTACCAGATTTGCAATCATGTTTCTTTCGCCCTAAGTAAATGCCACCTCTTTTTTGTCCTCAGCGCCGGGCTGGGTCCCTGTGAGTCATCTTTTTTCACTTCTCTCACGGTGCCACTCTCTTTCACGTTTGGCAGCGATAGCCCTCCCCTTCAGGTATATCATATTCCTGTGCCCAATCATCCTTTGCTTGCAGTTGCAGTTGGCAACACATTGATACTATCCCATTCCTTTAGGTGTCCCACATCTCCTGGTCCTGAAGAGACCCTACATTCGAACGGGGTCGAAACGTCAGTCGACAGCTAAATAAGGGCAAACCATTACCCAGCGCCTATGACTGTATAAAGTGCTGTGTAATACAGTGTTCAAAGTCTTCAATGGTCGCCTTTATGTTTTATATTGAAACCTTGCACATATGTCACATAATATGTCACTAATAGTTTAGGTTCAATACGTTACACATTGGGACACCCTTCACTATTGTTCATTTATTGTTTGTTGTAAATAATGATTCTACCTTTGCAGCTTTATGTATATGGTGTTCATTTCACGTAACCATTATATATAAAAGCTTTAGCTTTACCTCGTGGTGTGCGGCTAGCTTTCTTTCTGACATTAACTCAGCTCTGCATATTGCCACTGTGCGTATTCCTATTAGTATAAACCTTATTAATCCACAGGAGCCATTGTTACTTCTCTTGTCAAAGACTCTGAGGCACAGCCATTTTGTGGCAAAAAAACATCTTTTAATATTCCAGCAAACCCTTTCATCCGTGCATGTACCGATTCAGTCGCAGTTTTAGAAACAAGTTCCGAGCGTCAGGTTGTGCAGCTCGGATTACACCTCTCAGAGGGAATAGTCACACCAGCAGTCACCCCTAAAACAATTCCCATACCCGAAAATTCAATACAGACCTAAATATGTTTTTAGAGAGATTAAAGGCCGGCCAATTCAGAAAGGTTCTGCTATGGCCTGCTGCTGTGGTACTCCTGGATTACTCCTGGATTCCATGAGTAATCCACTAGTCTGCTTACTTTAGGAATTTAGGATCCCCACACGGTTTGGTCTCTGAAACATGCTACATTTGAGCTGCTTGTTTGTCAACAATAGATCCGCAACAAGATTCACCTGCTTGGAATCAAGATGCAGCAGTAGTTTCACCATCAAGAAATCTAATACCTCTCGATAAGTATAAACAGTTTGTTATACATAGTTCAGTCTGTGGCAGCTTTGGGGGCGTGGTCTGGAGTGTGTAGAATGCAGAATGTTTATATGTGTTGAAAAATTCATCACCATTCCATTTATGTTACTAGCCCATTTTCTCCTGCTGTCATTGGTTATGCTCTTAGACTCAGTACTACAATAGCATTCTTCATCAACATGCCTCAGACAATAAATCATCACCCAACTCATTTTTATTAATTTTAGCACCAAGCATCCAACTTTAGCAAGACCGCCCTCCCCCAACTTCTTGCTTTCTCTGGACTTTTCAAAATCTGTCCACATTTTATTACAAACATATTTGCATAATAGAATGAAAGTTATCTTTGCATATGTATATAAAAACACCTACCAGTGAATGACAGATTCAAACCAATGTACTATAAACACTGAATATCCACTTTCTTTGTAGGCAGTGAATGCTTTGCATATAAAAAAAAAACGATACCAGCTTATTTATAGTGTATTGAAACAAAATTCATTGCTGTGTTTTCACTAGCGATGGAGTGCTCTCCCAAACAGGTATTTTATTCTGTAAGGGGTTGGCGTGCATTATTGAGAATAAATAAACTTTTGCTTTACACTCGTAAAATGACAACACAAAGAACAAGGAATTGTTTTTCAATTAAATTAAGGAGTAAATGTGTATGTACCCCAGCAGGACTGTAAATAATATTAAATGATTTAGCAGAGGGATCAGAAAACTACACTGTATGCATTAGGAGTACCAAGTAGGGCTATGATTGTTGCTTTTTCATTATTCCAAGTGAAAAGTAGGCTTCCCTTAAAAGCACAGGTGCTAACACCCTCCGCCCACCCCCCATGGAACCCGCCGTTACCCACACCAGATGAAACCATTCATCCACAAAGAGAAAGAAATTATTGTTCAAAATTAATGCACTCATATCTACCAACATTTTTGAATGCTCGCATAAACTTGCACTGCGACTACTCAGAAAGTGATTGAGCGCTTGTTCTCCTCTGTCATTATTGATACAAGTGTATAGTCCAACTACATCTAACGTGACCAGTATCATTCCTGCTTCCCATTTAAAATCGTGCAATTTATTTAAAACATCCATAGTATCCCGTAATTTTGAACAATAATTTCTTTCTTTTTGAGGATGAATGGTTTCATCAGGTGAGGGGAACGGCGATGGGTTCCAGGTTCGCTCCCTCTTACACCAACCTATTTATGGGCTGGTTTGAGAGGGAGCACGCCTGGAGCCGGAAAGCCTCAAGATGGACTGATCTGGTCCTATTTTGGGTCCGTTTTATTGATGATATTTTAATGATATGGAGAGGGACTCAAGCTGAGCTATTGGAATATTTCAGTTACTTAAATCATAATGATTTTAATGTGAGTTTCACCATAAATTATGACACCAGTAAAATTGAATTTTTAGATATAGAGCTATTTGTGGATGGTGACTCCATTAAGAGCAGGCTATTCAGAAAGAATACAGCTACTAATTCGGTATTGCGAGCTGATAGTTTTCATCCGACATCAGTAATAAGAGGGATTCCGTATGGGGAAATGATTCGTTTGAGAAGGAATTGTAGTCTGGAGAGTGATTTCAAAAGGGAATTGGATAACCTTCAAAACAGACTAACAAACAGGGGATACAAGAGAAGAGATCTGGGGAAAGTGACAAAAGGAAGAGTGACAAAAATCAATAGGGAATCCACTTTGGTGCAGAAGGTGAAAAAAGAGCCCCAGGAACGCCTGGCTTTGATCACTACTCACTGTGTACAGAAGGATAGGATTGCAAAGGTTCTGGGTAGGAATTGGAATTTATTAAAGGGAGTACCAGGTTTGTTTGATTTGGTAGGAGACAAGCCATTGGTAATTTACAGAAGGTGTCCAACCATCAAGGAAATGGTTACTAGGAACTATATTCAACCCACGGGCAGAGGTGATTTGAATTGGTTACCACCGTTGCCTAAAGGCTTTTATGCTTGTGGCTCTTGCAATGTTTGTGCTTTGAGTTTGAATAAGATAAAAGATTTTAGGTAAAATACCCAGAAACGTTATCCCATTAAGGAATTCATTAATTGTAACAGCATTGGTGTGGTTTATGTTATCATTTGTGCCTGCAACCGAATTTATATAGGCAGCACCAAAAGGAATTTGAAAGTAAGGATTCAGGAACATAGACGTTCGATTATCAATCAGGATATGAGATCACCCTTGTATGTGCATATGAAGGAGCAACATAATGCACAACAAGACTTCAGGTTCCATGGGATTCAGAGAATTGTACAAGGTATTAGAGGAGGTGACTGGGAATTGAAGATTCGACAAGCTGAAGCTAGATGGATCAGTAAATGCAGATCGGTTTCCTTGGGGTTAAACACTGATACGGAATTGCACTATGTTTTAGATTGATATCATTGTAGGGGTCAGAAGTCAAGGTCAGTAGGGTTAGTGTTTTTTCCTTCTAGAAAAATAGTCGAAAGATAAGCTGGGAATGGTAGGTTTTACAGCTGAATGTGTGGTAGGAATAAGAGAGAATCTCTGTTGGGTTAATTTTGCATTTTTCAATTTTTGCAGGTTAGATATTTAAAAGTATTTGGCGAATTAAGAAAGTTATTGGAGACCACGTAGTGAGATGGTCACTTGAAAAACTCACATTTGATTGGACAATTCGTTACGCTGAGGAGGCCGGTACATGGGAGACTAGTGTAGGGTAATTTGTGATGCTGATGTCACCGGTGGACCAGATAGAGAACACCCGTAGATTCAAGATAGGTGTCTTATGATTGGTGGTTACTGAAATAGTAGGCCGAAACATGGGGGACTAGTGTAAATGTTTATTTGCTGAACTCACATCCGATTGGGCAAATTATGATGTTGATGTCATTGGTGGACCAGATAGAGAACACCCGCGATTAAAGACTGGTGCTGTGTGATGGGTGGTTACTGAAACAAGAGGCAGGTACGTAGAGGACTAGTTTGAATAATGACTTGAAGAGCTTGAATTTGATTGGTCAATTTGTGACGCTGATGTCACTGGCGGACCAGAAAGAGAACACCTGCGATTTAAGTTAGGCGCAATATGATTGGTGGTTGCTTGAACAGAAGCTGGTATAGGGGGAACTTTAGAATAATGCACCTGATTGGTCAGTGGATACTTTAAAACGAGATGGCGTACGGGTTGTGGAATTCATTCCAGATTTATCGGGCCGGATGGAGGATGCTTTGGGATTAACTCAATTTTATTTCGAAGGTATGGAAAGAAATAGAGGGGAATACTTGAACTGAGGGTGGCGATCGGGGATTATGTAATGACTGGTGTTGTGGGGATAACCTATATATATTTTGGTATTTTGGATTTAGATTTAGATATTGAAAGGGACTCAGGAGAATAATAAGAAGAAGAATTTCTCTTCTGGGAAGTTATATGGATTACTGAACGAGTTTAATTTTTGGAGTACATATTTTGGATGAATAGATGAAAAAGGTGAGCTCAATGATATTTGGTTATACACCGGTTTTCTGAGGTCCTTAGTATTCTGATAGCTTATGGATGTAAGTAGGGGGCCATTATTATCAGTTTGTGCAACTTGCCAGACCTACGATTTATGAATATAATATTATATTGTTGCACTCCTTTGGAGGGATAATCAGATGTTCACCGATCAATTGTTTTGGATATATGTACATAGATTGTAAAATAGGCAGAATATGAATATTATTGGTGGGATGGTGCCATCTTGTCATTTGGTATATTGTATGTTGTTTTTGGGAAATTTTGTGTAAAAATGAAATTCTTACGTTACATTTTTTGCTTTACAGCCCTGATGGTGTCCCAGAGGGGGACGAAACGCGTTGGCTGTGTTTAACAATAACTATATTCAAGTTGGATAACATTGATTTGATGTGAAATAAAGAACACTATATAAGAAGCATACCTCACGAGGATTTTTCTGTTGGGACGACTATATTGAACTGCGGAAAAGGGAAAAATTAATTAACTGTATATATATTGAACGCTACTTCCTGAGTATTGTACAATTTTGTGTAAATAATAATACACTTGAGCTTTTCCTTTCCTTTTCAACTACAGCAGTCAAGAGGGTGAAAGATGGGGTAACCTCTCATAGGGACATCTCAGACTCAGGACCAGAGAGAGAGCCAAGGTAAGACGTACACTGTCCCTTGGATTCGGTGCATTTCTTTCTCTGCAGTACTTTGCCCTTTCATCTCCCAATATTCACCTTAAAATGCTGCTCAAGAAAGATGAAGGTAGGTAAACAACCAAATTATTCTGAGCAGGGTACCCCTGAGCTTGGCAAATAAGGTGCTAGAGAGTGGGGCAGGAATACCAAAAAAATAATACATGCATTTAAGAACTAGTATTTTGAATAAGGTTATCGCCCAAAGGACAATAATGGAAATTTGAGCCAAGAGGTTGAAAGAATTATCAGTTTTGGAATATTTCTGTTTATCTGTCCCCTAGGTATCTGAGTAAATCAGCCTGCTCTGGAACCCCATCTCCCGTCCAGTGGTGCTGTATCCATTGATAACTGGAAAAACAGAAATTGGTTTTATAATAGTTTGAGGTAAAATACAATCCTTGTTACACCTTTGTCCTGAAGTAAGGGTTTTATGACAATTAATCGAATAAAATACTAAAACATTTTAACTAAATACATTCAGAATAGCAGATTACCATATTCTATTAGGATGTAGAAGAAGGGTTTTTTGTGATTTTTGTTCATTTTACCTTTGATGAAAGTCTCTACAAGGTTTAGTACTGTGAACTTATGATAATGCAATTGTTCTTTTCCACTATGGACATGTACAATTATTGTACTACCACTGACTCTGCTAAAGGTCTGCCATTAATGATACCAAGAATCAGGCAAAGCTTTATTCATGATGATACCCAGTCACATTTCACTACCCAGAGTTTTTCAAATCTGTCACCTCTAAAGTAACTAACTCACGAGAGGGAAAGACCGTAAGAGCCATGATGGCACACACTCATTGCTAGAACTCCTAATCCATGCTCATACATCCTGAATCAGTCACCCTGCCACAATACATCCTGAGAGAAGCGAGCGTCCGTGCAGCAACATTCCTGCCCCACCTGTGTTTTATGTCCCTCACTGCTTGTGCTCCCCATGGCGGACCCTTTCAGGCCTGGCGTGGTCGGCAGTGAACATTCTAACATGGGTGGAGGATTTGCCAGCGGATACGTAGTTGTGAGGAGCCACTTGGCCCGACTACTCTTCTGTCTGCTCCCGTGGGTGTCTTCTCTTGCCCGAAGCTCCAGTTTGGCAGTCCTCAAGAGGATCACATGGCTAAGTATTGGGCACCATGAAGGGGCAAGATAGCAGATGCTGCAATGGTGGTCTAGCCATGGAACCTACAGGAACCACATTGGACACCACCTAGACTGTTCCAAAACCAACATACAGGCAGGAGTGGCACTCTCCACATGATGGTAGACATACAAATCACTTGGAGACAACAATTTACTGAAGAGGTCAGGAGCATCTGACTAGCCTCTAACAATAGGCAGTGTGAACATAGAGATACAATGGGCAAGCTTCTTAATTGGCTTAGTAGAAGGGATGAACCCTCCAGACATATCAATCACATAGCCAACAAATCAGTTCATTGGTCTCAGAGAAGAACTAGGGTTAGTGGTCTCAGTGAATAAAGAGATAACTGCTGTGTTTGCCTTCTGTTGCATGCAACTCTGCACTCTTAAATCGCTAGGTGACTTTGAAACTTGCTTAAATGAGGTTTCCCTGTCTCGGGTCACAGTGGATATGGATGCAGTCCTGAGATGGTGACATCAAAGCTATGAGGTTTCAGATGGAATCTTTCAACTCGCCTTGGACAAGACCTCAGGCCCTAATGGCTTTCCTTGAATTATTCAAACATCTTTCTTCCAAACTCACACCACACATCATGCGAGGGAAGATGGTATCCTTTCCTCAGATCAACGAGAATCTACTATAACTGACTTACTGAAGCCAGACAAGCCGACCCTGACCACTGACCCATTTCTGTCATCAATGCAGAAGTGAAAATTCTTGCTAACAGCCTCCTGCCACACATCTCTGAATAAATACATGGTGACCAAAGTGGTTGTATGCCAGGTCGAACCCCAGACACAAACTCAGGTGCCTCTAAAATGCCATTGCCTTATTATCTCAACTGAATGGCTCACTGGCCCATTTGCTAATTGATTTTGAGAAGGCATTCTGCTCGATCCTCTCCAGGAGGTGCTTTGACCACAGATTCTAATCAAATATGAGGTTCTTTTATACATGTCCTACTGCTAGGGTCGGGGTCAAAAGGATTTTGCCTGAGCCTTTTCTGCTAGAAAGGGGAACTCATCGGGGTGTCCCCTCTCTTCTTTACCTTTGCCATGGCCATTGCGCCATAGGCCGAACCCCTCAGAACTGATGGAAATGTGACAGACTTCCATTAGTCATTGTGGTTGTAAGATAGGGTTTCTTATACACACATGAACTTCTGATTTACCAGGGCAACCCACAGAGGTCTGGACCCTGAGTGATGCAAATCCTTGACCACATTGGTCACATTGCTAGGCTGAGGTTTCGAAACAAATCAATCCTTCAACCACTCAGGGGAGTTTCATTTGCAGCTGTCTTGTGCCCAGAGCTCACACTGGTCTGAGAAAGGGTTCAGATAACCTCTGGATGGACATGACTTCGTCAACCATGCAGTGTTTTTTTTTTTTTAAAGTAGTTTTTATTGAAGATATATAAACCAAGAACACTATACTAACAAGTGTAATATTTGCAATATAATAGTTACAAATCAGAGGTATTGCAATTTGTAAAACATGAAAAAATAATAAAAAACCATGAAATAAGAACAGAGAATAATTTTTATATGAAAAAAGAGAGAAGGAAAATAAATGGAGAAAGAAAGAAGAGACAGGGAAAGGAAAAGAGAGAGAATGTAGACGAAAGAATTATTACAAGTTAAGGTAAAAGTGAGTGCAAGGATAGATAAGTAGTAAAAGGTAACCAATATAAATCTGATTTAATTTTATGACGTAATGACAGTGAAGTGACAGTAGATATTCTATGTTTGTCACAGATAAAATTCCCCCATCTTGACTCAGATAGTTAGAAGCATCTTTCTAACAGGAGAGTAAAACTTTAAAAGCACAAGCAATAAAAAGATCTAATAACAAGTGTTTAGGTGAAAGGGGTTCAGAATTCCAAGACATAGATCCTAAGAAAACATTTTGAATTGTTAATGAAATGTTACGTTTAAATATCTTAAAACAATTAGACCAAATAAGTTTCCAAAACTTTGATACATGAGAATAATAATAATAAAGTAAATGTATTAATGTACCATTGAGGTGGAACATGACCAACATAGTGGGGAGGCAGACAAATAAAATTTAGAAATAGATTCTGGGGTTATTATAATGACCCCATTATAAATAAAAAATAGTGATTGGGTAAAACGGGCCGCTTTAGAGTTATTAAAAACTTTGAGCCAAAATTTATCCCAGAACTGAATAGGAAATTATAACGCAAGATCAGTTTCCCATATTAGTTCAATCGGACTTTTTGTACGCTTAGAGGTTGACTTTAAATGCCTGTATATATATGCAGCTTTAGGAGTAGAGTCATGTTGAATGGTATCAATAGGTGTCAAGGGCAGGGGTGAAACTGAGAGAGGTTGAAGCTTATGAGTAGTAAAAAAGGAATGAATAGCAAAAGAAATCAAATTATATTCTTTGGAAAAAGAAATTGGTAATTCATATTGTATTTGCAACTGTGTAAATGGTATTATAGAATCACCCTTTAGCAGTTGGTGAACAAACATAATACCCTTCTCTTTCCAATGTTTGAAATAAAAAGATTTATACCTATATTTGAGAAACTTATTATACCATAGTGAGGAAGACAGAAAACAATGTTGAAAATCATATTGGGCTGTACACACAGTATGTAAAAAATATTGGGAATATTTTAAAATAGGTTGGTTGGAGATAAAAGTATTATTAGACATATGGATTACATCCTTGAAAGAAAAATCTTTTAAAAAGGACCTTTTATGTATAATCCAACGTGATATGGGAGAATCATGAATATCATGAATTAAGGCAAAAAATTGTCTAAATAAAAAAGCAGAATGATAAAACTTGAAATCTGTGAAACAAACACCACCTTCAGTCTTTGGACGTTGTAACTTAGATAGTGCAATGCGTGGATGTGTGTTATTCCAAAGACATTTTGTACAAATAGAATTGATTTGTGAGAAATAATAATATAGCCTTGTAGCCCGCCGTAGCGGGCTATACCGGCTATTAAAGGCCCGCTCCAGCGTTAAAGGGAGCGGGACTTTAATAGCCGGTATAGCCCAGCTACAAAGGGCTATAAGGCTATTAGAACATTCTGCCACTAGAGGGCAGAATGTTCTAACAAATAAAACAAAGGCTTCAAGGAGCGCGAGGGGATTGAAATCCCCTCAGGCTCCCTGAAGCCTTTAAAGAAACATTGGAATGTTGGAGCTCTGGGCTTATACCAGCCATTATAAGCCCGGAGCTACTCCATTGTTTTCAATGGAGCTCCCAACATTCCAATGTTCTAATTGGGGGATCTTAAATGGTAACATTGATAAAGTGTAAAGAATATGCGATACAGTCACTATTTTCAGAGTATCTAATCTACCCCACCATGATAAATGTAAAGGGGTCCATGATGAAAGTGAGATTTGCATTTTAAGTTTTAGAACATCAAAATTATGTTTGATAATATTGGAAATAGTAGGTGAAAACCAAACACCAAGATATTTAATTCTGTAGGGCACCAAGTGAATTTAGTATTTGCAAACATATACTGATAACAGGAGGAATTTAATGGTAAAATTTCTGTTTTGGAAAAATTAAGGGCCTCATTTACAGGGCCCTAGCGACACTTTTGCGCAGCTGTAGCATCACTTTTTTGACGCTCCTGTGGCACAATGTGCTGCAGCATATTTACAAGGCCACGCAAAGCCACTTTACTTGGCTTTTCATGGCCTTGTAAATATGTGCCCCTTTCACGCAGAACACTGCGTGAAAGAGGCGGTCCATGGGTGTTGCTGTGGGTTTTCCCACGCAACACCCATGGAATCTAAACATTTCCAGATTTATGAGGAATTGTAAGCCTGGGAATACATCAGATTTATACACCTCCCCAGGGGAGCCGTAAGAGTGGCGCAACAAGGAAAAATACTTTTATTTCACCTAGTGTTTTCCTCTTTCTATGCGTGCTGCAAAATGCCACCAATTATTGTTTTTGTGCAGGAAGGTTTCCTTTCCTGCACAAAAACAATCATCCCCACAACACAGGCACCCTTGCAACAAGAATGCGCTGTATCTTGTAGATACAGCACATTCATTTTTTTGCCATGCTGCACTGCCATGCGTCAAAAGTTTGTAAATGAGGCCCTTAGTTTATAACCTGAAACACTGGAATATAAAGCAGTCTCTTGTAAAAAGGGATCAAATGAGTACAAAGGATTGGACATGTAAATGAGAACGCCATCAGCATATGCTGAAAGTTTTATCTCAAAGGAATTGTGCTCAAAACCAGAAATAAGTGTATTACAAAGAATACGCTCAAGGAAGGGCGCAAAACAAAGAATAAACAGCAAAGTTGAAAGGGGACACCCTTGTCTAGTGCCTCTGTGTAAACTGAAATACGGAGAGAAATAACCATTAACAGAAACACTGGCACGAGGGTCCAAATATAATAATTTTATTAAAGAAATCAATTTAGGACCAAAATGAAACCATTGGAGAGTGTTAAACATACAATGCCAATTAATATGGCAAAAAGCCTTTTCAGCATCAAGGGATAGGGCTGCAAGGCAGTCCTTATGCTTTTTAGCTAATGCAAGGATATTTGAGAACATTCTGGCATTATTCGTGGCAAGTCTGCCTTTGACAAAACCAGATTAATCTGGTTTGATTAGAAGATGTATAAAGTTGCTAAGCGAGTAGGAAGGATCTTAGCAAAAAGTTTGCAATCATAGTTAATTAATGAAATAGGGCGATAATTCTTGCAAAGGGTGTGATCTTTATCAAGCTTAGGTATGAGAACAATTAGAGTTTCCATAAAGGAACCACTAGCTCCTGAGGATACAAGGAAAGAGTTAAAAAGTTCTAATAATTTAGGGGCAAAAAAAGGTGCTTTAGCTTGTGTTAGGGATTTGATGGCAAAATTTCTTGTAGAGTAATATTAGTATCCAATTGTTTAAAAATGTCAGAGAGGGAGGGGTTTAGGAAGACCATTAAAAAATGTGTATATTAGAATCTGATGTAGTAGTGTCTTCTGAATATAATGGGTGGAAGAGGGAAACAGCCTTTACAAAGAGGTTTTTACCTTGTTGTGCCTTTACCACGCATTTTTTAGCACGCATATTTTTACCACGAATATGCATTTACAGCGCATGCCAATACCACACATTTAAGGTAAGTTGGGGGTGTGGGGGGTCTCCAGGCCACAAATACATTGTTTTTAAATCTAAAAACAATGCGTGGTATTGGCATGCGTTTTAAATGCATATCTGCGGTAAAAACATGCCGCTAAAAAATGCGTGGCAAATGTATGCAAAGTAATTGCCTGCGTTTTACCGTCGTACAACCGGTGGAAGAAGGATTTGAAACAAGCAGAAATATCAGAGTCATAGATCGGGTGGTGTTAGTGAATTCATTACAGATGGGTCCAATAGATTTGCGTTCAGATTAAATTTTTAAGTAATTAGCCAACATCTTACTAGCTTTATTTTGACCTCCATGATACTTAGATTTAACTTTCAGTAGAATATTACATGCATCAATGGTAGCAATATTGTTAAGATTAGATTTTGTTTTAATTAAGTAATATAAAACAGTGGAAGATTTGGAGGTCAGATAAGTATGTTCCAAAGTTTTAATTTGCTGAACAAAGCAAGGTATTGGGAGTTTAATTTATTTTTCGTTTTAGCAGAAAACACAATGGTCAAGGCTCTAAGAGAAGCTTCAAAGGTATCCAAATTATTTTGAACAGAAGTATCAATAGATTTGTTATTTTGAAAAAAATATGAAATAAAAGCGTGAACTTCTGTTTAATGTTAGGATCTGATAGCAGGAGGTTATTACACCCCCAACGGCCCGTTTTAGAATTGCCAAGGGAAAAATTAAAAGAAGATAAAACAGGGGCATGATCTGAAATACAAATAAATCCGATTTCTGATGGTTGTATAGAAGGTAACAGAGATTTGGAGACTAAAATATAATTAATTTTTGACATGGTATGATGTACATTGGAAAAAAAGTAAATTTGCATAGATCAGGGTTACAAGTTTTCCAAACATCAAATAATGGACGAGTAGCAATGGCTGACTGAAATGCTTTATTTGATTTATCAGGAGTGAATTTGCACTTAGATTTCCTGTCAGAAAAGGGTCCAATCATTGATAGATATCGCCTGCTACCATAATATTGGGATTATAAATAGAGGTAAGTTTTACTTTAATACTGTGCCAAAAGTCAGGATCAGATTTAACTGGTCCATAAATATTAAATAAAGTAACACACTTATTATAAATGTTAGCAGTGACTAATACCCATCGTCCATCATTGTCATATTCAGTAGATAACATTTGTATTTGTAATGATTTAGGACAGAGGATGGCAACAACACCCTTGTGATTGATAGCTGGGGAAAATAATCCCTGAACAACCCTTTGACGTTTCAATTTAAGTGATTCACAATCATTGCAATGTGTTTCTTGTAAAAAAGCAATATGTGTATTAAGTTTAGAAAGATGAGCTAACACCTTTTGTCCTTTAACTGGATGTCCCAGACCATGAACGTTCCACAAGACAATGTTAAACATAATGAAGAACAAAAATAGGGAAACAGGACCATGGATGACAAGCTGCAAAAAAGAAAAGGGAGACAAAATGACACCATTGATTAACAACAACAGAATGCATATAAAATATACATACAATAATACAAAATAACCAATAAGCACTCATATATTGAAAGAAGGAAAGGAAATAGAAGAGAGAGAAAAAAGAAAACAGAAGAATCTGAGGGAGGTAACAGATCAAGTAAAGAAGTCCATATCTGAGGAGAAGAACATGAAGACCTATCATGGGACGAGTCAACGCCAAAACAAGAATACGGCAGAGAAATGAAAAATAGTTTAGAATACAAAAGCCATGCATTTCAAAAATTTTAAAAGAAAGGAAAGGCGGAATCAGGCGCAATAACATCATTTTTAAGTTTGTTGAACAATTATGTCCATACCATTAGGAGAAAGACTCTGAAGAAATGTTTTCAGTTGATGAAATACTCTGAATAAAATATTTTAGTTTAACAGGGTCTTCAAAGGATCGTGAAGTGCCTTCATAGGTAATTTCACATAAACAAGGACGTAGAATGCTATAGCGAATATTTAACTGTCTCATTTGAGGTCGAAGGGCAAGGAATTCTTTTCTTTTGGTGTTTGTAGCATTAGACAGGTCTTGAGAGATAAAAATATAATGGCAGACGAAACAAGGCATTTTTCTTTAGCGGCTTTCAAGACACGGATCAGGTCCGTGAACTCTGGAAATAGCATTATGATACCTCTAAGTCTAGTAGAATGAGGATCCGTATGAATCAAGCAATGAGCCTGTTGAATTTCAAGAGACGGATAATTCTAAAGACCCAAAAGATCGGGCAAGAATTTCTTCAAGAAGGCAAGAAGATGCGGACCCTCAAGATTCTCTGGTAATCCAAATAAGTGAAGATTGTTCTGTCTGTTTCTAATTTCAAGATCTTCAGTGTGGAGTTTGAGCGTTTGGATCTCTTGCTCTAGCAAAGGAATCTTGGTGGCAATATCTTGAAGATCACTAACACCCTGTTCGATTGCAAACATATTGCCCTCCATAGCGATCCATTAGTTCATAATTTGTTGAAGCTTTTCGTTAGTGGCACTCATGAAAGGCTTAAGACCATGCACTTCATTAAGGATAGTGTCTGAAACAGGATTATGAGCAGACACAATGGGTGATGGGGGATCATACTTCGCCCTTTTATGTTACGTGCCTGAAGAAGTAGATTTAGACAATGCAAGTAAAGTACTGGCTATTTTGATGTAGTGCAAGTAACGGTGTAGAATCCATTAAATCTTTCTCACTCTGCCCATACACTATGGTGATGACGTATATAAATTAATTGGTGAATAAAACACAGTGCAGCGACCTCAAAATGTAAATATTGATATTTGGCACAAAGTTCAGTTCAGTAGTAAAGCCCAAAGATCAAAAAAAGCACTCGGTAATATTTAATCCATCAATGAATTAAGGCACTGAGGTGTACAGATGAAGTAATTGCAAAAAGGAAGCAGAAGAAAGATGCAGCAAAGGAAAGTCACTCCATTGTGTTATGTATTAGGAAGAGTTCCATATGGAATACTGGCATGTAGGTAGCATGTTGACAAGGAATAATTGAAGAAGTAATGGAAATGCAAATAGCAAGACGTGCGCAGACAAAATGATGGCCACTGATTGAATGTATTCATGCAGAGCTGCAGTGCCAAATGATAAATACAGCCTTCATGCAGTACCAAATTGTGAGGCACGCTTATAAAATGGCTAGAACATTCAGCCGAATGCAGCGGGATGAAATAATGAAGAGCCGTTAACGTGAGCGGCGTACTGATGAAATGGTGGCCACTCGCGTCTGACAGGAACTCACTGCTGTGGCTCCAGGGCACACCAGATGCTCCGTAATAAAATTTGCCGGCTCAAAATGGTGCTGAAATGTTTTGAAGCATCAAGAAATGCTTTGGCTGCCAAAGCGCAGACTTAAAGATGACTTAATCAAAGTAAATAGCTCCGCGTTACGATGGAGTTTAGCAGTCCGCTGCCATCTTGTTCGCCGCGGAAGCCACACCCCCATCCATGCAGTGTTTGAATGGTAACACTAATCTTCTCTTTGGTGCCCTTCAGAGAGACCTGGCACAATGGTACCCTCTCCTTATCTTATTGCTGGGCTGAATGGCTTCACCAAACTGGTGTCCCTCCGTAGAATACCCACTATCCAACAAAACTATCCCTTTCACATCCCCTCCTTCTTTTTCTGAAAACTCAACAGGCTGCTCTGCAGCTTGTAATGGGAGGGTAAAATCCCCTAAGTGTCTGTGGCGAAATGTCACAGGAGCCTTTATGACTGTGATTTTAGATTTATAGACATCACCTCCTACTATGGGACTTCTCAGTTGATAATCATGAATGTCTCCATTGCCCCAGAACAACTCGACATATGCCACAGAGAGATGGGTACTGGGAGACCACTCACCCCTACACTTTCTGTACAGCAGCTGTTTCTATAAACAGCGCCGCAGGTTACCGAGTTGGTCATCTGTGCATGGCAGGGCTCCTTGTAGTCCATCTGCTGACAAAATAAACTGACTGGTGTAACTCCCCATGGGCTTGACAAAGGTTAGGAGATGTTGCCTTCTTGAAAGGATTTCAAGGGTGGTACAACATTGGGATTTCACAACTTAAAAGCATAACCCCCCCAATCTCTTCTCTGGTATTTCTAAGACCTGCATCTTCTGATCTTTCTAAAAACTGCATCTCAAATCTGTCTTCTTTAAAGTAACTCACTCCGAATTTTGACTTGATAGGTCACATTGCCATCAATACCTCCAACTATGGCACACCATCATCCCTCACCTCAGAGATGGCGCAGGCGATATTCCTGTCTTTAACCCACTGGAAACCATGTTAACATTGGAACCCTAAGCCAGAGGGAAGATCTAACAGATGTACCACTCCTTGTTTATCAACTCTTCCAACACTTTTCCAGACTTGCATAATGCTTAGGAGGGTGACATTAGGAAGCTGACGGATGAGGACTGATACAACAAATTCATGTCACCCTAGAGGAAGGCATATCCTCCCGCCGACTCATTCAGTTTAAATATCTTCAAAAAATGTGTTATTCACATGATAGACTCTGGCACATGGGGTATGACTCTTCTCTGACAAGTGGTAGATGTGGTAACCAGGACCCCACTGTAGGAGAGTAGGATCTGCTTCACAGGGGTACCCCCACTTTTTGCTGATACTTCACTGGTTTTCGACATTAGTCTGGCTGGGGCCCTGCTATTCAGAACCCCAGCCTAGCTGTTTCCTCTTTAAAAGGGTATCCATGTGCCTTAGGCACATCTCTGATTGGGATCTGGAGTGCCCTTGTAAGTCCCTAGTATATGGTATACTATGTACCAAGGGCATAGGTACCTCAGAGGCCAGCCAGGGGCTGCAGCATATATTATGCCACCCCTGGTAGGCCATCCAAACTGACACCACAGGTCTGCTACTGCAGCCTGGGTAAGGTGGTGCATGCACCCCTTGCTGGGGTATAGGTTACCTATATCACTAAATGCATACACACATATAAACCTATAAGTCACTCCTAAGGCAGGCCTTATCAATCCTAAAGGCAGAGTGCATGGTTTCTATGTGAGAGGGTGCCCCTGCATGAGCAGGGCCCCTCTGCAGCGTTCGGAGACCATCTCTGATGCTGTTTGTAGTGCAGCCTGACCATATACTCTTAAACGCATTATATCCTCGCGGTAAAATGCTAACTATGGAATGGCTGCACCAAAACATGTCGTGTTTGGTGTCAAACATCTTGGAATACTACCCCCCGCCAATTCTGGCGGCGGGGGTAGCATTCCACCCTTCTAGAGGGAAAGGCATGTTAACTCTGACGAGTCCGGTAACTTCTTTCCAGAGCCTGGCATCACAAAATGGATGCTACTGCCACAGACACGAGTCTGGCCTCCTGCTGCTGGACGAAACTCCGGCAGGGGAGGCCTGGACAATAGGTTTCCTGTCCCAGGGAGGTGTGACCACCTCCCCAGACAGGACAAAGTGTATTGGGGCTGGGCGGGAGCACTTTCGGGTGCTTTGAAGTCCTGCACTGGGGGCACATTTGGTGTCCCTGTGCATACCCCAGTTCAAACCGGATCAGGGGCTTGCAGCCCCTGCTTTGGCGCGAACTGGACAAAGGGAAAGGGGTGTAGCCACCCCTCTGCCCTGACCCACCCATAGGTGGGGCCACAGAGTAGTCCATCCCCTATTTTTGGAATAAAGGTAGGAACCCAGTCCTTAGGACTTTAGATTATACCTGGACGAAACTCTGACACGGAATCCTGGACCTTCGACGCTCTACGACAAGATTAGAGGACTGAAGAATCTCCCTTGGGGTCAAGGAGTGACTCCCCTGCTTGGCAGGCACCAAAGAAGCATCTGTCCGGTTCGCATCACTGAAGCTCCCGTCGGACGCCGAAGTCATCGCATCACCAGAGGTGGATTCTCAGACTTCCCCGAGGCTACCCTGAGTCCCCAGCAAAGCTGAGGCCCGTGGCTATCGTGGGTAACGTGAGACCGCGACCCCTGGACACCGAGCACACTTGCAAGTGCACCATCTTCTGGGTCTCCCAAGAAGTCGTGCTTTGGGCTCCGAGTAGCCCTAGCCTCCAGCACCCCCTGCACCGAAGATCACTGGCCCCCACTCCACGAGTGTCCTGTAAGCCAGCTCCACGTGCGGCGTCACGAGGCTCCTTCGCGGTCGCTAGCCCGTTGGCTAGTAGCCCTTACCGAAGGCCAATCTTTTCTTTACTTGGCAGTCTGGTTGCTCCAGGCCTGCCCTCACTTACCCTTGCTGGGTGAGTTCCCCAGACCTTGCTGGTCTGCACCATCGACGATCTTCAGCTACATCGAGACTTGCCGTTGCCAAGGCTTGTTGGGTCCAATCTGGTCGCCGACACCGCAGCACTCGACAGACATCGTGTACCAGCCCGAATCCTGCTCCTGGTCACCGACAACGCCTCCTGGACCTCGTGGCTGCTGAAACGAGACGACCGTCAACGCACCTGAAGCACTCGACATCGGTGGGCATCCGTCCATCATCTCCCTGGTCACTGGCTAGTGACCCAGACTCTGTCCCCTCTGCTTTCAGGTTCTTCAGAACTCCGATCCACTCTTGGATCCACCCGGACACTTTTCTCTTGGTCGCCAGCAGCGCTTTGCAGCAGATCGCCATTCGAAACGACGACGAAACCCGACCCCGAAAGGCACCTATGCACCCGGCTTCCCTGGGTGAGGTAACACGAGTACTCCGGTGCTCCCGTGGGTAGAGACTCTTCAAAGTCCTAGATCTCAAGGGGTTTTGTCCTAGTCCTCTTTAAAGTGTCCCTTTCCTCTATTTTCCCGATCCCGACTTTCTCCATAGAAGTTAACGGCGTATCGCGGTTGTGTATTTACACTGCACGCGTCTCCCGTGGGTCCCCTGTGTCACTACCTTGGGTGGTTCCTTGTGGTCCAAGCACTTCTAGAGGCTCTAGGCCTAGTGTCTAGTTCAGTCGTGGTTCGCATACCACTTTATTGGTATATGGTTTGGTACGCCCCTAGGGCCCAAACGTGTATTTGTGCTATTACTGTGATTTAAGATCTTATAACCTATGTACTTCGAACTCTAGCCTCATAAAGAGACTAGAGGGGTGTGTTTAGTAATAAATACATATATTTTGAATATATACCTGGTGTGGTGCTCTTTCATTTGGTCACTCAAGAGATTATAGACTGGTAAAACAAGCTGCTTTACATTCCTTCAAGACTTAGCCTGAAGGCTGCTCTCCACAGCTACCACTAGGATAGCTTTCAATAAGGTTGTCTTTAACCTACCTACCATAAGAGTCGATTTGGACTGGTGCAAGGTGCCCACTATAATTAGTGGACAGCATATGCCAGGCCAACTTCTCACATTGGTGTGCAGCGTGTGGGATTCCAGCTTGCTATTGTTTTACCAGATAATCTCAATTGAATTGATCAACTGAAAACCACTAAAGGTACCTAAGGTACATATAATTTAAGCTTAGAATATCAGTAAGTTCTACTGAACTTAGAGTTGTGTGTTAAGGGATAGCACAACCCTTTCTACAACTCAAGAGAGTTTAGTAGGCCACACTAGAGTAGGTAGTGCATACACCACACCACACTAGTGATGTCTTTAAAAGCAGGATCTAGAGATGCCCTGCAGGAAGCCATTGAGCTTCCCCCTCCAAGTATGACACACTCCCATTCTTGGAACTGAGAGCTTTGTGTAACGTGAGGAAATTAAGGACAGGCCAAAGTCCCACCACCCAACACCTCCAGGAGATGTTGGTGGCTTATGATCTTAGTAAGTCCTCAGAGACTGAAGGGGTAGGAGCAGAGGGTGGGCCAGCAGATGAGGAAGGGGCCAGGGGTACTACTACCCCCAGCCCCCCTCTGAAACTGACCAGGAGGGTGACAATGACCCTGACCTGGAAAACCCAATCCCTTCTGGGGAAGATGAAGATGAGGATCTGGAGAACCACACCTTTGTCCCCCAGGAAGGATTATGAGTGTGCTCAGAAAGTCTAGGTCTCCTTCTCAGGAGTCTAACCACTCTGGCACCTCAATAGGGAGCTCTGTTTCTTCTCACAGGAGGGAATCCTCTCATGAGAGAAGAAAGAGACTGGTCCAGTATGAGGAAACTCAACTGGAGATCAGGAAGAAGCAATTGGCTTTAGATAGAGAATCCCTAGATCTCCTTAGAGAGAGAAGAAAGTTGGGACTAGAGTCCCATGGTGGCAGCCATGTCCCTAGAGATAGGGAAAGGTCCTATGACCATAGGAACCTGAGCAAGATTGTCCCTCCCTACCAGAGTGGGGATGATATCCACAAATGGATAACTGCTTTAGAGAGGGCCTGTAAAGTACAGAAGGTCCCTCAGGAGCAGTGGGCAGCAATCTTGTGGCTCTCCTTTGCTGACAAAAGTAGAGACAAGCTCCTCACTGTTAGAGAGGAGGATGCTGACAATTACAAGGTCTTGAAGAGTGCTCTTATTGATGGGTTTGGCCTAACCACTGAACAGTACAGGTTGAAGTTCAGAGACACCCAAAAAGCACAGACTCAAGACTGGGTAGACTATGTGGATTGTTCTGCCAAGGCTCTGGAAGGCTGGTTGATGGGCAGTAAGGTGTGTGACTTCTCAGGATTGTATAATCTGATAATGAGGGAGCAGATTCTTAATAACTGTCAAAACCAGCTGTTGCATCAGTACCTGGTTGACTCTGATCTGACCTCTCCCCAAGAATTGGGAAAGAAGGCAGACAAATGGGTCAGAACCAGGGTGAAGCAGAAGGTACAGAACCAAGGTGGGGAAACCAAGAAGCAAGATGCTAAGAACTCTGACAAGGGTGGGGAGAAGGGTAAAGATCAAAAGTCTTCATCAGGCCCCCAAAAATCTTCTTCTGGTGGGGATTCCCAGTCTACCAAGGGTAAAGGCCAAAGAAAACCATGGTGCAAGGTCTGTAAGCAAAAGACCCACTGGACCAGTGATTGCACCAAGTCCAAAGACTCCAGTCCAGCATCCACCAATGCCCCTAAGGCACCTGTTCCCCCTAGTACAGTTGGTGGAAGTGCTCCAGCAAAGGGTTTAGTAGGGTTCACCCTGGGAACTGAGTTGGGCTCTGACTTAGTCAGGGAGCTGACTCAGGCTGTGTTAGTCTGTGATGGAGGCATGGATGTGACCTCCACTGTGAGTCCCAGTAATCTGGGCAAGTACAGACAACAGCCTTTAATCAATGGACGAGAGGCTTTGGCATTTAGGGACACAGGGGCAAGTGTCACAATGGTGACACAAGACCTTGTGCTACCTGGGCAAGTTATACTTGGTGAAATGTACCAAGTGACCAATGCTAGCAATGTCAGAACAGACCATACTCTGGCAGTTGTTAACTTCTCCTGGGGAGGGGTAACTGGCCTTAAGAAGGTTGTGGTAAGTGCAAACCTACCAGTCGAATGCTTGCTTGGCAATGACTTAGAGACTTCTGCTTGGGCAGAAGTGGAGCTCAGGACCCATGCAGAAATGCTGGGGATCCCTGCAGATGTGTTTGCTGTGACCAGGTCACAAGCTAAACTGTCTAAAACTGAACAGGCCTTGGATTCTGGAAGAAGGGACCAAGTGCCTTCCAAGAGGAGGAGTAGTAGGGTTAAGGCAGTGCCTTCCCCCTTGGCTCAGGAGGAAGATCAGTCCCTTGAGGGGGATGATCTCAGCCCTGAAGAAGGAACTGTCCCAGAGGAACTTGAGCCTGACCAGGTTGAGTTCTTGGGGACAGGGGGACCTTCTAGGGCAGATCTGAGCCAGGAGCAGCAGAGCTGCCCCTCCCTTGAACCTCTCAGACAGCTAGCTGCTGCTGAGGCTGCTGGGAAAGCTAGTGGTCCCCATACAGTGTATTGGGATGATGGACTCCTGTACTCAGAGAGTAGAGACCCCAAGCCTGGTGCTACCAGGAGGTTGGTAATACCTTTGAAGTTCAGGGGCTTCCTATTGACCCTAGCCCATGATATTCCCTTAGCAGGACACCTGGGCCAGAACAAGACTTGGGACAGAATTGTCCCTCACTTTCACTGGCCCCACATGTCTGAAGACAGTAAGGAGTTTTGTCGCTCCTGTGTAACCTGCCAAGCCAGTGGCAAAGCAGGTGGCACTACAAAGGCCCCCTGATACCACTACCTGTGGTGGGGGTGCCCTTTGAGAGGGTAGGGATTGACATTGTTGGTCCCATGGATCCCCAAACAGCATCTGGGCACAGATTTATACTGGTGGTAGTGGATCATGCCACCAGGTATCCAGAGGCTATACCCCTTAGGACCACTACAGCACCTGTGGTGGCAAGGGCCCTCCTGGGAATTTTCTCAAGAGTGGGCTTTCCTAAGGAGGTGGTATCAGACAGGGGTGCAAACTTCATGTCTGGGTACTTAAAGGCAATGTGGAAGGAGTGTGGAGTTACTTATAAGTTCACCACACCCTATCACCCACAATGCAATGGTTTAGTTGAGAGATTCAACAAAACCTTAAAGGGCATGATTAAAGGGCTCCCAGAAAAGCTTAGGCGTAGATGGGACATACTCTTGCCCTGCCTTTTATTCGCATATAGGGAGGTGCCTCAGAAGGGGGTTGGTTACAGCCCTTTTGAACTTCTGTTTGGCCACCCTGTGAGGGGTCCACTGTGCTTGGTGAAGGAAGGATGGGAGTTACCTCTCAAGCCCCCAAAGCAAGATATAGTGGACTATGTACTTGGTCTCCGCTCCAGGATGGCTGAGTACATGAAAAAGGCAACCAAAAACCTTGAGGCTAGCCAGGAACTTCAAAAGGCCTGGCATGACCAAAAGGCTGTCCTAACTGTTTACCAGCCAGGACAGAAGGTGTGGGTGTTGGAGCCAGTGGCCCCAGCAGCTCTCCAAGACAAATGGAGTGGACCCCACACTATTGTTGAGCAGAAGGGTGAGGTCACTTACTTAGTAGACCTGGGAACACCCAGGAGTCCCCACAGGGTTCTCCATGTCAACAGACTTAAGCCATATGTGGACAGGGCAGACATGGGCTTGCTCATGGCTACTGATGAAGGGCAGGAGGAAGAGAGTGACCCACTCCCTGACCTGCTCTCACAGAACCCTGACGATGGGTCAGTTGATGGTGTAGCCTTGGCAGGCAGCCTCACTACCCAGCAACAAACTGATTGCAGGCAAGTCCTCAATCAGTTTAGACATATGTTTTCTCTGACACCCAGTCAGACCACCTGGTGCACTCATGAAGTGGACACTGGGGACAGTCTGCCTATTAAAAACAAGATTTATAGGCAACCTGACCATGTCAGGGACTGTATCAGGACTGAAGTCCAGAAGATGTTGGAATTGGGAGTGATTGAGCCCTCAGATAGCCCTTGGGCTAGTCCAGTAGTCCTGGTACCTAAACCTCACACCAGTGGTGGGAAAAGAGAGATGAGGTTTTGTGTAGACTACAGGGGCCTCAATGCAGTCACTAGGACTGATGCCCATCCAATACCCAGGGCAGATGAGCTCATAGATACTTTGGCCTCTGCCAAATATCTCAGCACATTTGACCTAACAGCTGGCTACTGGCAGATCAGACTAGCTGATGCTGCAAAGCCCAAAACAGCATTTTCAACCCCTAGTGGGCATTATCAATTTGTGGTGATGCCCTTTGGTCTGAAAAATGCACCTGCCACTTTCCAGAGGTTGGTGAACACAGTTCTCACAGGACTGGAGGCCTATAGTGCAGCTTATCTAGATGATATTGCTGTCTTTAGCTCCACCTGGGAGGATCACCTGGTCCACCTCAGGAATGTTTTACAGGCCCTGCAAAAGGCAGGCCTGACTATCAAGGCCACTAAGTGCCAGATAGGGCAGAGTCAGGTTGTGTACCTGGGCCACCTTGTGGGTGGAGGCCAGGTTCAACCTTTGCAGAGCAAGATCCAGACCATCATGGACTGGACTGCTCCAACTACCCAGACTCAGGTGAGAGCCTTCTTAGGCCTGACTGGGTACTATAGGAGATTTGTCAAGGGGTATGGATCAATAGTGACACCCTTGAATGACTTAACTTCTAAGAAAATGCCCAAAAAGGTTCAGTGGACAGTTAGCTGTCAAAAGGCATTTGATGACCTCAAGCAGGCCATGTGCACTGCTCCAATTCTGCAGAGTCCTGATTACTCCAAGAAGTTCATTGTTCAAACAGATGCATCTGAATTGGGGGTAGGGGCTGTACTGTCACAATTGAATGAAGAAGGTCAGGATCAGCCAGTAGCTTTTATTAGCAGAAGGCTGACCCCTAGAGAGAAACGTTGGTCAGCCATAGAGAGGGAGGCCTTTGCTGTGGTCTGGGCTCTGAAGAAGTTGAGGCCATACTTGTTTGGTACACACTTCCTGGTTCAGACAGACCATAAGCCCCTCTTATGGCTAAAACAAATGAAGGGTGAAAACCCCAAACTGCTTAGGTGGTCCATTTCCCTACAGGGGATGGACTTTACAGTGGAACATAGGCCTGGGAGTAACCATGCGAATGCAGATGGACTCTCTAGGTATTTCCACTTAGAACATGAAGACTTAACTGGGCAAGGTTAGTTTAATGTCCCTACGTTTGGGGGGGTTGTGTAGGAGAGTAGGATCTGCTTCACAGGGGTACCCCCACTTTTTGCTGATACTTCACTGGTTTTCGACATTAGTCTGGCTGGGGCCCTGCTATTCAGAACCCCAGCCTAGCTGTTTCCTCTTTAAAAGGGTATCCATGTGCCTTAGGCACATCTCTGATTGGGATCTGGAGTGCCCTTGTAAGTCCCTAGTATATGGTATACTATGTACCAAGGGCATAGGTACCTCAGAGGCCTGCCAGGGGCTGCAGCATATATTATGCCACCCCTGGTAGGCCATCCAAACTGACACCACAGGTCTGCTACTGCAGCCTGGGTAAGGTGGTGCATGCACCCCTTGCTGGGGTATAGGTTACCTATATCACTAAATGCATACACACATATAAACCTATAAGTCACTCCTAAGGCAGGCCTTATCAATCCTAAAGGCAGAGTGCATGGTTTCTATGTGAGAGGGTGCCCCTGCATGAGCAGGGCCCCTCTGCAGCGTTCGGAGACCATCTCTGATGCTGTTTGTAGTGCAGCCTGACCATATACTCTTAAACGCATTATATCCTCGCGGTAAAATGCTAACTATGGAATGGCTGCACCAAAACATGTCGTGTTTGGTGTCAAACATCTTGGAATACTACCCCCCGCCAATTCTGGCGGCGGGGGTAGCATTCCACCCTTCTAGAGGGAAAGGCATGTTAACTCTGACGAGTCCGGTAACTTCTTTCCAGAGCCTGGCATCACAAAATGGATGCTACTGCCACAGACACGAGTCTGGCCTCCTGCTGCTGGACGAAACTCCGGCAGGGGAGGCCTGGACAATAGGTTTCCTGTCCCAGGGAGGTGTGACCACCTCCCCAGACAGGACAAAGTGTATTGGGGCTGGGCGGGAGCACTTTCGGGTGCTTTGAAGTCCTGCACTGGGGGCACATTTGGTGTCCCTGTGCATACCCCAGTTCAAACCGGATCAGGGGCTTGCAGCCCCTGCTTTGGCGCGAACTGGACAAAGGGAAAGGGGTGTAGCCACCCCTCTGCCCTGATCCACCCATAGGTGGGGCCACAGAGTAGTCCATCCCCTATTTTTGGAATAAAGGTAGGAACCCAGTCCTTAGGACTTTAGATTATACCTGGACGAAACTCTGACACGGAATCCTGGACCTTCGACGCTCTACGACAAGATTAGAGGACTGAAGAATCTCCCTTGGGGTCAAGGAGTGACTCCCCTGCTTGGCAGGCACCAAAGAAGCATCTGTCCGGTTCGCATCACTGAAGCTCCCGTCGGACGCCGAAGTCATCGCATCACCAGAGGTGGATTCTCAGACTTCCCCGAGGCTACCCTGAGTCCCCAGCAAAGCTGAGGCCCGTGGCTATCGTGGGTAACGTGAGACCGCGACCCCTGGACACCGAGCACACTTGCAAGTGCACCATCTTCTGGGTCTCCCAAGAAGTCGTGCTTTGGGCTCCGAGTAGCCCTAGCCTCCAGCATCCCCTGCACCGAAGATCACTGGCCCCCACTCCACGAGTGTCCTGTAAGCCAGCTCCACGTGCGGCGTCACGAGGCTCCTTCGCGGTCGCTAGCCCGTTGGCTAGTAGCCCTTACCGAAGGCCAATCTTTTCTTTACTTGGCAGTCTGGTTGCTCCAGGCCTGCCCTCACTTACCCTTGCTGGGTGAGTTCCCCAGACCTTGCTGGTCTGCACCATCGACGATCTTCAGCTACATCGAGACTTGCCGTTGCCAAGGCTTGTTGGGTCCAATCTGGTCGCCGACACCGCAGCACTCGACAGACATCGTGTACCAGCCCGAATCCTGCTCCTGGTCGCCGACAACGCCTCCTGGACCCCGTGGCTGCTGAAACGAGACGACCGTCAACGCACCTGAAGCACTCGACATCGGTGGGCATCCGTCCATCATCTCCCTGGTCACTGGCTAGTGACCCAGACTCTGTCCCCTCTGCTTTCAGGTTCTTCAGAACTCCGATCCACTCTTGGATCCACCCGGACACTTTTCTCTTGGTCGCCAGCAGCGCTTTGCAGCAGATCGCCATTCGAAACGACGACGAAACCCGACCCCGAAAGGCACCTATGCACCCGGCTTCCCTGGGTGAGGTAACACGAGTACTCCGGTGCTCCCGTGGGTAGAGACTCTTCAAAGTCCTAGATCTCAAGGGGTTTTGTCCTAGTCCTCTTTAAAGTGTCCCTTTCCTCTATTTTCCCGATCCCGACTTTCTCCATAGAAGTTAACGGCGTATCGCGGTTGTGTATTTACACTGCACGCGTCTCCCGTGGGTCCCCTGTGTCACTACCTTGGGTGGTTCCTTGTGGTCCAAGCACTTCTAGAGGCTCTAGGCCTAGTATCTAGTTCAGTCGTGGTTCGCATACCACTTTATTGGTATATGGTTTGGTACGCCCCTAGGGCCCAAACGTGTATTTGTGCTATTACTGTGATTTAAGATCTTATAACCTATGTACTTCGAACTCTAGCCTCATAAAGAGACTAGAGGGGTGTGTTTAGTAATAAATACATATATTTTGAATATATACCTGGTGTGGTGCTCTTTCATTTGGTCACTCAAGAGATTATAGACTGGTAAAACAAGCTGCTTTACATTCCTTCAAGACTTAGCCTGAAGGCTGCTCTCCACAGCTACCACTAGGATAGCTTTCAATAAGGTTGTCTTTAACCTACCTACCATAAGAGTCGATTTGGACTGGTGCAAGGTGCCCACTATAATTAGTGGGCAGCATATGCCAGGCCAACTTCTCACACCCACATTCTTTCATTTGGTGTGGGAATGCCCACTCGTCCAGGGATTTTGGGGAACAGTCTTTCATTCTTAGGATAGACTATTTCACCCTTACTCAAACTCACCCTCTTACACATCCTCAAAGGGATAGAAGTGAATTGATACCTCAAGTCTCTGGTAAACTTGGGCTTGGTGCTTGCTCTCAGAGGGGCATAGCCCAGCACTGGAGAGCTAGGGTTTCTGCACTATAGACGACTTGTTCCGGGGCATGGCTTAATGCTTTTGTCAGAACTCCTTTCAGAGGGCCACTGGGAATGCAGGGACCACTGGGCCAAACTGTGGTGTGTGAGGCTTTTTACTCCTGATTTCTTGTGGCCAGCGCCTACTGAAGATACTGAGCAACTGAGCTAAGTACCCCTTCTGCACCTGACTGAGTGGTAGCTGTGGATGAGCAGTCAAAGGCTCCCTTGGGAGACATACAGACACAGGTAAGTGAACACGACTCATAACTAAAATTGCATGCAGTATGAACAGTAATCAATGTCCAGTCCAATACTTACTTTTTAGTAAAAAAAAGAAGTATTTTATTTCTCACTCTACACATGCAATGGAATAACGATACTCACATGCATTAACACACTCCCCTTGAGGTCTGGGCTCTAGTAGTTGTCAGGCAAATCCCTGTTCCACACTGTACCTTGCAACGTGTTTGGGATTATTCCCCATTCACTGGTGGATGCATCCAGGGAATGTGTACTAGTAGGCCATACTCAAGAGTTCCCCTTTGACTCCTCAGTTTTTAGTTAAAGGTGTCTATGGTGCTGTAGCACCATTAGCAGTGAGTCCTCCGGGGCCCCACAGGCCCAGTACTGGTCTTACCTGCTCCAGCTGTACGGAAGTGTTCAGTTGTGCAGTGAGTGTCCTCTTCATGGGTGCTCCTGAGTCCAAATCCTGTTTGGCAAAGACGGGTCATGTCCAGTTCACACGGCAGCACCACACAGGTGCAGACTCTCTCCTCAAAGCAGCGCTGCTTGCTCGTCCAGCGATCAGAGCTGCTCCTGCTCAGTCACAAAGAGATAAGTCACCCTTTCCCTAATGGGGGGGAGGGTGGGGGAGGAATTCTCCGGCTCCCGACTGGAACTCCAGCGAGGGTGTGACATCTTCGGTTACGTCATACGTTTCTTGGGAAAAATGTCAAGTGCAGTTTGCGGGATTGGCCTGCCGGGTCACGGCAGTAATCCTCTTGTGTCAGCCACAGCCCGAACACTTGGCCACAGTGGTACCGCCATCCCCTCCTTGCATACGAGGTTGCTGCTTTACTCACAATACGTACACACAAGCCTCACACTCCTGGCCCAAATTTTAGTCAACGGTGGCCCCCCTGTGTCATATTAATGGACACAGGGTATCACTAAAATGGCACATATCACTAAGGCCCACTTGTGTCATATGGGGTCAGCACAGTGCGGTTGTGTGAGCCTGGCACTTCCTGCACGGCACCTTTCACATGGCTGAGATCATAGCGGCCCTCTCCTGGCATATGGGGATCATTGGAACATTCCTGCACACGAGCAAAGACCCGATCAGTGTGCAGCCTTTCGCCTCACACCTTGCTCAGGGAGTACTCTCTGCAGGGTCTCCCACTGGACCTCACTCCCTCCAACGCTTTCCTCTTCCTCACAGGATACACTGGTCTTGGCAAGCAGGCAGGCAGGCACTGGTGCTCCAGACTCCAGAGCAGGTGATCTTGATTTTACCTGGGTGATGGCTCCTCACCCAGCAGGGAGACTAGCAGGTCTTGGCCCCCAGTCCTGGTCACAGGCAGAAGTCTTGCAGAGCTTCCCCTTCTCACACAGCCTGGCTGGCTGCTTGGCATATGACAAAGTTTGGAGTCTCGTTTCCCCTTCTTATAGTCCATTTCCAGAAACCAAAATGTGATTTCGGGTCTGAGTCTTTAAAGTTTTATGTTGGAATTCTGCTTCTTTTGAAGTGTCTTCTTCTCTTTTTCTTCTTTCCCCTTGAAAGGATGTCTGTCACAGCAGGCGTGACTTCGAAGCTGATTGACCCACAACACAATAATTCATGGGAGTGACCAGAGTTCATGCTTGGATGTCAGCAACAGTGATATGTGCATCAAAAGATTAATCTCAGGTTCCCAGCCCTACTCTTTATGATTCCCTTATCAGCCCCATCTCCTTTCCTGAGATGTGTCCAGGCCTATTCATTGTGATCTATCACTGAATCAAAGAGCAACCTTTTGAAGTGTAAACGGAGGGTCCTTTCCTCCAGTGTGCCCCACCCAGCTCACAGGAATGCAGCAATACACAAATCTATCTGGCGGGATTCCTCTACTCCTTATGTCTTCACCCGGCAGGTCTGGGCTTCCCAAAATGGGACCCGGGGTCCTCCATATAATGTACCAGAGGAGGTACACTTACTCAGTGTACATTCACAGCACACTTATTGTCCAGCACTGTTACCTTCATGCATTTTACCATTATGAGTACACATACATTCAGTACATGCATTCAGTATGTGGGCACAGTTTAGCACTAAAACTTTTCTTTTTTTTTCTGTACCAGGGTGTGCTATTTGCAAACACACACACTCACCATGTGCGTACTGCACAACACTTCACCCTTCATGTATTGTACTTCATATAAGCATGCATACACTCAGCACATGCTTCCATTGCAAACGCACTGCACAGCACTATATCTTTCATGTCATGTATTTCTCACGGCATACATATACTCAGCACATGCTCTAATTCCACATGTACTACAGAGTACTGCTCTATCCCTGTACTGTACCCTTCCCAGGCACATCTACATCCAGCACAGAGTCACTACTCCTGCGCTGCGCAGCACTCCACATCTACCTGATGTAGGCCATGGGTGAGTTAAGCACACAGCAGTGGAACTTTTAAAAAGGTGAGTGAGCCTGTAGGCCTCACTCCAGTGACACAGGGTACCAAGGACCTGTTCACTACTACTGATCATGACATGGTATGCTGCCACCACCGCGCTTGTGCTACTAAACTTCGGGTGAAGGCGGTAGACTTCCACCACTATAAGGGTAGGGCTTTGGGCACCTCTCCCGGTCCAACAAAACTGCAGTCCGTGAGACAGGCCTATGTTCATGGTGCACATGCATGATCCATATTTACCTATGACAAAAAAACAGCATTAGGGATCCAGACAACAGTACAGTTGGGCACTCAGGGCAGAGGTACACTTCTTTAACTTGCAGAGGACTTTTCCGTCCCAATAGCTTGCTTATTGAAGAACACATCTTCCAAGCTCAAGGGAGCCCTCAAAAACGCTAAAGATCTAGAACACATGGCAGGAGCAATTTCAGACCCTGAACATTGTGTTATTCGCGATTTACAGACAGGTATGGCTTTGAGGGGAAAGATGGATGTAAGTGCGGCAGAATCAGAGCGAGAAGGTAAGATGTTTGGGGAGAGATGAGTGGTGATGATGAGATAATGCAGGGGTGAAGTCGATATAAGAGGGGCTAAACCAGCAGTAGTAGATAATAGGCTGGGTGAGAAATTAGATGAAACGTATAGTATGGAGGGAAGAGATGGATGTAAGTGGGCAGAATCAGCAAAAAAAGTAAGAGGCTGGAGAGGAGGGTAAAAATGTCTTCGAACCATTGTGTGCTGTAAGTCCATTGACCCTTCTGTCGAAGTTTGTAATCCCCTTTCTATTTCTTTCATGTAAAAAATAGAAACAAAATGTGTTTTAGTTTTGTAAAGTGAGTGTCATTATTCACAAAGAATTGTGATCTTAAACCATCCTCGATGTGCCAGCGGAATTTCAACCTGCTCTCTATGGGGCATATCATCAAGGGCCTTATCTCCGCTTTTTTGGCTTTAAAAGCCAGAAAAGCGGAGATAATGTTTTCGCCCTATTAACAAGAGGGTGCTAACATGCATAATCGCATGTTAGCACCCTTTTTCCCTACGCCTCCCTTTGCATCTCTAAGGAGATACAAAGTGGACGTTCCTTCCCAAAATAACTGTAGAAATGTCGCTAACCGACATTTCTCCAATTATCAATGGGCACGCTAACAAGCATAGCGATAAGAAAAGTAGCGCTAACCGCGGTTATCGCTACTTTCCTTACACCTGCTTTTAGTTTGACTTAGCCATGATATCCAATGGAAGGTGGATATCATGGTTAAGTATGCCCTGCCCTATCAACAACGTAGCGCCAAACGTTGTGCGATTATCGCTGGAATCCCAGCGATAATTGCACATTTGGCAGCTAACTCGGTTATTTTTATCGCTCTGGAGATAAGCGTCGCTGATAGCGCGCTATCTCTGCGATAAAAACAAGCGATAGCCGGCGATAATTATCCTAGCGCTAAGTGCGCTTAGCGATGATTATCGCCGGTTGTTGATGATATGCCCCTAAGTACTTTATTACTCCTCTTGGCCTTTCTATTAAATCTCACTCCCAGTGGGATCCTTACCTGCCAGTGTCCTGACCGCAGATCTAGAGAGCATAGCTCCTGCCATGATCTCCCTTTGCAATTTCTCACTTACCTCGTCACCAGCTCCTACCAATGTAAAAATTTTAAAAACTAGAATAAAATGCGGTCGTTCCTCTGCTCAAAAACCCTTCAGCACGAGCAAAACATCTCATCATCTTCTGTAATCTCTTTGCTGCCTTTTTCTTGAAAATCTCAAAATATTTTTATGTAATAGGAAGAAGGTCAAACTATATTGTGAGACCATTACTTTGGGTAAGGGGCAATAGCTGATTGATTGACAGAGTCTGTGGGGAATTCCGTTGTTTGCGAATGCTCTTTCAGAACTTAAGACTATTTCATTTAATTTGGATAAGAGCTATTCCTTTTGGAAATGCGCCTCTCCATAGATGGGAATAGTGAGCAGTCAGACTTACTACAGGAGGAAATAAAGGTATTGGAACTCAAATACAGTATGGTCACAATAATAATACCCGAGAAGCACCTTATCCAGTCAGCATAGCTAGGTCTTTTAAAAGGGACTGATTTAGAGCAGGTGGTTATGGAATGACACCAAAAAAAGTGTTCTCCGACTAAATGTCCCCCAATACCCAACCAACATCTCTGTGTCTGTGTGCAGTGTCCTGCAGCGTGATAACTGACAGTAGCCACCCTGTAAGACTTAAGTGCTGTGAGGTCTAGGTAAGGGGGCTAAGCTCAAACAGCTGGTGGGATGATTATTTTGATTACTGCAGATAAACTGGGCTCCTTGTTTGGGCTGGCTTAGTCTTTGGTGCACAACCCCCAAAACTGGTTCAGCATTAGAGTTGATGTGCACAGAGTCAGTCAGACCATGCTCACAAAACCAGCCAGCACATCTTTATGTCCAGAATGACAATGGGCCAGTCTGAGCAAGCACGGTATATTGTGCACCGCCTCCCCACACCACAATATCCTAAATTCTCAGGGAGTGAAGCCAAGGACAAGGGAAATTGATGCTTTTCAGAAACACAGTTAGAATTGGCCTCCTGTGGGAGGTGAGGAGAAGAAGTGGGAGTGCACAGGAAAAGGAGGCTGCAAATGGCAGGCAGTGGAGTGAGGGGGGCGTTCCATAGAGCACATCAATGCACATGGAGTGATCTGTCATTCATTGAGCCTGTACGAGTATGTAGCCAGAAGGTTCAGAGGGGCAGATTTTGCATTCAATTTTGGAAGACAAAAAGGGTTCTGTTAGGTAGCCAAGGGCATGACTGGCGTGACTTGAGGATGATGAAAATGGTCTTGCAAGGGTCTAGCATTCAGTTACCTCTTTAACCAAGATCCAATGAGTTTACCTGAGGGCAGGTGCAATATGGTTATTACTTCTTAGGCTAGCTGTGAGTCAAGCAGCCTGGTTCTATTCCATGTGCAGTTTGGCAAATGTCTTCTCAGATATTAGGGACATATGACTTCAAATGGTTTAGTCTGTAAATCTCTGGGTTTACTTTACTTTTATTTTGCAAGTCAAGACCCACCTTCCCCAACCTACCTAGAGGTGTAAATTGTAGAGAGTGTACTATAGTAAGTCTCATTTGTTGTGTTGCTTTAATATACTACTTGTCTCTTTAGTGACTGGCTCCCAGTGTAGCTTTTGACAGCCTTATTTTCCTGGCCACACATTGTTGTCCCTTTTTAGTCATCTCTTCTGTATATCTTTAAGTTAGTTCAGCTCTTTGCATCTGTTAAAAATGGGGTTTGAAAGTAATTGCTGTATTAAGGCGCTCATTGTACAGGTGTGGCGTAAAGAAAGCGTTTAGGAGTCACTTGGAGTCCTGCTGTATAGCTCTGGGACAATCTGTCTTGGACTTTTAATCATGCACTAATCTGGAGCCAATTATTGAGCATCTGAGTAATGATATCAGTTTTGGAGAGACTAATGCCTGGCTTTTTAATCCAATTTTATTGATGTAATGTATTTCCACTTAATAGAGCTTTAAAAATACGTTCTTACTTTAGTAGGGTATTATTGATATTTTAGCCATTTTAGTGATATCCACTCTAAGTTAACAGCTTCTTGCAAAGCTGCTCCAACAATGCCAGAAAATGAATAATCAATTGATGTCACTTCCTGTGATGTCACTTCCTGGAATGCAGTGGCGGCTCGCATAGGGCGTGCTGCGGGGCGGTGGGGCGGGGCGGGGAGGGGCATGGTGGGGGTAGTAAACTCGGACATACGACAGAACGGAGGAAAGTAATAATTACTATCCTCCGTTCCGTCATATGCCCGAGTTTACTACCCCCCACCCTGCCCCTCCCCGCCCCGCAGCACGCCCTGGGCGAGCCGCCACTGCTGGAATGTTACATCTTACAGGGGCCTCACATGTTCCTATTCTGCCCGGGGCCTTAGCGCACTGCTACTGTCAGTCCCCGATGGCCTTTTACTGGTGGGAGGGGACTTTAACTCAGTGGGCTCTGGAACGTTAGATCGACATCCCCCTAGAGCGCTGGGCTCCTCACACCGATGGCTCCCGGATTTTTTGGAGACAATGGGACTGGTAGACGCGTGGCGGACCCATCACCCTGATAGCATCCAACACACATACCACTCGGGAGCACACCACAGCTTGTCGAGAATCGACTATATATTGGTTCCGGCATCACAGGTATCCCATATTCACGAAATACGTCATGGGGCACGGGGCATATCAGATCACTCTCCAGTTTGGGCTCAAGCAGTGGTTGGGCAGCACAGAGTAGGTAGGATAGCACCCATTAACTCCTGGTGGCTCCGTAACCCTCTGGTCAGGAAAGAACTACATAGGGGAGTGGAATTATACTTTCAGGAGAATGAGGGATCGGTTCACTCCCCTCAGGTACTGTGCGAGGCATTCAAAACAGTGATAAGGGGACAGGCCCTCTCCCAGATTGCCGGGGTACGGAAAGAAAAGTCACAAGCTATAGTGGAGGCAGAGAACGAAATTCTCCGGCTGGAGGAGGAACTAGGGGAAGATAATACACCGGACAAAACACACCTCCTGCAACTCAAGCGGGACGACTATAGGGCAATAGTGACGGATAGGGCAAAAGAGCTGGGAAGGGAGAAGCAAGGCAGAATATATGATCTAGGAGATAAGGCAGGGAAACTAATAGCATGGCTAGATAGGAGGGAACTCGCGAGCAGACTGGTCCCAGAATTGATTAATGAGGCAGGCCACACGATTAGAGACCCACAGGAGATTGCCAACGAGTTCGCATCTCACTACTGTAAGATATATAGTTCCCACACAACCTACACAGCAACAGACTCCCGCCAACTGCTGGAGGACATTACACTCCCCTCACTCTCCGAAGATGATGTTAGGTTTCTGGACAGTGACCTCACAAATGACGAAGTGGCCCAGGCCATCAGAAGTCTACGATCAGGGAAGGCCTCGGGGCCGAATGGCTTACCAATTGAGCTGTACAAACTCCGACCGGATAAACTAGCCTCGTATATTCGTGCGATGTGGGAAGATTGCAGGGAACAGGGAGTACTCCCCCGGGATCAGAGGATAGCAACGCTGGTCACAATCTACAAGGAGGGGAAGCCTAGAACAGACTGCGCCTCTTACAGGCCAATCTCTCTGTTGAATGCGGAGCCTAAGATTCTGGCGAAGCTACTGGCCACCCGTTTGACCAAGGTCATTAGCGGACTGGTCCACCCGGACCAATCGGGCTTTATGCCACACCGCAACACTGCAATGAACCTGCGAAGGGTCCATGGTGTGCTGGGAAGGGCGGGAACGATACAGGAGGAGGCGGTAATCGTGTCCCTGGATGCCACCATGGCATTCGATACACTCGAATGGCCGTACTTATTCGCGGTTCTCGCCAAGCTAGGCTTCGGACCGCAATTCACAAAATGGGTACAGCTTCTATATTCGGCCCCGCTAGCCCAGGTGGTCGTGAATAACAAGAAGTCAGAGGTCTTTCAGCTGAACAGAGGGACACGGCAGGGCTGCCCGCTCTCGCCTTTGCTATTCGCGCTGGCGTTGGAGCCGCTAGCCTCTTGGATCCGCAAAGATCCAGTGTTGCGGGGACTGAAATGGGCGGAGACATGGGAGGACCGCATCTCACTGTATGCGGACGATATTCTCTTGTTTTTAGCCTCCCCGAGAGCGTCCCTCCATAGAGTACTGGATATATTCGCTACATTTGGCCGTTACTCCGGCTACGCGATCAACTGGCAGAAATCCCTGCTTTACGTGCTGCACGGGCCTCGACCAATTCTCACGAGGAGATGCCCGATCCAGATCACCACAACGGGTTTCACATATTTAGGGGTATATGTCACTACGGATCCAAAACGTAGATTCAATCAGAATCTCCTCCCCCCCCTTCAGCGACTGAAGCGAGACATAGTGGGCTGGACAGCACTCCCGCTCTCGATGCTAGGTCGGGCAGCATTATTTAAAATGATGGCATTGCCCAGATTTCTGTATATATTGCAAAATACCTTAGACCCAGTCCAGGCGAGTTATTTCAGGGAAATAGAAAGTCTGCAGAGAAAGCTGCTATGGAATGGAAAGGCCCGAATAGCCCTTGCCAAACTTACACACACGTGGCACGATGGGGGAATCAGCCTGCCAGATCTCAAGCGCTACTACTGGGCTGCCCACCTGGCTGCCATAAATCACGGTACCTACAGGCGGGCTGACGACCCTGGATACTCCATGGACCGCTGGACGCTCCCCGGGGGAACTATAACAGGGCACTATACTCCAAGACTGGAGGGCACTTACTGACAGGACCGACCAGACACTCGGTGCGGGTGTGGAAGACAGCTAACCGTAGCATGGGATGGGAGAACAAACTTACATTAGCCACCCCCCTGTGGGACTCTGAGATGCTGGGCAATCTATGGACTTCCAAAGGGTTCGACAGGTGGGACCTGATCGGGATCTCTATAGTGGGAGACCTCTGGGCCAAAGGGGAAATTAAATCCTTTAGTTCCCTGCAGAGGGAGTACGAATTAGCCAGTACGGAATACTTCAGGTACATGCAGGTGCGGCATGCCCTACAGACCCACATACCGAAGGGTGTCACTCCCCCGGACTCCTCCCCACTGGAGGATAGACTGCTGGACGGGCACTTACCTACTAAAACTATCTCCCTCATCTACAAAAAACTAATCAACCACATGAGTGACCCTCTCAACCGCACAAGAGAAAAATGGGAACGTGACGGTATAATACTAGACGATGAAGACTGGACAGAGGCAGTGGCGTCCCCACGAGAGGTGGCCATATCAGCCAGGTTACGCCTAGTCCAGTTGAAAATTCTACACAGAGCGTACATAACAGGCCCCTGCCTGGTGAAAATGGGGAGGGCAGAGGGTGGGGAATGTAGGAGGAGGTGTGGACAGATGGGAACATTCCTACATATTCTGTGGGAATGTGACCTAATACAACGATACTGGCGGGAGGTGCACGAAACCGCAGGTGCCGCACTGAACACGACTATCCGCCTAGAGGCCAAGAGATGCCTCCTTAATGTGTGGGAGCCCTCAGACCTTACCGCAGCACAGAAAACATGGGTAACATTGGGCTTAATGATAGCCAAGCGCAATATCGCACAACTTTGGGGCGCTGACCATGCCCCGGTAGTGGGGGCCTGGATAAAGGACATGGATTGGTGCATGTTCAGAGAGAAAACGGTTTACCTGGCAAGGGGCTGTCCCCGGAAATGGGTCTCCATCTGGTCTGCTTGGAATGTGTATAGAGGAAATATCTGTACCCCCCAAACTGCCTGAAATTGATGTCCATGATTCACCGTAATATGTTACAAAGCTGAAATGTAATACTGTTGACTAACAACCCTACATGTGTATATCTGCATATCTTAAACACTTGAGGTACCTATGTAACTGTTCCAATGTTTAATAAAAAGAATTATAAAAAAAAAAAAAGTAGTTTCCTTTTTATAAAAAACATTAATGTGTTCAATGTATGAAGGGATATTTAGCTTTTAAACCTCGCTTTTAGTTATTTATCAACATAAGTGAAGGTAAAATTGGTTATCAAATTTGAAAGTAGCAATTTTCAGTCAAACTTCTGCTTGCATTTTGAAGAGGGAATGCTTTGAAGCTAATGGTCTGATTTTGCTGACATCAACAATTTAGGATTAATATCAATCTATTTGAATTACTCAGAGTGTGTATTTGAGAGTTTATGATTTGCTTTTGGAATTGAAAAAACATAAGTTCTGTGTTTTGAGAGTTAAGTTTAAGCTTAAGTTCTTATATCTCCAATAGGCATGGTGGCAGAGCACCAAGAACCCAATTTTGCTGATTGTTGCACCATAGATATATATTTGATTGCTTGATTGATTGAATATCTGAATTAGGTTTGTCACTAATCTCCAGGTAAAGCTGTGTGTCTTAAGTCCTTTGATAGAGAGAGATATCATGTTTATGAAGGACATTATTGTGTGATTCAACTGTAGATTAAAAAGCAAAGGGCAAAGACGAACCCTTCGGATACCCCGAACAGGAGTGGGTTGGGGGTAGAGATAGTGCTTCCAATTTTACACATTATAATCTGTTCTCAAAATATTATTTGAGCTACAGTTTAGGCTGTGCTATATAAACATCAATCATGAAATAAATGGCTAACAAATTCAGCCGTATGCTGGCAAGATGCTTCCCTGTGTAGCATATTCCTTGCTGACATCTGCTGTGACCAGTATGTCACAAGGTCAAATCCTGAAAAAGCGAACTCAGCCTTTCATCCTTCTAAGACTGAAAAATTGAGTAGCATTAATTTGGGTAGTAGTAACAAATGTTATTTCTGTAGCAGTTTGACATGGCACAACTGTGGGACAAAGAGCTATATAAAACACATGTCTCACCAGCAGGTGTTAGCCATGCTATTCAACCTATTTAACACCTTCACTAGCTGATAAAGAAAGCATGATACCTGGCAATAGTTAGCTATCTTATTCTCATAGAAATTACAAAATAAAAGTTAAGATAAATACATATAATTAAAACACTACACATCAACAGTTGAAATAAATCTCCTCGAGTATTAAATTACTGTTGGTTAGTGAAAATGGCATTTACATTAGAAGGTAATAGAAGAAACACAATAACACAACAAAATACACAACAAAATACACAATTAAAATTAGTACTATAGAAAAACGAACTCAATTCTAAAAAGCAATTTCATGAGTATTCAGCATTAATGTTATTATAACTGCTTATGATTGATGCATTGAGCATCATTTAATAAGTATATCAAGGCCTAAGAGAAAGTGCATTCAATTTTACCAAATATCAATATCATAATTAATACCGTAACTATCAATGGCCATGAAAAGCCAACTCAGTCCTGTAAGAAAAGTGCTTTCAATTGGTGCAACTGCAAAATCTTAATAAAAGCAAAAGGACACAGTAATTCAAAAGGACTCATAAAAAAGAAAACGTGCAGCAAGATAATAGGGTCGCCAAAGATTAACAAAGTAATTCTTTTCTGGTTGTCCTAAAGAAACTTTCAAGAGCTACTACAAGTGGCTTAAAAGCAAATACAATATTTAAAGCTTCTTGTAAGAAAATGGCCTTCTTGTGTCATGTGTCTTAGTTAGGCCCGGGGGGAAACTGCCATTTTTACATGTAGGCATTTCATTTAGGCATTTCCTAAGTTGCCTTCTCTTTCACACAATGCCTTTTAACTCACATTTGCATGTGTGACAATGCAGAATTCGTTTCTCTGAAACTACATTGTTTACAAATTCCACTTAGTAAGAACATTATCACGACACTTAGAACATTCCGTACAAGGTCTGAACATACATTGTGCAAATGTGGTTGTTTGTTCTTCGTCCATTCGGCAACACAGCTATCTATAGAACATAAACAATGGCGGCCTCAATAAAGGTCTCGGCTCAGAGCCAGGATGCTTTTTGTTATAAATAAACAAGCATTTCCAGGTTTTAGGCAGAGGAGCACTTGCTGTCATTGCGAGGTCACTATACACTGAAACCTCAGCCCAGCTGCTTGCTGATCTCTCTGCGAGGAGAGATGTCCAACGTGAGACCAAGACAGGGACCTACATTCTCTCCCTTCACATAATGTGGTGGATCATCCAATAGGAGGCTCTTGGCAGAATGCTATCTAGACATTGTTTTATATGCTGGAATATATACATTGTTTAGCAAGATGGTGGAACTGTTCATTCTATTCACTGTCCTTATATTGCTATTTACTCTTATTTGCTTCTGTCTTTTGATCATTGCAGCACATATATTCTATAAATAAATATTCAATAAATATTTAAAAATGCCACTCTGTGTATTCCTTGTATATTTCTCTGAGAGAAAGAGAGCACGAGTGACTGAGCAAAAGGGTTCTAGATCTGTTAAAACGATTCCTGGGAGGGATCAGGGTTGTCATGTTCTGTGGTTGCCAAAACTATTTGCTACCTATCTATTTTTAGGGGTGCTTATGGTGGCACCTTGAGCTAGCTGGCCTTTAGGACAACATATCCTGAGGGTGTGCTCGGAATCAGTCTGACACCATACCAAAGATTATGTTACCCAACAAATGTGCAGTTCCTACTGGAAAGTGGAAACTACACGGCATGGTGCTGCCAATGTTGGTAGAATTGGTTCTTATTTAATGGATCGCCTGAGTAGCTCTATCGTGCATTCTCAGAGACCCATACTTACCTCTTAACCAGTGATGTCTGTGGTGGTAGGGACTATCCTACTCAGCTGAATAGGTAAATCCTATGTATTGGCTGTAGGTTGTTCAAGCTTGAACTCTTCAAAGGATCTATTTCCCATTGTGTTACCCTCTCTGTAAATTCATTTACAAAAATGTCTGGGGATGGAGGGCCTCCAGCACTTAACATCGCTGAGAACTGCAGACATGCAGTTACTCAAAAACTACTACAACATGGTCTCGCACTTACTGGTGGAGATGTCACCTTCGTGGTCAAGGATCACAAAGTATATAGGACAGAGGAATTCTATTCCTGGGTTACATTCCAGGCTGCAAACGGCACCACACACTTCTTGCATACTTACAAACAGGATGAAGTACCAGAAAATTATACACCATACGAAGAAGTAGAAATACCACTCTCATACCAAGAACATATAAATTGGTTTAATGGCACCCTACTTAGTAGCCACACTCAAGGTCAGGCATGCCCCGGATATTTAGGGCTCTGCTTCTGAGCGGGGAATGGTCAGTGACAATGCTGGACAGCATGGCAGAAGTCATGATAGTGCAACAGAACCAGATGGATTGTCTGGTGGGAGTAGTGCTGAGTGAGTATATCATGGTGGAAACACCGAATAGTAGGGTAAGCGTCCCACATTGTCCATACGGAATACAACTCCAATTGGAGGGGGATGTACCCAAAACATTAATGTTCTCTTTTGGGAGGATTTAACCAAAGGTTACGATATTCTCTTGGCTCAAATGGATTGGCCACCTGATTTTGTAATGGAGTGCCCAAACGGGGAAACAGTAATTTTACCTGCTTTTCCCGACCTCATTCTAGAATCAGTTAAAAATTCATATATTAAGGAGTGGGCACTATCACTAGCTCCTGCATTATACCGCAACCATGTGGGGTGGGATGACGGTTCCCCTTACCATGAAACACCATTAAGGACAACCGCACAACCTCAAAGACAATACCCAATAAAGCATGAAGCTAAAAAACAACTTGAATACCAAGGTGTAATTGAAAGTTGCACCTCATCAATAAATAATCCCTTGTTTCCTGTAATGAAACCTGATCATTCATATCGTCTAGTATTAGACTACAGACACTTAAACACAGCTACTTGCACATTTCCAGTACAAAATGCACACAGTGCCACACTAATGAACAACATTGTGTGAAAAAAATACAAAACAACACTTGATATCTCGAATGGATATTTCTGCCAAAATGTAGCACCCGGAAGCAGATATTTGACCGCAATTTCAGTGCTAGGCTGTCAGCGGCAATTCTGTTGATTGCCCCAGGGGTATAATAATAGCCCCTGGTTGTATTCAGCTAGAGTAACAGAGCTACTACAACATTTTGATGACCAGGCATTGTCCTATGCCGATGACATATATCTGATGGATGATGACCTCTTGGAATACCTGACAAGAGTAGACTGCATAGTTCTGGGGTTTGCTCACATGGGCTACAAATACATTTAAAAAAATCAAAAATTTCCCAACTCAATGACCTTTTTCTGGGATATGAACTGTCAAGTGAAGGAAAGAGCCTTGCGACACACTTCTTAGAGAAAATGTGCACTACTTCAACCTCCAACCACGTTGAAAAGATTACAAACCAAACTTTGACAGAACATACATTCCAGATTACGCAGAATGGGTTAAACCGTTCTAAGACTTGATACGCCTAGACTTTTCCAGTACACATTGGACTCAGGAACACACAAATATTTTACATTCCGTACAAGCCAACGTGAAAGCTTCAAAACACTTACACACGTGTAAGCACAACAAACCTGGTGATCCGTGTCATTGCGGGAACATCAGGGTACCCCTACGTCACGTTCAAATGAAGGTGACACTGTACCAATTGCATATACATCGCATTTATACACTAATGCTGAAATGCGTTTTTGCACCTAGAGAAAAAATATTGACAGCAGTACAGGCTGCTGTGGTTAGAGAGTGAGCCCTTGCTCAGGGTAAATGGATTATTGTCATGACCCCGGTGCGGACCTTAGAGGCCATCACCAGAGCAAGCGTTCCAAATGCTAAAGCATTACAATCACAATGGATTCAATGGGCTAACTCACTCACCGCAACAGATGTAGATTACAGATTTGATTCTACACCACAAACAAAAGCCTTTCTGCAGTATGAACAAGAATATTGTCTGTCTAATGAAATAATGCCTCTAGAAAACTATGATTACATCATATACACTGATGGTTCTGCCCTGCCGGTTGTAGGGACAAAGCACCAATACTCAGCAACTTGTGCAATTGTGAAAGGGCGCATGCGCGATGGAGAATTCCATCCTGAGAAAACCTACATGCAGTCACTTGGTGACTGCACAGCACAGCTGGCAGAACTAAAGGCTCTGATTCTGGCACTGGAGAATACGGATCCTAAATTCCCCACACTTATTGTGTGTGTTTCGTACTACTGTGTCCAGTCTTACAATGAATATCTACACTACTGGAGTCAGAATGGATTCAGAGATTCAAAGAGTTGCATAATAAAGCACAAGATGCTTTAGAAAAAGTATCAAAGCTGAAAGATTGCTTGACACAGACTCATGTAATACACACATTGAATCATCAACGTGCTGACGTTCATGTTGCAGGGAATTCCATGGCTGATTAAGCCATGAAAGCAACAGTTCACACTGCTATGATTGTTGCAATTACTCATTCAAGTAGGAGGATAAACAGAGACATCATGGTGGCTGTCAATGCTGATTGCAATGACACCCACCTGCCGAAAGGCTTTCCACTCAAGTACTCCTACAAGTTAGATGCACAAAACATTCCATAAGCTCACATTCCTGGAGTGGGGGATAGAGTAATACCAAACATTGATCGTAGGATCGGTTTAATACTAGCTACACATGAGGGTCTGGCATCTGCTCATGCAGGGGGTGGCTGCTACAATTCTACTTGTGGTGGCCAGGTCGTTACAAACAGGCCAAGGACTATGTCCTTAAATGCGACATTTATGCGACATTTCCAGCAGATGAAGGGTTCCATCGTGGCGCGTCCACCCCAGACACCTCTACTGATCTCAAACAAGCCTTTGACTTGTGTCTATTTGGACCTTTGTGGCACCTTATCATTGGATGGGGCTTACAAGTACATCTTGGTAGCTGTGGATTTCTGCTTTCGATTCCTATGGGTAAGGCCACAACGATTGGCTGACCCCGAACTATTATAAAGGATCTGCGAGTCTTCTTCGGGACACACGCAGTAGGCACATTACATTCTGAACAGGGTCCGGCGTTTAGTTCTAGGGCTTACAAAGAGGTCATGGGAAGTTTGGTTTCTAATCACCATACCAGCCTGAGGGACATTCGGTTGAAGAGAGCAAAAACCATGACTTAAAGCAGTCTTTAATAGCTAGGGTATTAGGCTCAGGTCGCAGTTGGGTACACCACTTATTTGGGGTCCAGAGAGCACTCAACAACCTGCCTAGAAAGTCCTTGGGTGGTCAGACTCCCTAGGAAATCCTATTTAGGGTAAAGATGTGGGTCCCAGACCTCTACAATCCCAGCACAGTGGCAGCGAAAAAACAGTTTGATATAACTGAACGTTTGGCTGTTTTACAGGAACTGAATGACTTCCGGGATGAACATCCCAACGTCCAAGTAAAACGCACGGCCACTGGGGAAGTGAAGGAAGTACCGGCAAGACCTGCCTGGGTTCCGAAGGTTGGATATCTGGTCAGGGAGAAAATTGTGGACAAGAAAGAATTTGCAACATCCTACCCTGTACCTGTCCGGGGTCTTGAAGGTACCAGAACTGTACTTGTTCTGCCTCTTGCCAGCCGCAAAGACAAAAGATTTGTCTCCATCGATCTGATCAAACCACACTATGTGGCCGATTCTCAACAGTAAGCCACGTGGGCTCCTGGGTAGCTACCTGCCTCCTCTCGCTACCATGCAGGAAGTCCAGATGGAAGCTTTATTAACTAATGAAGCATCCTCTCTCCAATGAGAGACAACAATCAACAACAACGAAGTATGCCTTCTACCTGTTGCTACAACTACAACAACTGTACAGTCAACTCGGACAGAAACATGAATTCAATCTGGAAACCTGAAAAGAATACAGTCAACATCAATGTACTACAGATCGAGTCTGCTCCCAGTTCTATAAAACCTGCTGAGCTGCCAAAAATAGATTGGGCTGCCTCTGGCTACTTCATCAATTTTGACCCAGCGCCACCTCTACCATTCAAGTGTGTTTCTTCCATATTTGGCTGAAAAGGACATATTTTGTTTCTCCATGGTTACACCTTTGGATTACAATTTTGTTACTTTTCCTGGTCCATTGGGTTGGTTTTGTGACAGTCTTTTTCCTACTTCTGAATGGACACTATCTCCCAGAATGCTCTGCAGTACAACTGGTGAACTTGGTTCTTAAACCACATCCGTCATCACACCAATAATGAAGAGACCTTTCCCTAATGAACATTTCAGCCGCTCCAGTTCCTGATGGGATTGTTTGGGATTGGGTATCATATGATGTGCATGTCCCCACTGAATTTTACAAATTCCATACCTGTTTAAAATATCATTGAATAATGTCATTACCCCTAGTAGTGTTTCTGACGATTGGGACATTGATACAGAGCATGAAATGCTAGAAGATCTAGAGCATTGTACTGTGTTTTCTTCTAAAGAATTGTATACCGATACATCTAAACATGATGAAATGTTTTATTTTCAACATTACGGTCATAATTTTCTGCTTAAAGCAAGTATTCTAAGTGCTGTTTTCAATTACGCACAATGGGAACAATGCCCCACACTGCCACAGAGAGTTCACAAACCATTGCACAGAAGTTTGCTTATTTTTCTGGGTATGATACATCTGACCCTGCCTCTTATTATTATAGGCGTGCACCTACACCTGCAAAGAAAAATATGTTGACTGACACCAAGCTTATATATTCTGCTTCTTTTCTTTCCCAGCTGTCTGTACAAGGTTTTGACTTTTGGAGGGACACTAAAAATGTAAAATCAATTTGGGGGACAAAAGACTGGCAGGTTCAGGAAACTGAGGCCATGTTTAGAGCGTGCCTGAAACCACAACAAATGATTTTCATGAACAAAACTATGCAACATGCGACAAGTCTTGGATTAGCTAATATGAAAGATTTGAACACACCACTCAATCCCACATTTGCACATTTTGAGAAAAGGGCAGCAGTTTCCCAAATACAGTGAGGATACATTGGATACCATGCTACGTAATGGCATATACAATTCATCAGACCCCAATTGGAAGGAATGGTTAGTTCGGCCACTAGACACAAATGGATGTCAGGCAAGATTCTTAGATGACATAGAGGGATTTTGGTTAAGACAAACAGGCCTGACATGCTGTACGTACAGTCTGAACACTCAACTTCCACCTAGACAACCCCAGTGACCAGAACACTGCCTCCCTAATGGAGAACCTCGCCAACATCGGACTTAAGTAGCTAGTGACCGCACTGAGCCACACAGCCGGTCACATGCTCGACATTGTTTCCTCCGCCAGTGGGAAAATCACCTACAGCCACACCACCGAACTCCTCTGGACCGACCACCACTGCCTACATTTCGCCTCCGCCACGCACACCGTACACCACCGCTCCCATTGCCCCCCCGTCGCAGCTAGAACAAGGCCACCGAAGAATGTCTCCTCTACCTCCTCGGCACGACCATCCCGCTAACACCAACAGACGCCAACACCGCAGCTCACAACCTTCACCAATGGATTTCTAACTGCGCTGACACTCGGCACCCCTCAAGAAGACACCAGGCAAGCAACACTCTAAGAAAGCCAGCTGGTTCACTCCCGCCCTCCACGAGTGCAGACGCACCTGCTGACGACTCGAGAAGAGATGGAGGAATAACATAACCCCGGAAACACACGCAACCTTCAAATCCGCCATCAACGCACACCACCTTCTCCTCAAAACCACAAAGAAAACGTCCTTCCAAGACAGAATAAACGCCAACGCACACAACAGCAAAGAACTCTTCGCCATCATCAAGGAGTTTGCCAGGCCCAACAGCGAGACCACAGACACCCTCCCAAGACCTCTGCAACAAAGTCAGCACCTTCTTCCACCAGAAGATCAGGCAGATCTATGACAGCTTCGACACCCAAGACCCCGCCACTATGCCATTCACCACTGCACGCAACAATTCCACACCCCAACAGATCATGCTCAACTGGACTCCGCTCACCACAGATGACACACTCAAGACCATGAAGAACATCCTCTCAGGAGCCCCATCGGATCCTTGCCCATACCACATCTTCCATAGAGCAGCCACCTCCAACACCCCCCAGCTTCACAACACCATCAACTGCTCCATCGAAACCGACACCTTCCCCGATGACTGGAAACACGGCAAGATCAGCCCTCTGCTGTGGAAACCGTCCGTCGACCCTCCTCTCCTTCCCAGCCAAGGTCATCGAGAAGGCCATCAACGCTCAACTCTCTGAGTTCATCGAAGAGAACCACGTCCTGGACACCTCCCAATCCGGTTTCCGAAGTAACCACAGCACCGAGACCGCACTTCTTGCCGCCACCAATGACATCCGCTTCCTCCTCGACCAGAGCGAAACCACAGCCCTCATCCTACTGGACCTCAAGGCTGCCTCTGACACCATCTTCAACCACACCCCAATCATGAGACTCCACAACACCGGCATCCCTGACAAGGCACTGGACTGGTTCCATTCCTTCCTGACTGGACGAACACAGTGAGTCAGACTACCCCTGTTTCTCTCAGAACCTACAGAGATCAGCTGCGGAGTGCTCCAGGGCTCCTCCCTGAGCACCACCCTCTTCTAAATCTACATGGCTCTCCTCGCAGCCATCATCAGCCAGGGACTCAATATCGTCTCCTACGCCGATGACACCCAGCTGATCATCTCCCTCACCAAACAAACCCACAGCCGCCAGAATCAACTTTCACAACGGAATGAAGGCAGTTGCTACCTGGATGCAAGACAGCTGCCTTAAGCTCAACTCGGACAAAACCAAAGTTCTCATCCTGGGACCCACTCCCTCAGCCTGGGATGACTCCTGGTGGCCCACCGCACTAGGAACCCCTCTTATCCCTATGGGCCATGCACACAACCTTGGCATCATACTGGAATCCTCGCTCTCAATGAACCGCCAAATCAATGCAGTATCCTCATCCTGCTTCCACACGCTCCGCCTGCTTCAAAATACATTCAGATGGCTCCCCAGAGAATCCAGAAAGACGGTCACCCATGCACTCATCACCAGTAGACTGGACTACGGCAACGCACTCTACGTCGGCGTCACCCATAAACAGCTCAGAATACTACAGAACGTCCAAAACGCCGCAGCAAGACTGGCCCTCGACATCCCCCGCCGCAACCACATGACACAACACCACTGACAACTCCACTGGCTCCCTATCAACAAGAGAATCACCTTCAAACTCCACACACATTCCTACGAGGCCCTCCACGAGTATCTGAACCACCGCCTCCCTTTCCACACACCCGCCAGACAACTTTGCTCTGCCCAACTCGCCCTTCCTCCCATGGATCCACAAGACCAGAACCGGAGAAAGATCCTTCTCCTACCTCGCCGCCAAGACCTGGAACACCCTGCCCCTCCACCTCAGGCAATCCGCGTCATTGACCCAGTTCAGGAAGGACCTCAAGACCTGGCTTTTTTACTGAACCTCCACACCCAGATGGATCAGCAGCCCCCGCCCCTCTCAGCACCTTGAGACCCTCACGGGTGAGTAGCCACGCTTTACAAACCCCTGATTGATTGATTGAACACATTCGGGGGTGGTGACAACTTATAGCATTGGGAAGTTGTGCCTTGATTGGCTAAAGACCTCAACACTGTCTCAGGTGAAACAACACTTGTACCTTTCATCTGATGACCTGGAACTCAGGGACATTTTATTAGGTCCTCGAAAACCACTTCAAAACTGCTTCTTGTATGCAATATACAATGAAATATGGAAAGTTTCTCAGCAGGAAGCTGCTGAAAGACTGCGCAAAATTGACAGGGCCAATTTCGAAAAAGTTCAAGCAGTGGTTGACAACGGTATGGCCACCTTATCTTCTAGAATATACTCTTTGGAAAACATAGTGTCATCGACAATAGACATTGTTCAGCAAGACAGCATGGGCAGTCATAGCTTAGGTCTATTTTACTATTGAGCTGGACACTTCAAACACTACGTTCTGGCCACGTGCCATGGGGTATATCAATGTCACAAGTCTGTTTCCCTGACTACCTTACAGAACACCAGATATCTATGGCACACAAAGATGCAAAATACACTATGTTACACATAGAAAATCTAAAGAAATTATCTTTCACCGTTGCTGAAACACCATCCGTGGATTGGATAATTCATGGGTACATCACCTTGCCAATTGCGACATTTCTTTTTCAGTACTGTCTGCAATACCACCAAGTGGGCAGATACGAAGCGTTGGGGGAAGGGTTTGTACACGAGTATTGGGAACCACCTTTCAGATTTCGCTGTTGAAATAGATAGACTGAAGTGTTTCTCAGCAGATCAGACGGCGAGAATACTTTAAGAGGATGCTTAGTCTCCAAGGTTAATTTGCTTCACGAGGTTTGTAATGCTTCTGTGGCAAACTTATCTTGCTACTTGAAAGGTTCCCCGGCAGCCGTGATACATCGGGCTTTCGTATTGCTCTCTAAAGGGAGTTACCTGATGCTGAACAGTCAAGGTTGCTGTGGAATGAAGCAGGGGTTGCCTATCTGGTGACAGTTTCTTCCATTGTCACTTATTGCACACAAGTACTGATTCCACCTGCCCGTACAGTTAGGGAGGCGATGCTTTGGCCTTCAATAAATCTTACCAACGTGCACTTTGATGCCCTGAGCAAACTGAAAGCCTTAATATTTCAGAAAGATGTGGCCTTTAAATCTGCCATTGAGACCTTTGATCTTCAGGTTGCAAGGTCCTCTTCAGAGATATAGTCGCTACTCCACACTAACTTCTCACTACATTTTGCAGAGCTGGTGCACCACATTTTTAACATGTTTGATATGACGGGAATTGGGCACTGTTTTAAAAGCATAGGCTCTGGGTTGGTTGGCACCTCCCAGACAGTTTTCGGAGTCATTCCATCCTTCATACACTCCATGCTCTGAAGCATTTTTGTAGGTCTTCCGCTGGTCCTGCTCCTGATTGTCGGGGCTGTGATTGAAATTTTTCTTGTCCTCAATGGATGTCCCATTTCAAGAACAAATGGAGCTGGCACTACCACATGTGTTACTGTGCTGTGAACGCATTGTACATTGCTTTGGCACACCTTTGCTTCGAGAACTGAATGAGCATTGGTCTTATCATTTCGGCCGGTTTGGCTTCAATGCATGCAGCCCATATTCCGGTGTCTGCAGTGCACTTTCAAGCGTGCCTTGGACTTGTGCCTGGGAATGCAATTGGTTGAGCCTTCGACATAAATGTACTGATGGACCCCTTAAAAGCCATGTGTGTAGCTGTCCACTGGGTATTCCTTAGCTCCTGGCTGCATTCTGTGAGCCTTCCTGGGGTGCTTCTGCACCTTGTGAGTTGGATCTTGGCTCTGGTTTGGCGGAACCACCACTGGATGTGGTCACTCTCTCAGTGGCTGCCGTGGGGGTTGGATGGGAACACATTTGCTCTATAAACCTGCTCCGAGGTGTGCCTCTGGGATCATCGTCTGCTGTTGCTGGGAACAGAAATGTTTCGTCTACCTCTCGGAGCACATAAATAATTGGCAATTCCATTTGGTGGGAGCTTTTAATTCAGCCTGTTTTTAACATCTTAAATTGACTTTAAATTTGGTTTTTATTAGCTTTTATATTTTTAAATTTTTAATAAAGGCTTTCTGTGTGCTTTGGCTTTCAAACAGTATGATTACCTTTTTAATTTGATTTCTAGAATGATTTTATAATGACTTTTTATGCATATGCTGTGACACTATTTACCGTAGCTTTCTTATTATTAGATGTCTTATTAGTTGACTTATGTCCGAGGGGTGGGTGTCATGTGTCTTAGTTAAGCCCCGGGGGGAAACGCTGCCATTTTTACATGTACACGTTTCCTAAGTTGCTGTCTCTTTCACACAATGACTTTTAACACACATTTGTGTGCGTGACAATGCAGGATTAGTTTCTCTGAAACTACATTGCTTACAAATTCCACTTAGTAAGAACATTATCACGACACCTTGAACATCCTGTGCAAGGTCTGAACATACATTGTGCAAATGTGGTTGTTTGTTCTTCGCAGTGCTTAATTTGAGCCGGTGGTTTCCGGTACTCAGCACCGGCACTTAATCATCAACACCGGCACTTTTCATGAGCACCAGTTAAGGACACATTCATTTATGGTAGGCATGGGGAGATCAAGTGATTTGCCCAGAATCACAGGATGCTGAGCCGACGCCCAGACTCGAACCTGGTTCCCAGCTCCGAAGTCTGAAGGTCTGGCCATTACACCACATCCTCTCCCCACTTTCATAGTTAGTAGCTGGTTCTGTTTCAGGCGGCGCTAATAGGAGAAATAGGCTGGCGCAAGCTGCCTCGTGATGAGAACCCCGGCACTTATTTTTTTACAAATTAACCCCTGGGTAGGGGTGTGGATTGGCGAGCGTGTCCATAAAAAGATTCCACTTGTAAATGATATGCTCAACCTCATGTAAAAATATGGTAAAGACTCTTTAAAATTAAAAGTAGGTTGTTTCTTGAACACGTTTCACTTAAATTCATTAGATTATATCACTTTGTTGACATCTGCTAATAGCAAACATTTTTAAACACAAAGTCTTCCTCCACTCCATCGCCATGACAACACTGGTGATCCAGCGCTCAGGGATCAATACATTTGCAATGAACAAGGCCCAATTACATTACCCAACAAAGTCCCTTCACGCTGGGTTCAGTGTAATGCAAAGTTCAGACCAAACTTACCAATCTCCAACCTGACCTGCATTTCTCATAGAAAATAATGTGGCGATGACATCTTTTTATAGTTGAATAGTTATAGGCAATAATCTATAAACATACCCTAAATAAAAACGGACACAGTGTGTATATTTATAATGTTTATCTAAATAATGTAAAATTAATGCTCATCAAGTACCAATACACAGTACAAATCATGAAACATCACCAAGTAAACAATTAGCAAAGAGAAAAACAAACTTTACATCACATTGACAGTGCATTGAAGGAGTGAAAAGGCGAAGAGAGAAAAGGTTCAGAAATAAAATACATTTGCAATGATTATGCAAATTCAGGTTTCTATCTATACTAACCCAGCAGGAATCAGGAAACTACTCCCTGGCCACGAGAGCAGCAAGGCCCCTCAAGAAGATTTGAAAGGGCAAAGACTAAATCAGAAATCAGGAACAGGAAAAAACAGGTAGGCCTCTACAGCAAAACCGACGACAGCGACAATCACACCTAACACCTTCAACCGCATTAGCAAGAAGACCTCTCCACCCCTCCCACCAGGGCATCTCAATTCCCCTAAAACCCAAATGTCCAACCCACATTTGTTTCAAATAAAAGAAAATTGTACATTTGATTGGTTAAGGAAGGGGGTGTACTGTCACACCACACTCTGCATGTCCATCTCTCTCAATGTTCTAATGTTTTGTTTTTTTCAACATCACGACTACACCAACCCAGGAAATACAAATATACTAGTATCAGACTTCAGCTTCCTTCTCTCCGCTAATGTTTCCAGTTCTGTTACTTCTTGTGCCACTCGTGCGCTTCCAGAGGAAACGTTCCTCACTTGCTGATTGTTTTTCGTCTCCACGTTTAACTTTTGGCAGGCACACATAAATTCGAAGGTCGCTCGCCTTTGCCTTCCCTCCACATTCTCTTTGCTCTTTCAGTTAATAAATCATTTTTCCTTAACCCACGCTTCTACGGAAAATAAAACAAACATTATCACTCATTTTAAAATGTTTTCTTTACGCACCCTCCCAAAGCTGCATCTAACCATGCGCAACCCATTATTTATTATTCCTAGCAAACGTTAATAACGTGCACAAAAGCAGCATTAGTCTCTTTATTTTCATTAGTCAAGCATTTGCGGCCTAGTTCAGTGCTTTAGTACGCGCTTGTGCAGTATTATTTTCCCTCATGTTAGTTTTTAAAACCACGCGTTTTTCACTGCACACTGTTAGACAAATTAGAAAATGTTACTAGGGGTTTTAATCCAAGCAGGTTTTTTTTTTACGAAAACCCTGCTCCATCAATCCCCCTTTGATGGCGTCTTTGAGCCATCACCAAATACCCACCAATACAATTTATCACTTAGGAAGCTGTTGCTCTCTCTCGTTTTATCATTATTCCATCTAAATCCCTCATCATTTCATAATAGTTTCCTCTTCTATCCTCTAGTTCTATTTCTTCTCTCTTTCTTTTTCTTGCTCTCCGTTTGTTATCAGATGTCTCTTTCTTGCATATGCAACATTTGTAAATCAAGAAAATCTTTAATATCACTGTAGCCACTGCAATAATAGGTGTTAATGTTCTCCCTAATAGACTATTCCCAAATGTTGAAAACCAATTTCCCACAGAGGAAAAACTCTTACCAAGTTTCTCCCAATCACCGGCAACCTTCAATTCGGATAAATCTTGATGAAGATTTGTAATATTCTTAATATACCCCTCAAGATTTTTACTCTTGTCAGGGATATAAGTACAACATTGTTGTATTTTCAACATATTGCAGACTCCACCCTCTTTAGCCAATAATACATCAAGGGCAAGTCGATTTTGCAAAACCATAGACCTAATTGCAACCATTTCAGTATCAACCATTAAAAACCCACCAGCAGTATCTGTTGATAAACGATCAACCACTGTGGACAATTTTCTAATTTTGTGCGAATTTAGAATAACTCCAACTGAAGGTATCAATGCTCCAAAAACATCCCCTATTATTTCTGACAAGCTCGCTCTCTTATTACATATTAGTCCATTCTTTACTTAATTGATTCTATGATTCTTATCCATATGGTATATTTTTGGAAATACTATTGCTAAATAACAACACCCATACCAATGTGCAGGCAACCTATAATAGACATTCTTACCACACACATAATAAATTCCCGGAAAGACAGGATCAGTTCCTCCTTTTAATCCCCATCCTCCCGTAACTAGGAAGGTATGATCACATTCACTAGAACCAATGAAATAATTATTATAATCAGTCTTTTGTCTAAGTAAGCAAAGCTTCCCTCTATGATACCAATCCAGGGTCATGGCAGCGTAAGTCTCACCCTTCTTGTAATCTCCTTCTCTGAAAGCCCATGGCGGTACATGAGATTTTTGCTCAGCAGCTTTTCTCTGAAACTCTTGTCTTCTATCTTCAACCATGTTAATGAATTCTATTTCTTCAATTCGTAATCTACATGTTAGGTTGGGTCTATGTGCATATACTGTATCTATTGTTTGTGTTGAATGGAAAAATTCTCCCATGTATTCCGCATTTCTAGCACTATTTATTTTATTCATATTCTTTCTGATAGGAATTTCTGAGAATACTAAATCTATGTTACAGTAAAAATACTGGAGACTTCCCCTCTCGTAGAACAAACTAGTTAAGACACTACAAGACACACCATATGTTAAAGATAGGTGATGATATGTCACCCCCTCTGAGACAGACAACGGTAATTGCATGCACACATAACAATCTCTCGCATCCATTACTTCAACATACTCATACAATAACTTGGTAAAGACATTTAACGAAAAATCATTAATTGATTTATCATGATGATAGATACTGTCATCTTTCATCTTTTCTATTTTAGTATGTGAGTCTTCCTCTAAACCTTTAGTATCTACTTTTTCACTCATCACACCATTAGTATTAGTGTTATTCTTTTGGTTAACTACCATTAAGACAGGCACAATAACAATTAGTGTTAACCATACTATCATTAGTAGAAATATACTAAATAAGCAAGCATTAATACATTTACATTTAAAACTATGATTTGATGTCCAGTCTCTGCTGAATTTGCCATTTCTTGTTAAATTTGTACCTGTTCTAAAAAAACTAAAAAACTAAGGAACAAACTCAAAAATCTAATTTATAATCAAAAATATCTAAACAATCTAATCTATAAAAATATCTATCCAAAGTAGTGTATCCTCACACTTAATGGCTTTTCTTCTATACCCCCTCTTTCTTTTTTTCTTTTTTATTTTATATCTTCTTTTTCTTCTTCAAATATTTTGAATGATTCAGAATAATTTTCTCAAAAATTGTTACACCTTAATTTTCACAGTTCTTTTAAGGTGGTTCAAAACTGTCTCCTTCACTTTGCTCTGTACCAGTGTTTTCTTTGATCTGATCTGTGTTTTCAATTTCTTCCAACACCACATATGTCCATTCTGGTGCTATGTATTTCTTATTTGGAACCCTCACTCTATTCGTTTTCCGAATTGGTTCTTCTTCAGACTCACTTTGCTCAGTCTGATCTGAAATTTCAATTATCGTGTCAGGTGATCTTTGTTTCAGAGTGTATTTCAGACTTTTCACTCCTTCTGGCCACACATCACCTTTTCTTGCTTTCTTAGCTTGCACAGCTTCCGTTGCTTCGTCGTCAAGTTTGCAAGTTCTTTTATTCAGTCTTTTTTTCCTGTTGCACTTGCTCTTGATTCTCAATATTCACTTTCTCTTTTTCTTTCTCGACAGCAGTCTTTTGAGACTCAGTAGCTGGTGCCCACTCTATTCGACTTGTTCCTTGTTCGACTTCAGAATCTGTAACTTCAGACTCTATAACTTCATTTTCTCCACTCTTTGCTTCTTCTTGTCTTTCAAGTGGACTTGGAACTCTTCTTGTATGACTTGCATGTATCCAATTTGGTAAGCCACCACACTTTACTGCTGTCGTTGTCACCAGTATCACCTGATAAGGGTCGTGCCATCTAGGTTCCAAACACGATTTTCTCACATGTTTCTTCACCAGGACCCACTCTCCTGGACTTAGATCATGTGCTTGTTCTTGCTGAGTTGTAGTTGCAATTTCTCCAACCTGATGAGACACAGAACGCACTACATTAGCCAATCCTTTGCAATAATCAAGCACCTGATCATCAGTAATATTCATCAGTTGATTTGCTGGTACAATCGGCTGTCTCATTGCTCTCCCCATAATTATTTCATGTGGGGATAATCCAGTTTTTTATCAGGAATACTTCTCAGACTCATCAATACCAAGGGTAAAGCATCTGGCCATTTCAGTGCTATGGATGCACAAACCTTTGATAGTCTTGATTTGATAGTGCCATTAATTTGCTCGACCACTCCTGATGCTTCTGGTCGATAGGCACAATGCAGCTTTTGTTCCATTTGTAACGCTGCACAAATCATCCAAATTATTTCATTATTAAAATGAGTTCCTCTATCTGTTTCTAAAGAGACTGGAAATCCAAACCTAGGAATAATCTCTCTTAAAAGCAATTTAGCAACAGTTAAGCTATCGTTTCTTCTTGTTAGATATGCTTCCACCCAACAAGAAAACAGACAAACAACAACCAACACGTATTTGAGTCCATTACAAGGAGGGAGCTCTATGAAGTCTGCCTGCAACCTAGTAAAAGGTCCTGCAGCTTTCCCAATTCGGCCCCAACTAACAACTGTCTTTCTACCTGGATTTTGCTGCTGGCACACTGTACATCTTTGGCATAGACTCTCTGCAATGACCCTGAACTTTGGATTATACCATGACTGTTTGAAGAGTCGAATCATAGCATCTCTCCCAACATGTGCTATTCCATGGTACATCCTTGCCATCTGTGAAAGTAAACAGTCTGGCATTACTGGCCTTTCATCTACATACACCCATACTTCATCTTCAGATCTCTTTTTACAGCCTGATTTGATCCAAATTTCTTTTTCCTCATCACTAGCTTCTTCCTGTAACTGTTTAATTTCATCCCATGTTTCTATTGCAGAGAACAAGTGACAATTTGTATTATTATTCTCTTTACCTCTGTTTATTGAAATTGAATTTTGTGCACAGAAACGAGCCACTTGGTCTGCGTATCTGTTCCCACTGGTCACATAATCATTTCCTGACTTATGTGCTGAACATTTAACCACTGCAATCATTTTAGGCAATTGTAGTGCATTCAGTAAATCCTTCACATTTTTACTGTTTCGGATTGGGGATCCTGAAGAAGTCAAAAATCCACGTTGCATCCACATTTGACCAAAGTCGTGCACCACCCCGAAACTATATTGACTATCAGTGAATATGGTTACTCTCAAATTTTTGCCAATTATGCACGCCCTTGTCAATGCAACCAATTCAGAAATTTGTGCCGAATTTATCCCTCTTAGACAAGATGCTTCAAGAACCATAGCCACTGTACACACAGGATACGAAGCACTCAATACACCTTTCTCGTCTCTCAGACAAGATCCATCTACAAACATCACACAATCTGATTCCTCCAGTTGTGTATCTTTTATGTCAGGTCTTGGCTTTGTACACAACTCTGTCACATCCAAACAATCATGATCTGCTTCGTCTCTCACTTCTTCACAACTTGAACTCGGCAACAAAGTCACTGGATTCAATGTTGTACATCTTCTTACTGTCACATTTTCAGCATCCAAAATCACTCTCTCGTATTTAGTCAGACGACTATGGGGTCGATTCCGATCTCGGCCGGAAGCGCACCTAACACTATTCGTCCGGAAAAAAACCGAGCCGAACGCGTGTTTCCCGACCGATTCGAACATTCGTACGAACGAGCAAGTACGATGCGCATAACTGCCCAGATCCCGACCCAGCCGTACTTACCCAATCCAGCTCCTGTTCCCCGCCCGAGCTGGATCCGTAAACGCAGAATCGAGTCGCACGGAAGCCAAAATACAGCACCTTCCGGCCGGAACAGTACGATGCACCTTCCGTACGCGCCGAACCTGTCGCTACGTCCGGCACGTCAGAGCATCCGGGAGAGCCGCACATAAGCTCCGATTCGCGCCACAAGACGATCCACGGCTACGAGACGAACACGCCAGCCACGAGTACGAGTCGAAGCAACGAGAAAGCCGAACGAGACGAACCAACCATGAATCCCATCGCGCAGGTCCTACCAATACTCTACATCTATAACCGGAACAGGTACGGACACGTACGGCGCAGAAGGTAAGTTAAACACCCACTACACAAACAAACGACACGTACCCAACATATAACACACACACATAGGGATGCAGAAATGACTTACACAAGCAACAGCAGAACCATAAAGGCGGGATGTCTATCACCAATGCCATATACACCCATAGGGGCCTGGATGCCAACCACTAACACCACCCCTACTCATGGGGGGCTGGATGCCTGTCACTACTACCATCCCCACTCATAGGGGGATGGATGCCTACCACTACCACCACCCCTACTCAGGGGGTGCTAGATGCCTGTCACTACTACCATCCCCACTCATAGGGTGATGGATGCCTACCACTACCACCACCCCTACTCAGGGGGTGCTAGATGCCTGTCACTACTACCATCCCCACTCATGGGGGGCTGGATGCCTACCACTACCACCACCCCTACTCAGGGGGTGCCAGATGCCTATCACTACTACCATCCCCACTCATAGGGGGATGGATGCCTACCACCAACACCACCCCTACTCAGGGGGGGCTGGATGCCTAACACTACCACCACCCCTACTCAGGGGGTGCTAGATGCCTGTCACTACTACCATCCCCACTCATGGGGTGCTGGATGCCTACCACTACCACCACCCCTACTCAGGGGGTGCCAGATGCCTGTCACTACTACCATCCCCACTTATAGGGGGATGGATGCCTACCACCAACACCACCCCTACTCAGGGGGGGCTGGATGCCTATCACTACCACCACCCCTACTCAGGGGGTGCAAGATGCCTGTCACTACTACCATCCCCACTCATAGGGGGATGGATGCCTACCACTACCACCACCCCTACTCAGGGGGTGCTAGATGCCTGTCACTACTACCATCCCCACTCATAGGGGGATGGATGCCTACCACCACCCCTACTCAGGGGGTGCTAGATGCCTGTCACTACTACCATCCCCACTCATAGGGGGATGGATGCCTACCACTACCACCACCCCTACTCAGGGGGTGCTAGATGCCTGTCACTACTACCATCCCCTCTCATAGGGGGATGGATGCCTACCACCAACACCACCCCTACTCAGTGGGGGCTGGATGCCTACCACTACCACGACCCCTACTCAGGGGTGCTAGATGCCTGTCACTACTACCATCCCCACTCATAGGGGGATGGATGCCTACCACTACCACCACCCCTACTCAGGGGTGCTAGATGCCTGTCACTACTACCATCCCCACTCATAGGGGGATGGATGCCTACCACTACCACCATCCCTACTCAGGGGTGCTAGATGCCTGTCACTACTACCATCCCCACTCATAGGGGATGGATGCCTACCACTACCACCACCCCTACTCAGGGGTGCTAGATGCCTGTCACTACTACCATCCCCACTCATAGGGGGATGGATGCCCACCACTACCACCACCCCTACTCAGGGGGTGCTAGATGCCTCTCACTACTACCATCCCCACTCATAGGGGGATGGATGCCTACCACTACCACCACCCCTACTCAGGGGGTGCTAGATGCCTGTCACTACTACCATCCCCACTCATAGGGGGATGGATGCCTACCACTACCACCACCCCTACTCAGGGGGTGCTAGATGCCTGTCACTACTACCATCCCCACTCATAGGGGGATGGATGCCTACCACCGACACCACCCCTACTCAGGGGGGCTGGATGCCTACCACTACCACCACCCCTACTCAGGGGTGCTAGATGCCTGTCACTACTACCATCCCCACTTATGGGGTGCTGGATGCCTACCAGTACCACCACCCCTACTCAGGGGGTGCCAGATGCCTGTCACTACTACCATCCCCACTCATAGGGGGATGGATGCCTTCCACTACCACCACCCCTACTCAGGGGGTGCCAGATGCCTGTCACTACTACCATCCCCACTCATGGGGGGCTGGATGCCTACCACTACCACCACCCCTACCCATGGGTCGCTGGATGCCTACCACCAACACCACCCCTACTCATAGGACGGGTAATGCATGACACAACCGGCATACTCCAACATAAGGAATGTAAGAAAAACACATCCCCCCAACACCATGACAAGCGTGTGTAGACTGTGTGAAATGCCTACAACACTGAACATAAAATTGAACATACAATGTGACCCCCTATCACATGTGTCACACATAAATGTGTGTGGCCTCCACAATGCAAGCAGACCATGACCACTGTGGCAATGGGGTCTAACACCCCATCATCACAATGACCAAAAGGTAAGTGTGGGGTTCATAGCTGAAGCACATTTTGAACATTGTGGCAATGGGGTGTAACCCCCCATCATCACAGTGACCAAAAGGTAAGTGTGGGGTCCATAGCTGGGGCACATTTTGAACATTGTGGCAATGGGGTGTAACCCCCCATCATCACAGTGACCAAATGGTAAGTGTGGGGTTCATAGCTGAAGCACATTTTGAACATTGTAACAATGGGGTCTAACCCCCCATCATCACAGTGACCAAAAGGTAAGTGTGGGGTCCATAGCTGGGGCACATTTTGAACATTGTGGAAATGGGGTCTAAACCCCCATCATCACAGTGACCAAAATGTAAGTGTTGTCATGGAAAAAGCTGCAAATGCCAAACAGCATGGATGATTCCTGGTCACAGAACAACAAACACATCAGTGGCATGGTAGTGCATGTGTCCCATAGCAACATAGATTGGGTGAGGCAAACAGTGCAGTGCAAATAAGACATACCTTTGGCCATGTGCAGACAAACATCACCCATGGGGGCTGACATTGTCAATATTCATCAATAACACAATGACAGAAGTGACCATCATAATGCAGACCCACATATCTGCACCAATGGGCACACAAATGTAGATATCCTGTGGAGACTGTAGATGTGAGGTGAACAAATACCATACCATGGCAGCAATGGGACATACAAACCATGATCACTGTGCTGACTGATGACCTAGGAGTCCCAGGGACAGCAGGGGAAACCCACCAAACAACATACAGCCAATGGCACACTAAAGATATGCCAATGCAGTGGTGCAGATGCACAAACACAAACAGGCAGCCCCACACTGCATATCAAACACAACAGGTGATGGGGGTGTGTGCCAGTGTCCCCAGGCAACCACACAACACATGAGGAGGCCTGAATCCCAATTACACAGATGTGCATACAGTGCCACACAAAAGTAACTCATGGATCGGATTCCCCGATGTGGGCAATCAGGCATTGTTAGATGAGAGGGAGCCCAAATTACACATGTCACACAAGCTTGTAGGAACAGCAACTAACACAGCAAGACACAGATCCACCACAGCACTACCCCCAGGGTCCCCACATTGTGGTGACACTGGCCTGCATGATAATCCCACTGTGATGACAAAGCTAGATGTCGTTCACACTGTGAACCACAGTTATGTGTCCTGAGCAACAAACTACCATCACACCTACACAAGCACAAATCAATCAGCACGGCCTGTCAGCCAAGGCCAATATGGAGGCAGGGGTCTAGCCGTGCAACAACTCTCATCTGCACACACTCAACACCACACACCTTGATCTCCACCAATGTGCAGCAGTGAAGCTCACATGCACTGGTGACATTGCACATGCACCCATGACAATCCCAGGGGTGGTGGTGGGAACTAAGGTGCAGAAACCCATCACACATGGTTAGTCAACAAGACTTGTGAATGTCTGACACACTGCACAGTACGCCGTACATGGGCATGACATCAAATCCACACCAACCAATGGGATCCCGGCCACAGTCACACACCAATGAAGAAGCCAAGGTCACCCACAAAGAACACACATAGACAACTTCCAACATTGCAGCTCTGACCCTGAGGAGTGGCAGCAGTCACACACACAACGTGTCACAATCACTGAAAGCTAACACAAACTGTAAATTACATGACTGGTGTAACCAACAAGTGCCAAGGGGAATCCTGACTGTGTCTCATCTGCGTTTGCCCCCAAACTCAGCCCTGACAGCAAACACACCTATGGGTGACACCCTGATGACCAGTAATGTGCCATGCACCCACATCCCAGAGAAGCCAGGGAGAAGACTTTGGGGGAACATAGGTCTACTCAGCAAGCATCACAAACAGGAACATCACTAGGGATCCCAGCCTGCCTAGCAAAATGGAAGTGAACACACACAGACATGCTCACACAACACACACCTTGGGCTCAGGCAATGTCACGGAATTACACACTGCCATGAGGGGACTCCACTCCTGTGTAAGGAAAGCTGTGCCATACGTTGTCTCAGTAGGGCTCTATCATGTCAGCAGAACACTTGGTCACTCAGTCAACAATTAGCACAAAATTAAGGCTCTCGTCATATCAGCCTGGTCATGGGAGTGTCACCGAAATCATCTGCACAGATCCAACACACATGTATAGCAAGTTGCACTGATAACACAGATGAGTCCTTCCCCATTGATGCCCAAACTTGCATGTCCAGTGGAGATGGTCACACGGTCAGGGAAATAGACAAATTGAACAATGGCAAGTACAACAGATGTGCAGGGGTGTAAGCCACAGATGTGATATTGCAAATAAAAGTAGGAAATCCCATTGCCAAAATTTGAAAACATGACACCCTCATATTGCTGCAAAGGATGACATGGATACACACCAGGTTAGGACACATTCCCCGTTAGCAGCATCAATATCATGTACATCAGAAGCAAAACCACTAGAGAACAGAAAGTAGCTTTATTCAGCATATGTGTGTTAAAAAGTGAAAGTCCAGAAAAAACACAAAGGCCAATGGCCAGTCCATTATCAAAGTCCAAACAGGGTGACAGTGGCAGATGTCACCCTTTGCATGCCTGCACTGTTACACACCAGGGACATTCCCCTCGGAGGGACATACGGGGGGGCAGGCCAGGCACCGCAGGGACAGGATCAGGGCTCACCAGAACGAGGCAGGGAAGGGGTGGTGGGTGCTGGAGAGTCACTGACAACTGCAGTGGAGGTGTCTGACATGGTGTGTGCCGGCACAACTGTGGGGCATGAGTCAGATGGTGTGGGTGCCGGCACGACTACAGTGGGCTGGGCAGATGGAGTGGACAGGTTCCCCACTGCAGTGCCCAAGTCAGACGGGGTGGTAGTGGACTCCACTGCAGTGCCTATCTCCAGGGGAGTAGAATGGGGTTCAGGTAAGGTGGGCAGGACAGAGGGGAGGACACGGTCTCCACACCAGTGGCACAAACATGCGCAGCGGGGGTGTGGTGCTGGAGGAGCAAGTGGTAGGGGGAGAAGGCCGGATCAATTTGGGGATGGTGTATCTGTGGGTGGGGGAACCTGGGGCAGGGTGTGGTGGGGGAACCTGTGGAGTGGGGGCCTGAGGGATGGAGGAAGGAGACTTGGAGGTTGAGCTGCAGGGCGGCGGCGGGGTCTTGCTCTTCCGGGTCCGGGGGTACTTGCGGATGGGGGCCTCAGTCTGTCTGTGCCTGGGGGAGGGTATCCGGGGGGTGAGGGGCACTCCCCTCTGTGTGGGTGGACTTCCTCTTCCCCCTGTATGCTGGATCAGCTGGATCGGAGGGGAAGAGGCCGAGGTCACAGAGGAAGAGCTGCTTTGTAGGTGGGGTTGCAGGTGAGGCAAGGGAAGGGGCCTTGGAGGGAGAGGTATCGGAGGACTGCGGAGTGACTGTGGATGCCTGTGTGTGTGTCTGTTCCCCATCCCCTGTGGGTGTGGTATCAGTCCCCTTAAAATGCCTGCGTGCACGTTTTGTTTTTGTATTGGGTGTGTCTGTGCTGCTCGTGTCTGTGTGTTTGGGTGATTGTGCAGGTGTGCATGTGCTTGGGACAGGTAGGATGCCAGGATGTGTGGATGGGGCAGAGGTAGGAGGGGTGAGGGACTGTTGGAGGAGGGACACTGCTGCCATCAGGGAGGAGTCCATGGACCTATTGCTCCTCTGTAGGGCAGACATGCCCGATGAGATGCCCTCCATAAACGACACCAGCTGTGTCAACAGAGTGGTGTGGGCATGGAGGATACTCAGCATTGCTGTCTGCCCTACATGGAGCTGGCGAAGTAGGTACACAGACTCCTCACTCAGGGTAGCAGGGGACACGGGCAGGGGGTGCGGTGCCTGGCACGAAGGAGACACGCTCCCGAACACGGGAGCCTCCATGGACCTCTGGAATGGGAGCCGATGGGAGGGTGGTGGTGGTGGTGGCGGGGACAGCAATTCTAGCTGGGGTGTGGTGGCTGCTGACACCCGCCTCCACAAGGGAGTCATCCTCCGAGCTGCTGTGGTCCTCAGCTGAGGTGGATGGTGCTGAGGACTCCTCGGTGTGGCTCCCCTCGCCCTCCGTGCCACTGGGTCCCTCCGACCACTCATCGGCTGCTGACCCAGTCTGGCTCTGCGGCTCCTCCTGGTCCGTGGAGCTGTCCCCTCCTGTGGCCGTGGATGTATCTGCAAACAATTAGGGAAACAGACAAACATCAGTCACCTGCACTGACCGCACACACCACAGTAAGTACAGCACATTACAGAGCAAGCCCTGGCATCCTTAGTTGAACATTGCCAAAAGTGCTCAAACAGAGTAGGAGAAGCCAATTGTCAGTCTGATGGTCAACCATGGCACTAACATCCCTCCTGGCCTCGCAACCATCTGTCTGGTGCCTGTCTGATGGCAATACCCCAGTGTGGACACATGCACCACCTACACAGTAGTTGGACAGTGCAGAGAACACGGTGAAGTATGTGAACATGCACACATCACATCTCTTGCCACTGAGTCAGTACAGGTGTCCGGATAAAGGGATGGCCAGAGTCTATTTTGAAATGCATGTGATGCATACCAGCACCAGACACCATGATGCACCCATGTCCTGATAGTCAATGCCACAATGGGGTGCATGTAGCACATGTCACTCACCTGCAGGATCACTCTTAGGGAGTTTAATGCCATGGCACAGGCATGCCTGCAAAGTCATACATCACTGTCTCCAGTCACATAGGCAGGGCAGCCAGCCAACAACAGTCTGCACTGTGTCACAATCCTAGGTCATGGGGAATACAAGTTCTGTAGCTGACAAGTGCACATGTCCATCCCCCACAAACCACATCATCTGAACTCTTATTTGTCCACGTCATACCAATTGGACATATGGGAGACATGAAACACAACCCTCTGAACCTGAGCACCTCACAATCTGCTGTGAATGGGAAACAGCTGCCTGAACTTCACAGTCGCATACCCCAGTCTGCACAGTCAAGTGATCAAACACCTATATGTCACACAAGTATCGTCTCCTATGGTCACATCTCAGGTGGCATGCTGAGCCCTAACCGATAAACACCCCAGTAGTCCTGACAACGAAGCCACAGCATAATGACACAGAGGCAGACACCTGAGGGAACATTTCACTGAGCACAACGTGTCAGCTGATACACGGGAGTGGGAGTACAGAGTGTATTGTATGGCCTGGAGTAGGCATGACTGTCCTGCTCCACGTGAAAGAGGGATGAGCCCTGGACAGTAGGCAGGTGGCTAAGTATGTGTGACACACTTGATATACATACTCCTGAGGCCCAAACATTGTTCCCACCCGCAGCATGGGTGTGTGCCAAATACCCCAGGCACATGTGGTGAGTCAGATCAACAATTGGACCACATATCAAAGTTACACGCAGATTACATGTCAGAACTCAGGCATTGTGTAAGCAATGGACCCACCCATGAAGCCCACAACAAAGTTACGGGAACAAATGCTGTCCCCCACCTTGAGCTAAGCAAAATGTAAGGACACAGTACCCAAGTGACACAATTTCATGACTGTAAGGGCCACACCTGGGTATCAGATGAGGAGTGGGCATGTCACAATTGAGGGACATGGGTCCTGGACCACGAGACTGATGTACTGTGGAAGTTTAACCAGGCCAGAGGAGGGCACATAGCATGTCAGACAAAGTTCACAGTGCAGTCATGGACTCACCCCTCCTTGCTGCTGTCTGGCCTTCAGCTGCCCATCCAGGTCAGGGAAGACCACTGCCAGGATCCTGAGCATGTGGGGGTCAGGGTCCGGTGTCCGCCCCTCCTGCGAGGAGGCGACAGCTTCAGCTGGACCCTTGCGATCCTCCAGGTCCAGCCCCGAAGGTCCTGCCACCTCTTCTGGCAGTTGCGGATCCGGCGCTTGTAGACCCCCACAGATCTTACTGCCCGGGCGATGTTCAGCCAGATTTCCTGCTTCTGGTGAGCATCAACCTGTGAGGATGACAAAGTGTAAAGGCCATTACTACACATGCAACATATCCGTGCATCACACATTTGGATATACATGTCTCAATCACAGGGGCACATGATGTACACAGGCAGTGCAACGATGGCTATGAACAGTTTGCCAGCAGTTACTACATGGTATTGTTGCCTGGGAAGTAAAACCTTGTTGGAATGCACTGTTACTGCACTATACCTGTTCAGTGCATGTAACTACACACTATGGGGGGTGACAACTACTCAGTGAGCATGCTAGCCAGTGGCGTGCACACTGTAAGTCTTGCTAGTCAGACAACATGCACATTTAGTAAGGCAGTGGACAGCACACTCACCTGCTCCCCTGGTTTCCCATACAGCTTGCTGTACTGTGGAAGGAGGCTGTCCAGCAGGGCCTGGTTCTCCTCAGTGCTGAAGGCTGGGGCTCTCTCCACAGTACGTGCCATTGCAGGATCCAGAGGATGCAGAGACAGCAGCAGTGGTGGTGGCAGATGTCGTCCTGGAGCATGTAGTGCAGGCAAGTGAGCTCTCAGGGGAACAGCCAGCATTATATGTGTGCTGCTGAGGCAGATACTGTCCCATGTGTCCAAAGTGATAGGTCCAAGTCGTTTGCATCTTCTGAATCTGGCCAATCCATGGAATTGCACCACTTACACACGCCCACAGAATCCTTCAAAAGTTCAACTTCATGAGACCCATGAATTTGAAACATTGTTGTGGGTGGCCAACTGAATTCACAGCATCAGACTAGTTAAAGGTTCGAAAATGCGTCCGTTGCCATGCCAGGCCATAGCCAATGCGTGTGCACCGATCGGTCCATTGCTGTACAACGCGTATTTCGAAAAACAACGAGTACTTGCTCACATCATATGCAATGGCAAATGCGTGCGCTCCGATCGGTCCATTGCTGTACAACGCGTACCCGCTCACATCATCTGCAATGGCCAATGCATGCGCACCGATCGGTCCATTGCTGTACAACACGTACCCGCTCACATCATATGCAACGGCCAATGCGTGCGCACCGATCGGTCCATTGCTGTACAACACGTACCCGGTCACATCATATGCAATGGCCAATGCGTGCGCACCGATCGGTCCATTGCTGTACAACGCGTACCCGCTCACATCATATGCAATGGCCAATGCGTGGGCACCGATCAGTCCATTGCTGTATAACGCGTACCCGCTCACATCATATGCAATGGCCAATGCGTGCGCACCGATCGGTCCATTGCTGTACAACGCGTACCCGCTCACATCATATGCAATGGCCAATGCGTGCGCACCGATCGGTCCATTGCTGTACAACGCGTATTTCGGTCCACATCATATGCTATGGCCAATGCGTGCGCACCGATCGGTCCATTGCTGTACAACGCGTACCCGCTCACATCATATGCAATGGCCAATGCGTGCGCACCGATCGGTCCATTGCTGTACAACGCGTATTTCGGTCCACATCAAATGCTATGGCCAATGCGTGCGCACCGATCGGTCCATTGCTGTACAATGCGTATTTCGGTCCACATCATATGCTATGGCCAATGCGTGCGCACCGATCGGTCCATTGCTGTACAACGCGTACCCTCTCACATCATATGCAATGGCCAATGCGTGCGGACCGATCGGTCCATTGCTGTACAACGCGTATTTCGGTCCACATCATATGCTATGGCCAATGCGTGCGCACCGATCGGACCATTGCTGTACAACGCGTACCCGCTCACATCATATGCAATGGCCAATGCGTGCGCACCGATCGGTCCATTGCTGTACAACGCGTATTTCGGTCCACATCATATGCTATGGCCAATGCGTGCGCACCGATCGGTCCATTGCTGTACAACGCGTTCCCGCTCACATCATATGCAATGGCCAATGCGTGCGCACCGATCGGTCCATTGCTGTACAACGCGTATTTCGGTCCACATCATATGCTATGGCCAATGCGTGCGCACCGATCGGACCATTGCTGTACAACGCGTCCCTGTACAAGTCACTCGCATATGTCGCCATGCCTGTCACAGGTGAACGTATGCCAGCCACATTTACTTTCCAGGGACTCAGGGGCACACCTACAACACCACAGCCTGTCCACACTGTATCCTAAGGCATGTAAGGCTGCATTACCTTTTCTGTGTATGGGGGTCAACATGTGGTTTTGGGTGGCACTTGGGGGCAGCCACTCCCAGGCTGTGCATGTGTTCATGGGGACAGAATCCTTGGTGTGTTGTGCACATGACCACTGTGAGGTGCAACTGTTCATTTCAGAGCATGTGGCATGGTCACATTTCCAGGTTGTGTATGTGTATGTCATGTCACATACCCCCTGAGTCCCATGTGGGACGGTATGTACGTCACAGGGTGACCCATTGCCACAATAGTGATGGCCCTCCACAGTCTGTGTGCATGTTGTGTTTACAATGTCTCTGATTCCATGTGCACAATGGGAGACAGTCTCCACATCCACGTTGTTTGTGCATGGACTTTGATGTTGTGCGTGTGTGTGTGTCACAGACGTCCATGTCTGTCCTGCAGAAGCAACAGGAACCACTACCTGTGGGGGTCATGGTTGTTTTTCTGTGGTGTATTCATGATACGCCATGTCATGCCAGTGTCCATGTGGCAATACAGGGTCCCTGGGAATCTACCTGTCAATGAGCTGTGATGCCTGTGGCACATCTGTCCTCACATGTCACTGTGGTGTGTGTTTGGAACGTGACAGCAGTACATGGGTACTGTGACAAAGCCTAATGATATCCCATAGCCCAACCTGGAACTTGTTGTCAACACATGTTGAACTGTGATGTTAGATGTTGGCCATGTAGGTGCCATACATGTCCTTACAGAACGGCACACACATCAGGTACTTGTGTCTCGTAATGATGTATCATGTGATATTGAGTATGGTCTATGCCACATATGTGGGGTGACTGACAATCTTTCTTTCTTCACCTATGCACTGCAGGGCACCAGCTGTCCATAGACCATTCCCTGACCTTGCAACCATGGTTGAACGGGACTGCATCCGACGGTACCGCTTCAACAAGCCGCTGATTGAGGAATTGACGGTGCGGTTGGCCCCACATTTGCAACCTGGCCGGACATACCCTACAGCGCTGACCCCCAAGGTGAAGGTGATGGCAGCCCTACACTTCTTTGCCACCGGTACCTTTCAACACACTGTGGCGTCTGCTGGTGGGATGTCACAGACCATGTTCAGCCGTGTGCTATGCGATGTTTTGGAGGCAATGTTGAGATACCTGAACCAGTACATCTATTTCCCTAAACGTCAACAACTCACTGACCTCAAGAGTGACTTCTATGCCCTGGGGAGGATGCCGCATGTCATTGGCTCCATTGATGGGACACATGTGGCTTTGGTACCACCACAGGCTCATGAGCAGGCATACAGGAACCGAAAACATTACCATTCGGTCAATGCTCTGGTGGTATGTCTTGCAGATATGAGCATCTCACACATGTGTGCCCATTTCCCCGGTTCTGCACACGATGCCTACGTGATGAGGAGTAGTCGCATCCCGAGGATGATGTCACAGATGCAGAACCAGCGTGCCTGGCTTGTCGGTGTGTACTGACTTTGTACCATTGTGTGTGTTCTGCAATGTAGTATTCCACCCTCTTTTCCAACTCAGCTAATGTGCAATTGTCTGTATGTAGGTGACTCGGGATACCCCAACATGCCGTGGTTGCTGACGCCCCTCAGGAACCCTGTGACACCAGCCCAGATGCGCTACAATGAGGCACATGGTCGGACCAGGAGAGTGATCGAGCGGACATTTGGTCTCCTGAAGAGCCGCTTTCGCTGCCTGGACAAGACAGGAGGGGCCCTCCCATATGCCCCAGCAAAGGTGTGCAAGATTGTCATCGTCTGCTGCATGCTGCACAACCTGGCAGTGCGGAAGGAGTTGCCTCTCATCCTGGATGACGATGACCAACATCCGCCACCTGTGGAGGATCCTGGCCTGGGCCACGATGCCAGTGATGGTGATGATGATGAGGGTGATGTCCGCACACAGCTCATCACCAACTTCTTCAGCTGAATGTGAGTACCCAGAGATGTCATGTCAATGATGTGAGTTTGCGTGATATGTGTTGGTGGTGCTCTGGTGCTGTTTGAATGTGGCCATGTGCTACTTGACTGGAAGCGTACAGCGATGTGTCCTTACAGGTAGTCTGTACTCCCCAACAGTGTTGACATGCTAACTTGGTTTTGTGTAGGTATCTTGTGACATGTATTGGGCATGAGTATTGCAGTTCTGTCCTGTTCTTCAGTGCTTTTGACTGTGTGTCATTTCTGTCCTTCACAGGGTACTTTCAGAGTTGTTTGGTCAACTGTGATCCCCTGACACCGTGATTCAACTTCCAGGGTGGAAGCTGTCGTTTCCCTACAGGTGATGTGCCACACACCCCTGGACTTTCTTTCTTCTACACTTGTTGACTGTGTGGCCACTGCCACGTGGGATTACCTTGCATCTGTAGTGGAAACAACATGTTGCAAATGTGTAATAAACCTGTGCTTCACTTTGGGATGTGCGTTGTCTGTGGTCACACATCTGACTGACATTTGCTTACTGCACCTGTGGGCTAGTTAACACAGACTGTGAATAGGTGTGGTGTCTGTGCATTCCACTGTATTTCCTGGCAACATCAGTGTAGGCGATGAGTCAGATGGCCCTGGTGTGTATGTGTTGTGTAGCCCTAGTGGTGTGTCTCCCTCATATGTGTCACGTCGCCATGACTCACATGACGGTGTTGAACTTGCTGTAGCAGTTAGCATGCTCAGTGTCATTTAGCAGATCATCATCTCCATGACAGAAACCACGTTGGAATCACAACAGAGGCAAGTATGGTGTATTAGTGAGTTTATTTACATACATGTGTGAGTATAGTACACAGGATGGTGGGTGCTGTACATTGGGATTGTAATCCAAAGTTCCCAGATGAGTTGGAAGTCTTGGTAGCAGAAATGTCCTGAGTAAAGTCAACAGTCATCTGATACATTGGGCCAACTTAAACTCCCCATGTCATGTGGGAGAGTTGGGTTGCATTCAACAGGGTGAACAGTTTTCACACAAAGGAGAATTTCCAGAACAGGTGTTGGGTTCCTGGGGGATGTACATGGCCATCGGCCTCTCAGTTGTCCGTCCTCGGACGACCCCTCTTCTTTGGGGGGGGACCCTCACGTGCAGGCTGCTGTGGTGCAGGGGACTCTCTGCCAGAGTCCTCCTCCCTCCCTGTGGCAGTTGCAGTTGTTGCAGCACCAGATGTTGTGGGCACACAGGGAGGTGTGGCCATGTTGGTGCTATTCTGGTGGAGGCATGTCAATATGTCCCTATGCACCGCTGTCAGTTCTTGAAATGTGTCCCACTTGGACTCCATGCGAGACATGTGTGTCTCCACACGGGACATGTGGGAGTCCAAGCGGGCATGATGAGCAGCCTGCTGCTGTTGAATGTCCTTGAGGATCCCCACTACCTGGCTGACCTCTCCGGTGCTATTCTGGTACGCATCAGCAATGCGTACCAGTTGTGGGTCATCATGCAGTCCAGACCCCTCTGCAAACAGCGACCTATGTCTACCACCCCTCCCAGCACCCCTGGCAACACGTGCGGGACCTGCGGTGGCACGCACAGGTGACCCTAGGCCCCCTTGGGGGTTGTTACTGGGGTTGTTGTCCGTTGCTCCACGTTGGGCCGGGGTCCCTGTGCTGTTGTCATTGGTGGTCCTTGGTCTGTCCGTGTCAGCGGGGGTGGTCTGTGTGTTGGCAGTTGTTGGAGGGGTGGGTGCAGGGGGTGCAGATGGTGGTCCTGCTGGTGCTGCATGATGACTCACACCGGAGGGGCCAGGTAGGTCTTCGCCATCCGAGGAGGGCAGAGGCTGTTCCACACCAGCGAGCTCAGTGTCCCCCGGAGCCTGGGACAGGGACTCCTCATCGTCTGCTGCTGTGTCCCCATCATCACCTGTTTTTGGGAGAGACACACAATGTATGTTATGTTTCTACAGGCATCAATGGTTCACACACCTGACAGTTGTGACTGTACCTCTGGATGCGGGCCTGTACATTGCATTGTCCTAAGTTGTCACAGTCAGAGGTTGATATTGGTGTAGCACATTGTCCTGCAAACTTGAAGCATTTCAATGTGAATGTTGAGGTGTGTACATGGACAGCATTGGTTGTATTTGGTGGACATCCAGCCCTCCTTCTCCCCCCAGCCCAGTTATCCCACCATGAAGCATGCCACCATTGCAGTGGGTTCAGGTTGACTCTCAGGATGTCAGTCAGTGGTGTCCTGCTGTTGGTTGGTGCCCAGTTCCCAGCAGGGCCTTGTGCTCCCCACAACAGAGCACCATTGTCAGACATCTTTGAAGTGGCTTTTCACTCCCTGTGAGGTGTGCATGCTTCAGTGTGAGCTTGCTGGGCCATGTGGGTGGGGGATGTTGAGCTGTGACTACCACTCCCATACACCCCCCTTCCCAGCATGCCCATACTTCCTTCCTTTTGAGTGGACTTCACTGTGTGTGTGTGTGAAAGCAATGGCAAGATGACTGACAGTGTGGTCCTGTTGTTTGTTGGTGCCCAGTTCCCAGCAGGGCCTTGTGCTCCACACAGCAGTACCCAGTTTCAGCCATCTTGTCAGTTCTTTTCCACTCCCTGTGAGGTGTGCATGCTGCAGTGTGAGCTTGCTGGGCCATGTGGGTGGGGGATGTTGAGCTGTGACTACCACTCCCATCATGCTATTGCCTCCACCCCCCTTCCCAGCATGCCCATACTTCCTTCCTTTTGAGTGGACTTCACTGTGTGTGAGTGTGACAGCAATGGCACGATGGCTGACAGTGTGGTCCTGTTGTTTGTTGGTGCCCAGTTCCCAGCAGGGCCTTGTGCTCCACACAGCAGTACCCAGTTTCAGCCATCTTGTCAGTTCTTTTCCACTCCCTATGAGGTGTGCATGCTTCAGTGTGAGCTTGCTGGGCCATGTGGGTGGGGGATGTTGAGCTGTGACTACCACTCCCATCATGCTATTGCCTACACCCCCCTTCCCAGCATGCCCATACTTCCTTCCTTTTGAGTGGGCTTCACTGTGTATGAGTGTGACAGCAGTGGCAAGATGGCTGACAGTGTGGTCCTGTTGTTTGTTGGTGCCCAGTTCCCAGCAGGGCCTTGTGCTCCACACAGCAGTACCCAGTTTCAGCCATCTTGTCAGTTCTTTTCCACTCCCTGTGAGGTGTGCATGCTTCAGTGTGAGCTTGCTGGGCCATGTGGGTGGGGGATGTTGAGCTGTGACTACCACTCCCATCATGCTATTGCCTACACCCCCTTCCCAGCATGCCCATACTTCCTTCCTTTTGACTCTGCTTCCCTGTGGGGTAGTGTGCCTGTGCTGAAAGGATGGCTGACAGTGTTGTCCTGGCATTTGTTTGGCTACAAGTCCCATGAGTGTCCCTGTGCTTCACACAGCATAACCCAGAGTGGTGGTTCTTTGTGGGATATTTAATTAGAGTGTGAGGCATTGCATTCTCCCAGGTGAGTTGTGTGGAGTTTGTGTTAAGGGGGTGTGTGAGAAAAGCTGCTTGTAAATATGGTCAGAGCTGTCAGTCCTCCTTCCCACCCAGCCAGATATCCCACCATGGAACGTGCTTCTATTGCAGGGAGTGCAAGTTGGCTTTCAGGATGTCAGTCAGTGGTGTCCTGCTGTTGGTTGTTGCACAGTTCCCAGCAGGGCCTTGTGCTCCCCACAGCAGTACCCAGTGTCAGCCATCTTGTCAGTTGTTTTCCACTCCCTGTGATGTGAGCATGGTTCAGAGTGGTGTTGATGGGCCAATTGTGAGGGTGACCAATATCTGTGACTACCACTCCCATCATGCTATTGCCTACACCCCCCTTCCCAGCATGCCCATACTTCCTTTCTTTTGAGTGGACTTCACTGTGTGTGAGTGTGACAGCAATGGCAAGATGGCTGACAGTGTGGTCCTGTTGTTTGTTGGTGGACAGTTCCCAGCAGGGCCTTGTGCTCCCCACAGCAGTACCCAGTGTCAGCCATCTTGTCTTTTCTTTTCCACTCCCTGTGATGTGAGCATGGTTCAGAGTGGTGTTGATGGGCCAATTGTGAGGGTGAGCAATATCTGTGATTACAACTCCCATGATGCTATTGGCTACACTGACTTCACCAGCATACACAGAATTCCTTCCTTTCAGTGAGCTTCCCTGTGAGGTGGTGTTCTAGTGGTGGCTACATATCTGACTGTGTTTGTTGGTTAGATTTGTGCCACTGCCTAGCTCTATTTGTTGTTGGGTTTGTACATGTCATGACACAGTTACATATCACTATGAAATGGCATGTATTGTGTTTATCTGACTGACATACACATCTTGGGATGATTATCTTTTGGTTGCTGTGGATTTGCTAAGGGTGCATGGGTTGACTATCCCCTTGACAGTGATGTGTGTATATTGTCACACAATATTGTGTATATTTGTTGTGTACTCACCAGGCTCTGGGATGTTTGATAGTCCATATACGCTCACTGGTGGTAGGATTGCCCGCACCTTCTCCTCCCAGGGCCTGAGGTATACTGGTTTGGCAGGAGGGCCACTGCCGGTGCGATGACTCAAGGCGTAATCCTTCTTTAGTAGGTCCTTGACCCTCCTGCGCACATCATACCACCTGTTCTGGATGTCTTCCTTTGTGCGCAAACATGGTGATTGTGCGTTCACCCTGTCGACAATCCTCTCCCACATCTTGGTTTTCTGCGACATGGGGGTCTGTTGGACCAATGTACCAAACAACTGTGGCTCTACCCTGAGGATCTCATCTACCAGGACTTCCAATTCACTGTCTAGGAACTTTGGATTCTTCTTTGGGGGCATGGTGATGGGTGGTGGTGGTGATTGATGTATGTGTGGGTGTGCAAGTGAGGGTGTGTGAGTGTAGGTTTTGCTGGGTGTATGTGAGGGTGCTATTTGTTGAGGTGCTGATGGTGTGTGGCTTGTGTGATGGATGAGCTGTGAGTGTGTCTGTGGTTGCTGTCTGATGGTGTTCTGTGCTGGCAGGTCAGTTGAATTTGCAAAGGATCATGGTAGGGATTTGTGGCCTTTATATGGGTGGAGTTGTGGGTGTGTCTTTGTTCCATGTTTCCCCCCCCCAGTATTTATTGGCTTTGTAATTGCTTGTTTGGCCCTTATTTTTGTATTTTTTCCTTTGTACTTTTTGTGCATGTAGGAGACGTTCTTCTGACCGAGTAGGATGCTGCAGTTGTCTCATGCGAGCTTCTCCGAGTCGTTCACGCTGTGTTTCTGCTAGGTTTCATGTGCGGCGTACGCGTCGGTCGCGGAGTATTGGGTTGCCTCGGCTGGGTTTTGTATGCGTGCCGGTCGTACGGCTTGGTCTCCGTGCGACTTGGTCTGGTTTTCCATGCATTGCATCGTACTGCGCGGGTCGGAGTTCGCGGGTACGTTTCGTTCGGGTTCATTCCTGGTGTGTGTCGGTCGGTTCGATTCGCGTTGTTTCCCGGCCGGATAGCTGGTTTCCGTGCGGTTTGGTAGTTCGGCTTGTGTTCCGTACGAGTCGGTCGTGATTCACATGCATTGCATCGTACTACGCGGATCGGGCAGCGCCGGTACGTGTCGGTCGGAATAAATTCCCGTACCGAGTCGGTCGGTACGTTTTCCGGCCCGAATCGGAATCGGCCCCTATATGTCATATACTGTGTCCTTGTACGAGTTAATAGGATCTCAACTGAATGTGGCACATACACTTTCACTGGATGTCCCATAACAATTGACTCACTCTGTTAAAGACTCACACAAGTAGCAGCCACTGCTTTCAAACAACATGGTAATGCTGCAGCAACTGAATCTAAAGTAGCAGAAAAATATGCCACTGGTCGACGTGCCATTCCGTGTGTTTGTGTCAGAACTGAAAGCGCACACCCATCTCTCTCACAACAGAACAATGCAAACTCTTTCGTATAATCTGGCATTCCCAATGCAGGTGCTCGACAAAGACTTTCGCAACTCAATAAAGGCTTTCATGCTCTCTTCATCCAATTCAATCGGATCTGTCACATCTTTGTGAGTCAACCTCTGTAGAGGCTTGGCAATCAGTGAGAATCCACTGATCCATTGCCTGCAATATCCCATCCATATCCATGCCCAGAAACATTCGAACTTCTTTCTGTGTTTTTGGAGGTTTCATTTGCAAAATCATATTGATTCGATCCTGTAATACTCTCCTACCTCCTTTCTCAATTTTGTGTCCCAAATATTGAACTTCTTTCTGACAAAATTGTAATTTTGCTGGTGACACTTTATGTCCACCTTCTGCCAAATGATTCAGTAGAGCAATTGTATCTGTCACACATGCTTCTCGTGTTTTTGATGCCTCCAATAGGTCATCAATATACTGCACTAACGCTGAATTCTCTGGCATAACCAATGACTCTAAACATTTTTTCAAAATCTGATTAAAAATTGAAGGACTCTCTTTATACCTTTGAGGAACTTGGCACCAAGCCAAAACACGGTCTCTGAACCGGAAAGCAAATAAATATTGGCTATCCGGATGTAAAGGTATCGAGAAAAATGAGTGACACAAATCAATCACTGTATACCATTCCGCATCACAAGGAATTTGGTAAAGAATCACTGCTGGGTTTGGCACTATTGGACAACAAGGTACCACAATTTTATTGATTTTTCGCAAATCCTGCACTATTCTGTATTTTCCACTTGGTTTCTTAATTCCCATAAAAGGTGGCTTCCAAGGACTTCCCAATATTTCTTTTAGAATGCCCTGTTCAATCATTTGTTCTAGTACAGGAATAACTCCTGCTATGGTCTCAGGACTCATCTTATACGGTGACGTTTTTGGAAACTCTGCACCTTGTTTCACCGTAATATGAATAGGGTCAACACCTTTCATCAATCCAATTTCTTTTCCTGTAAAATCCCACACATCAGTTCTTACTGTGTCTCTCAACTCACCAGGCAAATCCTCAAATGTGAGCAATGAATATAGATCATTCACTTCTGTCCCTTGCTTTGCTAACATCATTTTAAAAGCAACATCTTCATCAGGTGTCTGAAAAGCAATACCATCCGGTGTACAATAGATGGTACAATTCATCTTGCAAAGTAAGTCCCTACCTAAAAGATTCACTGGACTCGTGTCACATACCACAAAACGATGCATATCTCTGAATTTTCCTATATGAACCTCCATTGGTTTTGTTATTGGAGTCTTAATATATTTATTTGTGACTCCCACAACTTAGATAGTTTCTCCCGAGAGGGGTAGGTTTGGAATTTCTGCTGCTCTTACAGTAGAACGGGTAGCACCAGTGTCCACAAGGAATATAATATTATTACCTTCCACTTTCCCATCAACAAAAGGACCTGATTGATCTACCTCTAGAGATGCGCCAAGCACGCACTCTTCCTCCCCCCTCAGGCACCGTCATTGAGATGAATCTGAATCACTCTCAGGACACTGCAACCAATATTGTTATACATTTTGATTCTTACCAACTTGTTCACCCGTGTGAAATCCAGCATTCGCACTGTATCTCTGTACCTGAGCATTCACATTATTTGGCATAGGAGCTTGAGGTACTTGTATTTGTTGAACCTGTGGTGTAACTACCTGTTGCAGCTGTTGTTGATTCACAACCACTTCATTCTGCATCTGCGGATTGAAATTTTGAATCATTCCATTATTTCCTAGCAAGGACTTACACTCGTTCTTCCAATGTCCTAACTTTTCACACGCATGACAAGGATATTTCTTTTTTATTTCTTCTCTATTATTCTTACCTCTACCTTTCCCTCCATTTAATACACCATTCATTTTAGATACCTGACCATTTTGAAAATTCTGATTATGTCCTTTCATTTGAAAATCTGTTTGAGAACCATTAACATAATTCCCATCTTTCTGTTGTGCTACTTTCACTTGTGCCCACATCATCTTCTCTTTTAATTTCTTATGCCTCGACTCAATATCATCACTACAATACTTAGCATATCTCAAAATTTCATCCACTGTTTTACTCTGCCAACAAATCAAATGTTGCTGAATAATATTACTAATCTCAGGTTTCAGTCCAAATACAAACCTATACACAAAATGTCCCATATCTTTGTGAGTTATACTTTCAATGCCACTATACTGTTTAAACACCTGTAAAAGCCTTTCATAATATGCATGTACTGATTCTTTTGACTCTTGTGTTGTCCTATCAATTTTAACCCAATCTGTTTCTTTTGGGGAAATTTTACCCTTCAAGAAAGTAATTACCTGATTATATTTTTTCATCACTTCTTCTGAAGGTGCTCCTGTTTTAACAGCTCTAGGATATTCCTCTTTTGGCCAATCAACTGTAATTTTACACTCAGTCCATAAATCTACTGGAACTACAATGTCAAATAAGCCATCCAAGTCTTTCAACAAGACCTTTGAAACTTTTACAAACCTCTCTACCTGTTTGTACCACTCGACAGGCTTTTCTCTCAATCTGGGGAAATCATTAGTAAAAGACAATATATCCTGTCTTGACCAAGGAATGTGAACATATCCACCACCTGGAACTTCTCTCATCGGATATATCATTTCAACTTGCTCTGCTTCTCTTAACGGAAGTAAAGAAGATGCATTCACATTTTTACTAGCAATCATTTCTTCCTTCTTTTTTGCCCATCTACCTTTCCATCGTTCCACATCACCCCATCTCTTCAAGGTATTAATCAACTCTTTTATTTGCAATCGTTTACCAGATGTATTCAAACTCTCTAAATCCTTTTCAGTAAAGTCCAATCTATATGTTTTCTGCAAAGCTTTAGATTTCCCAATATCCACTCCATATTCCTGAGCAACCTCTACCAATTTCTCATGCAAATTCTTCGCTCTCCATGTAATATTTTTACACAAAAATAGCAACTCTTCATCCTGATATTTACTCAATCTCTCTGGACTTATTGTACCATTAATCATCTCTTCCAGATCTACTCTCAATTTGCCTATATCTATACTCAGTTTTGACTTATTAGTTTCTATTCCTCTTATCCAATCATCTAATTCCTCTGGTGAAGGTCCCACTGAACCCCCTGACACTGGAGTCATTTCTCTCACATTCTGCACTGGTTTCCTAGGATCTATCTGTACACTTCTTTTTGGTGTTTCAATCACTTTTTCATTTATTGGAAGATCAATTAATGAGGCACTCCTCTCAACTTGTTCCGATCCACTAGCATTCCTGACATTATTCATAGGAATTGTCAATGTGTGCACTCCCGAAATACTTTGACCCTCACTGTACAATGGAACTGTAGGACCAATTGTTACTGGTATTGACAATGCTTCTGCATTTAAACTCAACTGGCTAATTTTCTGAGTCAAATCTTCTCTTGTTCTATTTAACATGTCAATCTCTCTTTCCTGTAACTCTCGAGTACTTAATGAAGACTGTGAAGCTGCCGGAACATGTGTAACTTGTGAAACTTGAGGAACTGGTGGAACTTGTAAAGTTTCTATTTCAATTAACGGTGCACTCGGAGAAACAAACATCCGGGCTCTCCTGATATGGTGGAGGTCTCTTTAATAGCATCTCATCTAACAATTCATCATCAATTTCATTTTGATCCATTTCTAATTCTGAAATCTCTACATTATTCTGTTTCTCTTTACATTTTCCTCCAGCCTGATCCACAGCAACTATTACTGGATATAACCCATCTGCAATCACTTCTCTTCTCCATCTTTTCATCTGATCATCCCATCTAGCTTCTGAATACCTCCTCAATGTATTCCTATATCTTATCCCATTCCTGTCTCTCTCGCTTTTAAACGCCTCATGTTCCCATTCTTCAAGCGCCTCCTACTGCATAGGTCTGGGATTTGGTTTTAATGAATTCATTTTCTCCTCAAATTCTCCAATAGCCTCACGTTAAAAGTACCATGCTTTGGAAAAGCTAAAACTCCATCATCTTCCGTGTAACCCATCCAATTCTCTAACCGTGTACACGTATGATATCCACGCTCTAACATCATGAAAGAAGCAGGTGATCTTGAAGGAGGTACAGGAAGTCCCTATCTAGTAACTATCGGCTTGTCCTTTTTAAAGAAATCTTGTATTCTTTTTACCATCTTCATTTTAAACTCTCTTTTTCTCGCTAAATAAACCAAAAACAAACAAGGGAAACCCTTCCGTAAATCCTCTTATTCAATTTGCTGAATCTTAGCCAATACCAGCGCGACTCACACCAACTAACCAATCACGGCTCACTACACTCCCACTATCTCGACCAATGCCACTGCAGCTCACACCAACCAACCAATCACGGCTCACTATGCGCCCACTGTCTCGACCAATGCCAGCGCGGCTTTTTGTGACGTCAGTATAACTCCTGCTACTGACCCTCCCTTTACAAAATAATATAGCAATGTACTACAAGGTTTTTTTTAACTAAATTCTTGTTAGAAACAACACAAAACAATGCTACTTTGTCTGCTCCACTAATTAAAGAGATAGTTCGATCATTCAAAGAGATTCTTTTACTTCTAGTAAAATAACGACCAGCGCTACTCTACTCCCAATCAAGTGAAAAGAGGTCTTGGTACTCTTCTGGGGATACTAGCCAAAGTTTCGGAAGAGAATTTTCGAGTGAAAAAAGTCTTGGTACTTCTTTGGGGATGTAAAGCCAAAATTTCGGAAGCGGACTTTTCACTATTCCAAACAATCTTTTCTCAACAGAATAAATCCCTAAATAACATCAACAGCATCTCACTGTTTGATATTACGACAACAGACAAAGTACTTCTGCAGTGTGATACTTCTCCACACTATTCCTCTGCCCCTTAAGGCTAAAATAACATCATCCCGGGATCTTAGGCAACTCCGTACCCGTATTTCCAGACTACATGAAACAAAACTAACACTAACTTTTCATATTAATAACCAAATCAATAATCAATATTTATTGTCAAACTAATCAATAGTAACCATCCTCTGCTACCAAAACTGATCCAGCGCTCAGGGATCAATAAATTTGCAATGTACAAGGCCCAATTACATTACCCAACAAAGTACCTTCACGCTGGGTTTAGTGTAATGCAAAGTTCAGACCTAACATACTAATCTCCAACCTGACCTGCATTTCTCATAGATAATAATGTGGCGATGACATCTTTTTATAGTTGAATAGTTATAGGCAATGATCTATAAACACACCCTAAATAAAAACGGACACAGTGTGTATATTTATAATGTTTATCTAAATAATGTACAATTAATGCTCATCAAGTACCAATACACAGTACAAATCATGAAACATCACCAAGTAAACAATTAGCAAAGAGAAAAACAAACTTTACATCACATTGACAGTGCATTGAAGGAGTGGAAAGGCGAAGAGAGAAAAGGTTCAGAAATAAAATAAATTTGCAATGATTATGCAAATTCAGGTTTCTATCTATACTAACCCAGCAGGAATCAGGAAACTACTCCCTGGTCACGAGAGCAGCAAGGCCCCTCAAGAAGATTTGAAAGGGCAAAAACTAAATCAGAAATCAGGAACAGGAAAAAAACAGGTAGGCCTCTACAGCAAAACAGACGAGAGCGACAATCACACATAACGCCTTCAACCGCATCAGCAAGAAGACCTCTCCACCCCTCCCACTAGGGCACCTCAATTATACCCTAAAACCCAAATGTCCAACCCACATTTGTTTCAAATAAAAGAAAATTGTACATTTGATTGGTTAAGGAAGGGGGTGTACTGTCACACCACGCATGTCCATCTCTCTCAATGTTCTATTGTTTTGTTTTTTCAATATCACGACTACATCATCCCTGGAAATACAAATATACTAGTATCAGACTTCAGCTTCCTTCTCTCCGCTAATGTTTCCAGTTCTGTTACTTCTTGTGCCACTCGTGCGCTTCCAGAGGAAACGTTCCTCACTTGCTGATTGTTTTTCGTCTCCACGTTTAACTTTTGGCAGGCACACATAAATTCGAAGGTCGCTCGCCTTTGCCTTCCCTCCACATTCACTTTGCTCTTTCAGTTAATAAATCATTTTTCCTTAACCCATGCTTCTACGAAAAATAAAACAAACATTATCACTCATTTTAAAATGTTTTCTTTACGCACCCTCCCAATGCTGCATCTAACCATGCGCAACCCATTATTTATTATTCCTAGCAAACGTCAATAACGTGCACAAAAGCAGCATTAGTCTCTTTATTTTCATTAGTCAAGCATTTGTGGCCTAGTTCAGTGCTTTAGTACGCGCTTGCACAGTATTATTTTCCCTCATGTTAGTTTTTAAAACCACGCGTTTTTCACTGCACACTGTTAGAAAAATTAGAAAATGTTACTAGGGGTTTTAATCCGAGCAGGTTTCATTTTTGCGAAAACCCTGCTCCATCACTGGTATGAGCGGCCCAGGAATTATCTGTCAGTTTGCCTTGTGCACCGTATATGTGCCCTATACTATTCCTGTATATGGAGCAACATGGTCTATTAAACAATACAGTGCTCAGTTAAAATGTGACACAGTGAAGTAAAGTGATTTGTGTTTAATCACACAATTTTATCAAGTGGGGTAGCAGAGTTATGAACCAAAGTTTCCTTATTGCGCATTGTGCATTTCAGCCACTGGATAAATATCCCCCTATAACCTCCCTTTTACCTCTAAACGACACTGCTTTGTGCTCAATTATTCCATGCTGTCAGTAAATACAGATATCACATGCTAATTTAGTCTGACACTGTGTATAAAATGTCAAAATGTGTTTCTTGGTAAAAAGTACAAAGATAAGCATAAGGGTAGGAGGAAGACTCTTTTTATGTTAATGCCACGGCCTTCTCTTGAGTTAAACGGCAAAGGGGAGAGGGTCTGTACATCAATGATAGCAATTACATTGATTAGCCAAACAAAGAGGCCTCTGGTTTCCCACAGATCAGGGAGACACAAGAATTTAATCTCCACTTGTCTGCAGACACACATCAGAAAAACACATTTTTAAATTTCGTGCACATAGCTGACATATGTCTAGTGGGATTTTGTCACTTAATAGTCCAATAGGAAGGATAAAGATAGTGCCAGGGATGCTTGACTGGGCTGTATTTTGGCTGGCCAGTCCTCTTGGGCTGAGCCAGACTCGAGCCTTTCTTGGTTTGCTGACTGCTGAGTAAAGCTAACAGTTGACACTGATTGCAACTGGAACGTTCAGCTTTCATGACTAGACTGCTGCTTTAACAAGAGCCAGTGATAATGCTCGGAGATTGTCAGGGTTGGACTGGGACAGAAAATATGCCCGGGCACCAAAATAAAAGTAATCCCCCTCCCCCGGTAGTGAATTAGATGTCTAAAAAAAGTGGCCCACGTTTGCAAATTGGGGCAGTATTAGTGATATGCAAAGTACATAAGACTGTATGGATTTGAGCTTGCCTTGGGCAATGTCTGTTTTAATATCAAGGAAATCAACAGGTAAAAAAACGACCCAGCAGATCATAAAACAGGCCCAAAAACAGCCAGAAAATCGGTCCGTGACTGATCTGTCAGAGCAGCTCGTTGGACACCGCCTGATTGCCCCACAGGCCAGCCATGGGCGTAGGAAGTGTGGGGGAACGCGGGGATATATCCCCCCAGATTTTGGAGTGGGGGGGGAATGGAGGACAAGGGTGGGGGGACAAGGAAACAAAATCATTTCCCCTCTCCCTTTTGAGACTAGCAGGCCATTAGCGTGCGAAAGCGCTACCTATAATGGCCCTGCATTTGACCTGTGACCTGCCTCCAGTCACAGAGGCCACCCGCCTTCTGCCCTTTGTTATGCTGCACCCCTCCACAGAAATAGCCAATGCCTATAGATAAGGTTCGGCCGCTCTGGGAAGGGCAGAGAAGGAAAAAAGACTCTGTCTCTTCTTTTCCTTCCTGCCCAGAGAAGGCAAGGACCGTGCCCACTTCTCCTCCTCTGCCACTGACAGCTGCCCTCCTCCCCCCTCTCTCTCTCTTTATTCTTCCCTCTCTTTCTGTCTCTGTCTCGCTCCTCCTCACTTGTGTGATTTCAAGAGACAGCTCTTACCCTCTCTTGCCTCTCCTTTCCTTTATTTGTTCCACTGTGAAATGGATCCAAAATGAACGAAACACTTTGGCTGGAAATGTTGTCATTTTCTGACCCTTTTCTATTCCAAAGTGCAACCTCCGGACCAAGAGATAAAAAGGATCAAAAGACGAAATATATAACTAAATAAAGCAATGCAGAGTGGTCGCAGACAGGCCAGATTGGTGTTATTCACACCCACACACATTAGCGCCACTTTACATAGTTTGCCAATGAAGCGCTACTTTCTTTTTATCTTCTTTCTTTGAATAACATTGTTTTCTCAGGGTGGGGAAGTGCAACATTCCTAGAGGGACTGCAATACCTGGTTGATGGGTGAATGGAAAACGTTTAATGTGATCCTTTTCAACTATTTTAATTATTTTAGCTTATAAAATGTATATGGCGGCTCTGTGTTCAGGGATGTGGTCTTTTTAAACCAAATTCCTTATGCTTTGTAAGGATATCTGCAATGGACATTGTAACAGGTTCCTTCCGGGCCCTGTAGTCATGTCCTGAACTTTTGGGGCAAAAGCACTCACTGATTTCTGAATAATGAGTGTAAAAGCGTTAAGGTAACCATGTTGTTCCTGCTTAGATTTCACATGCTTTACTTATCCTTGCATTCCCTATGAGTGTTTGCTTTTTCCAAGATGTTATTACTTTTTTTCTTCAGGCAGGATATTACTCTTGTCTAGTGCATAATTTGAATTGAGTCGCGGCACAATTGGGTTGTAGCTGAAGGCATTGCAAGTTTCTCTCAGTGGGGCAGTATGGTGTTCAGTGGGGGAGAGGATGTGGCACTCTGGCCAGAGCTGCCCAATTTGGAACTGGAGAACCAGGTTCAGCCTTCATGACCAGTCCACCAGAACACTCTCCTGACGGAACACATTCCCATGCTACACCTTAGAAGGCCCTGATAGACGTTAGAAGCCCTGGTGTCTTAGCACCAGTAGGTGGCCCCTGGCGGTGGCAAATGTCGGTTAACCTTGAAGGCCTGTCTAACACAATCCATATTGAAGTTCACCTCCAGTCTTGCGGGCAGGCATACGAAGCAGCACACCCTAGAGTGATAGTGACTCTGTCACTGAGGTCACAAGACGCTTGAGGCCAGTCCACCTCACCCATTGGTATCGCCATTGACCTTTTTCAATAGTAGTAGAGCAACTCACTGGGGATCGGCAACGCAGGATTTGCACACACACCAAACTAAGTTTGTAAACTTCACGGTCTTTCTGCTTCATGCAAAAGCACTTTAAACATGTGCTGCCTGCTCTGGGGCCACTGGAATTATGCAGCAATGGAGGACAAAATTATGTTGCATTGTTGACTAAAATATGCAGCAAAAAAAAGGCTGTAGCGTAATGCGGTACATTTTATGATACTTTATTATTTTGACATTTTTATACATACTAACAGCCTCTGCAAAGATTTTGCCTCATTAGTACCTGTGTAATATTCAAGTACAGCAGTCAACCTTTGCAAAGGGCCCTCCACTTCGCAGCAACATAAATCACATTTTTTTAATGTAATTTTTGATCTGTTTGAGCTACAAACAATTATTTTGTTGAAATCGTTATATTATGCAGCAGATGATGTATTATGTGGCAGATAAGGTACAGCCATAATTAAGTGGAAAACATTTGCAAACTAGGATATTTTGCCATTTATGTTTGAGCTGATCTTGTGGAAAAAGGGAGGAGAAGTGCTGATGACAGAAACTGCATGGCTCGGAGACAGATGGCTTGTGATTCCACTTTTAAGCGTATCTGTCACATTCATTGATCGGAAGCATATCCCACTTTGTGAATGTATTTTAATGGCAATAACTCATATTAAACTTTAAATAAACATGTGTATCTATTGGTTGAATTAAATAACGTAATATGCTGTAACTGGTCAGTGAAATGCCAAACAAATACTAAAAATAGGGAAGTTTTGCTCTTTCTGGTCACACCTCTGACTCCGCCAACAGACCCAAATCTCAGGTTATTCTAGCCCTCTGATTCTCCTCCCACAGTTTTCCTACTTTTTTCCCAACTTCGACCACTGCTTCCTGTTTATTGTGTTTTGAATGTCGAGGCCTTACAAACTGAACTATTATCGGAGCCTGACTGTGTGGTTAATCACGGCAGTTGCAGATCACAGTTGGCTCAGGTGGGAGCTGGGGCTTGAAATTAGGGATCACGGCTGCATAGGGCACTTTCCCTGTGCCTTCTTACTTCACTAATGAAGCCTAGTAAAGGTACCAGATGACATTGTTCTATGTTAGGATTTTAACTTATAAAAGCAGTAACCCACTGACCTATTTACATTATATGTACTTTGTGACCTGCATGGTACTCGTTCTTTGCAGCAGGCATATTAACCCACTGTGGCTACCTTACCATGAGTCAAAACTTCAACTAGACAAACCTCCGATCTCTCTCAATGAAGAACATTAACCACTGGAGTTATCTTGACATTTTTATTGTTGCTTGAAAATTGCTGGACAGCAGGAATGCAGCAGCAGGTACTTTTCAAACCATAATGCACTTGCAAACACCACGCCCCCAACCGAAGTCAGCGACATTTGTTTGCTTGGGGCATGAAGACGCAAGATTCATATGCATTTTTTTCACATTTGGTCTAATTACTATGAATGTAAATGACAATAAAACATACTTGCAAACTGTGACTACATGCCTGCTTTTCTCAATATTTCACTTCAAAACTGTGCGATTGTATTCGTTTAACAGGTTTACGGTCTCACACAATGGGCGATTTGTATAGAGTCACTGGAAAGCCCACAAGGTTGTCCCTGTCCCCCCAGACTTTTAGTGTCTCCTACGCCCCTGAGGCCAGCCCGACTCTGGAGAGCTATTGTTGCACCTGATTGCATTTAGAATGTTATGGTTTTGCTTGGCTCTCACAAATATAAACAAGGAACTATGGCTAACCTCAGAGATGTTTGACACTTTTCCTTACTAATTTAACGGTGGGCAACGGCAAAGCTCTGCAGAGGCTGTCGTCATTATGCCATTTCTGTGAAATATGGAACCTATTTAACATGTCCCTGCATTGTACTTTGTGCAATAACTGTACCAATGCATGAAAGCTACTTACCACTTAATAATATCTACTTTTCATTTAATACAAAGGACGCATTTAGGACACGAACCAACACATTTACCATTTCAAGCATATAATGCATGGAGAGTTGCCATAATCTTATCGTCATTTTAGTCACATATTTTTCTATAATACAGAGCTTAGAGGTACTGGTCCGATATTGTATGCACAAGATGTCTGTACTCTTAAAATCTGCCTTTTTTATTTTTTTGCAATTATCATTGCCCGCAAGTGCAATGTCTGTAACTCTGTAGTAAGACCCTTACTCTGAGCTACAAAGTAAGGACGTGCTAACAGTGGCAGCCTTTTCAACTTGGAACCGAAAACCAAATCTGCACTTGAAAGGACTTCTTTTCAAAATGTGTTATGTTTTCCTTCCTTACATGTACAAATGTTTTAAGCAATAAGAAATGTATGTAGTAGCACACATGCCATTGACATAGCACATCTTTTTAATGTAGCAATATTTTACAAGTAGCATTTTCTTATTTCTGTATTTGACTTGTTTATCTTACTGTGCCCCAAATGAAAATTCTAAACAAAACAAAGTTAAATAAACAACAGATTTATATCATTGTAGGAGCACTGTACTGTGTGTACATAATAAAATAGACGATCTACCAGAAAATTCTGAATATGAAACACAGGTATATTCTCTTCTTTGTGTTTAAAGCTCTTTAACACAGTGAATGCCTTGAAAGACTGAAAGTGGAAACTGATATTTTTAATAAGGAAATGGCACTTTACCTAACGAGTACTGGCCGTGTATTAGCACAGATGACTAAATGCTGTAAGAAGTCAGTTTACAGCACTTACATTTCAGTGCAATGTAGTTTTTTGCAAGATGAAGGGAAGCATTTTATGGAATTAAGGGCCAGATGTACGACCATTCACTTTTGCGAGTCGCAAATCGCGTTGAATTGCGACTCGCAATTTGTGACTCGCAAAAGTGAATGTACAACAGTAGCACAGACACTGCTAGCGATTTCCAATGGGGTCGCAAATTGCATGCCTCATTAATATTCATGAGGCAAGCGCAATTTGCGACCCCATTGGGAATGGCTAGCACTCCCAGGGATGGTGGCCTGCTGGGGTCAGCTGACCACCATGTCTGTGACTGCTTTTTAAATAAAGCAGTTTTTTTTAATGCAGCCCGTTTTCCTTAAAGGAAAACGGGATGCATTTAAAAAAGAAAAATGAAACTTTTCAGTTTAATTTTTTAAGGGCAGGCAGTGGTCCTTGGGACCACTGCCTGCTCTTCAAAAATATTTTCACACACACTCACAAAGGGGAAGTTGCGAGTGGTTTACCACCTACTTGAAGTAGGTGGTAAACTATGAGTGTTTTGCGACCGCAAATGCGGTCGCAAAACAATAGTACATGGCATTGAGACCCGCTATTAGGAAGGAACGTCCCTTCCTAATAGCGAGAGTCGCAAGCGCTATTTTGCGAGTCAGTGACTCGTAAAATAGCGTTTGTACATGCCTGGACCCTTTTTTGCGGTCACAAATGGGCCGATCTCCCGTTTGCGACTGCAAAAACAAGTCGTACATCTGGCCCTAAGTCCTTTATTTTTTAGAATATCTTTCTGAAGTTCTCAGTTGAATTACAGTAGGTTGGTATGAATGTTAAGGAGTGTCAAAGAGTTTAGTATTATGCTACAGATATAGCTAATAAAAGATAGTCTAAGCCAAATGTTGTTGGATGTGTGTTATCTTTGGTCTGTGTTGGTGTACATACGATATTTTGTTGGATGCTCCCTTTTGGATGTTTGTAAGTGGTTTATCTTGGTAGTAAAAGTTATTTGGAGCCCTGCGATTGCTTACAAAAAGGCATATCCGTGCTGGATACAGGTTGGATGTTCTCGCACAAATACACTGTTGTGTGTGTGTGTGTGTTTGTTTCACTTGTTGGTGAGTGCTTTGATTTCTTCATTGGGTTTACATTCAAAGCATGACCTGCCGTTTGGGCAAAGTAGGGCTACAGGTGTTTAAGCTAAAGGAGCATAAATACCATGAAGCCAAGAACTTTAGATGGTGTCATAAGCTGTACCTTTGTAACCTTTAAAAGGATGCTACCTCCTGCTACACATTTCCATCAAATGTATGAGATAACAGTTGTATTAAATCACAAAGTGGGACCAAGTGGGATTAGGAGCCTGGGGAGTATGTCCTCCTATCAAATGCATAACCCCTTCCCTGCACTCCATGCAGCACAGATGTCAGAGGCACAAAGATTTTCAGGCAACTTTTGCCTGACTGCTGAGTTGGGACATATATCCAATAAAGAGTAGGTTTTACAGCCACTGGACTGTTGTAAAGACGCTTTGGCCACTGGCTGTATCTATACAAATGTATTCCTACACTTTTGATTACATCATTTTTGGAACCAGGAGCAGAGAGGGTTTTTTTTGGTCCTGATGAATGCCTTTACATCTCTTTGGAGGCTGCGACACAGGTAGAAACGTGTTGACCTCTCGTGGTGGGTTTAATTAACCCCAAATGTTCATTTTTATTCAACCTCTCTGTGTGAGTTGAATTTCTCCCAGCATTTTTTATTTATATTCTCTACCATTAGGGATAAGAACAAAGCTCCAGTTTCCATCAATAGGTAGTTTTAATTTCCTTCTCTCCACACGTATTCTGACACCCACACACATTTTCATAGGAGATTCCCTCTCCTTTGGGACTGAAAATACCTCAGGAGCTCCCCTCTCCGAGGGTAGTAGCCCCCACAGACATCCAGTCATTGGGATGATGTGACAATGGTTCCTATGATGAAGCATACCATCTCAGGGTGCGTGAGGTCTTCCTTTCTTCATAAGCAAAGACATTAGGTTTCCCTATCCAATGTACTCAGTGATTACCTTTACCTAGCCGGGAGTATTCTGTGGGGTTATGTATGAGATAACAATTGTAACAGCAATCACAGTTAGTGCCATGAACAGAGCCAATGCCACATTTTAAAAGAGCAAATTTTGCCTATTCTCCCTAACCTTATAGAGGGCAATTTCTAGGAGGGGCCTGCACCTCAAGCCCTTTAATGGTCCAGTAGTCTCCCAAAGGCAGACAATCTCGTGGTTTGACTATCTCTTGACAAAACATGGCTAAAATGGTAAGAAGCCTTGACACCCTACGTGGGCGAGGATGAGATACAAAACAGATGGCAGCCGACTGCCCTCCCACAAGAATCCTAACCATGTCTGCCTCAGGCCACACCACTGACCTCACTGCTTCATAAAAGTCCAGACCAATCTGTTGGATTCCAGAGGCCCTAGCAATGGTAAGGGAAAATGAGGTGGAATCATTCCAAACCTTCTTTACAGTAATTTTTGCTCTCATTTTATGTAGACAGTGACATGTCCGGACAAGCAAACACAAACTTTAATGAAGGGTAAGCAATGATGTAGCAGAAGAGTCTTGCCCTCCTACAAGATGGCATGGCATCAATAGAAGACGAACATTTTTCAGAGAAAGCACAGGTTTCCTTTGAATAATTGAAAAATGAACATTCCACAGCTTTTATATGTTTAGAGACTGGTGCTGGCAACTATCCACACACCTACTTGCACCTTCTATTGTCCATTCAAATTCACTCGAATCTCACTTCTAATACTCCTGCTCTTGAATCCTTGCTTACCTCTAAGAAAAAAGCTACTGATCCCAACAATAGCAGCCAAATGTGCTGAGGGACAACCTGATATAGAAGCAAGTATATCGTTTTCAAGATTGCAGAATATATAACATATGCCTCGCAAAAAAATAAAATAAAAAATGGCAGTTTTTAAATAAGTTAATTTTCATCTGGCTCCTGTGACTATGATGGCTTCGTAGGTCAGAAATGAGAAAATATACAGATCCATGGATTAGGGCTGCTGAGCAGCATGTCAGCTGTGAGATTGTGGCTTATTAATTTTGGAGAAACCACCATAAAAAGATAAATGTGATTGATATGGCATAACTATACAGTTTAATTCTCCTGAAAACAAAGTATTACACAACCACCAACTCAATAATGCAATATGCTGCTATGACAAAGCACAGTTTCATTGAAAAAACCTGGACTTAACCCTTTATAGTCATGGCCTAAAGTAGCAGGCTTTTCTATTTAGACAAGAATGTTAAGTAATAAATCAGTAACAAACAATAACTTATACAGAAAACCAAATAATACAATTCACAGTACAGCTTATTGAAAAGGAATAGCATTAAATGAGGACAATAACACAACAGAGGTCAACATCGGGTTAAGGGAACCATCAGTCATATGAATGTTTAAAGTGTTCTGGCAAAAAACGCTAAGAAAATGCACTGCACCAACACAAGCTAATGATTTTTGTTGACCAAGATGCAGATAGGTATGAGTTTAGGCTAACCCTGATGGAGCGCGCCTTCTGGCAGCCAGACTCCTTTGGCGCACAGCAGGCTGCTATAGCAGATGAGGGTCCCTTAAAGTCAGTATTGGCTCCAGAAGCTCCAAGCGTGACAAAGCTAGATTCTGTAGCCATCGGGATTGCTTGGCTGATAGGATAACTTCGCTACCTTTTCCACGTCCCAAAGTGTACTTTGGGATTTAGTCACTTTTTTTGGTTCTTAAAAGTAAAAGGTAGGATGATGTAGCTGACGAGGGTTTCATGAAGTTGCATACTTTTCGATGGTGAGCCAGGGCCCTTTATCCCAGTGCTCTGGTGTTCCAAATATGACTGGGTCATGTTTGGAACTCCTTTAGTCCCACCTTTCGGCAAGTGGTGGACAACGTCGTCTTGTTCTGTCCTTCAGCACCCAGACTTTAACCACTTAACCGCGGCGGCAATTCCGCCGCGGTGCGGCGGTTTAGCGGAGTGGGCGGGGCCGCGTCGGCCAACGGACGTGCGCAGCACTACGGAGGTAGTGCTCGCGACGGCCGTTGGCCGACAGAAGCAGCGAAGGGGTTAATGGAGAGCTCCTTGGGAGAAGGTCTCGCACCAACAAAGGCTCCTGCAGAATTTAGTGCAGTCACTCTTAAATGGGAATCTGGCTACGCTATTATTTAGCATTTTCAGTAACCCTGGGCATAATACTTCGCTACGCTGACGGAGCATGCAAAGTTTGTGCTACTACGCACTACGCAAATTGTACGTAGCAGAGTAGCGTAGCAGAAGTAAAATAAACACCTTCACATGCTTTGATATAGCAATTTTCTATGCTAAAAAAGCATATAACCAATTCACAAAAATGAATTTTGACATTAAAATATCACGCAATGAGAGAGGTGATGATTTTGGAGTCCCCCTAACCTAGGGGAGGATCAAGCAGATGCCTTGAACACAAAAAGCATATCATGTGAACGATTCAATGGTGGTCCTTCCTCCTAGGACCACCCCAAGCACTCAGTTATGGGCAAAATACAATCCCAACCAAAGGCCCTGCAAGCATTATGGGACGAGATTAGCAGTGGGCAGTGAATATTATAGTTTCTAATATCAAAATAATTCTACAAAGAGCTGCAGTTCAACTAGTCGTTACTAGGTGTCCTCACGAGTCAAATGCAAAAGTATTGAAAACCTTTCATGAGGCTTTTGCATTTGACTCGTGAGGGACATCTAGTAACGACTAGTGGAACTGCAGCTCTTTGTAGAATTATTTTGATATTGGATACTATAATATTCACTGCCCACTGCTAATCTCGTCCCATAATGCTTTGCAGGGCCTTTGGTTGGGATTGTATTTTTGCCAATAACTGTGCTTGGGGTGGTCCTAAGAGGATGGGACCACCACTGAATGGTTCCAAAGATGTGTTTTTTGTTTTCAAGGCATCTGCTTGGTTTTCCCCCTAGGTTAGGGAGGATCCTAAAATCATCACCTCTCTCACTGCTTGTTAATTTATCGTTTTCACTTTTGTGTAGTAACTATATGCATTTTTAGCATATAAAGACAGAGATATTTATTTTATCTTAACTTGCACTGTACAAGGTGCTTTTGGCAATTATTGTACAGTGCAGTCAAGCACACAGCTGCGCAATGTGCATAGCTACGTGTAGTTAAAAATGTACTTCACGTAGCTACGTGAAGTGCTACTACGCAAACTTCGCCCAGGCTTAATTTTCAGTCCTTGAGGCCAGCTAATTCCTGGAAAACACTTCCGGTCCCTAGGTACAAATCGAGAGCAGGTCACACTACAATCCTCCCTTCAGGCAGGTCCAGATATAAACTCAGGGGCAGATTTACAAGCCCCCTGCGCCACCAGTACGTCACTTTTTGTGACGTACTGGTGGCGTATTTCTCTGGCCCATATTTACAAGGACAGGAAAAGCCACCCTGCGTGGCTTTTCCTGTCCTTGTAAATATGGCCCCTTTACACGCAGCACTTTGCGTGAAAGGGGCGTTCCATGGGTGCTGCTGTGGGTGTTCCCACACAACACCCATGGAACAAGACACATTTCCAGATTTACGAGGAATCGTAAATCTGGAAATGCGTGTGAATGCTACGCCTCCCAGGGGAGGCATAGGGAGGCGCAACGAGGAGAAATGTTTTCATTTTTCCTCGTTTTCTCCTCTTTCAATGCGTGCTGCATTCTACAGCACACATTAAAAGAGGAAAATGCATGTAGTGATTGTTTTTGTGCAGGAAGGTGCCCCTTCCTGCACAAAAACAATCTCCCCATGACGCAGGCATCCTTGTACCTTGGTGCAAGGGTGCCTGCGCCGGCGCATGGCAGCTGTTTGTGCGCCAGCGCAGGGGAGAGCACAGGAATGCGACATATTATTGTAAATATGTCGCATTTCTGTGCTTTGGAAGTGCCGCAGCGTGACACAGCCACAGGGCTTGTGGCGCCGCGCTGCGGCACTTCCTCGTAAATCTGCCCCTCAATCTGTTTCTTCAGCAGGTCCAGTTATATTCTGTGGGGCTGTTGGTTGGAAACTATTTTTTAATGCATGTTAAGTAGCATTTGATGAAAATATCTAATCCAATTTCAAAATAATTACAACAGCCCAGCCTGCTTACTTTCCCTGTTTACTACCCCACGGTGACCTGGTCTGGGGCCTTCCAAGATGGCAGGACACTTTTTTCAGGGTACAGAGCTCCTAAACCTCACCCAGCCAGGGGAGATCTCACAGAAATGTGAATGTCACACACCAAGCTAAAAGGTGATTCTACTCTACGGTGTATTTTTAAGAAGAGGTCATCATTACAGCTTTTGAATCCTTACAAGGATGGGTACAATCAGTAAAGTACCTTTAGATTATGGAGTATGGTTCTTCAATAGAATTTATGTCATTGGATTTGCAAGCTAAAATGAAATGTAACAGCTTTCCTGCTGAAAAGCAAGATAAAAGTGCATAGGACATTAATGGTGGTTAGCAAGTGGATGTAATGTTGTGCAGCTCTTTCGAGACAATACGCGTAATGGTGTTTTTGGATACTGTTGTGGTAGGAAAATATGTGCAGCATTCGTGTTTGGGATATCTGTTATTTTTTAGGTTAATAAACCTGGACTTATTAATGCTGCACACAAGCAAGCATTTCACTGCTACAAATACTAGGTAAAAATGCATACCACTTTATTGTGGCTAGTTGGCTGCTGCAAATGTATGTGACAGAGGTTTAAATGTTTTTTTAAGGCTCTTTATGCATTGTCAAATGTATTCTGTGATGCGTAGTAAATGTGTATTATAAAGTAACATATTGGTTTTCACAGAACACGCATTTAGTAGTGTTAGGGAATGATTATAAACTTCTACATTTTAAACTCTTTTTGTTTGGATGTAGCAATCAGAAAAAAATGATCACTCTTGCATGCTTACTGTTTTATTTTATTCATTTGACTCATGCAACCTAATTCCTCCTAATTTGGTACAATACATGTACATTAACAAAAAAACATAGACTGTAATAACACGCAATTGGAATAATCTGGCAAGAAAAAATACTAAATAAAATAAAAATACCAAAAAAGAAAATGAGCTAAAGGGATCTGGTGTGCTTAAGTTACCAGGTAGGGAAGTCCAGAGTAAATATGTACGAATTTGAAGCGTTACCTAAAACATTAGGGGGCATATTAGCAAGACCGGCGATAAAATTATCGCCGTTTTAGCGGCAGGAAACTGCCGCTAAAGCGGCGATAATGGGCTTAGCTAATATGCGTTATAGAATTCCAATAGAAGCCCAGGTTAGATGTCCTGCACATCTAACCTGGGCTTCTATTGGAATTCTATAACGCATATTAGCAAGCCCTTGCACATCTAACCTGGGCTTCTATTGGAATTCTATAACGCATATTAGCAAGCCCATTATCGCCGCTTTAGCAGCAGTTTCCTGCCGCTAAAACGGCGATAATTTTATCGCCGGTCTTGCTAATATGCCCCTTGTTGCATTAAATTCTTACTGGATACAATACCACAGACTGTCCTCAACTACAAAGAAAATCTAAAATATTACAAAATCTAAGAGATTAGAATAATTTAGCCCAGGAGTAAACTGTCCTGGCTGCAAGTTACTTTGGACATGCTGAGAACTTCTTATTTGTATCGTTTTTTTGTACCAGGTAAAAAAGGGTTATCTGAAGACAGTTGTCTTATAGGCAATACTGCAATGGGATAACCAGTACAACTGCAAAGGAATGAGAGTCATGTGCTCATTTGTACTGGAGCTGGTGTGTCCAAGGTACATGAATGAATGGCATATTTAAAAAAATTATAAGGAAATAAGTGGATAAGATGTAAAGATGTATATGGTTGATGTCTAGGCAGGTCAAGATCTGTGCCTAAATGACAGCTCTATAATTTGACACCAGTAAACTTGTATAGTATATCCTAGAAAGGATAGAGGTAAATTATTATTCATCGGTCGTTTGTAGTATGCTTATTTTGTAGGAAACAACTGCTTCAAAGTGTGTGGGGTAGGGTGGCGGCAAGGGGGCCAACAAGTATAGGTGAATATCAATGGGAAATAAGGCTTGAAAAAAGGTCGGAAAGCCTGCACTTAAGTGAAACTATAGATTTTGAGTTTTTTTCGGAATTTTAAACGGTCAAATTCAACTCACCCAGGTGCCGTTTGTCATTTCCATAATGTTGGAGGAAAAAGAGAAGCTTTGACCATGACACCACTGCTGGCAGAGTCGTGATATTTCCCTGAGGCCGGTGGTTGATGACCCAAGTTATCTGGGTGGTATGTGTTTGGTGATTATGGACTTGATGTATGAAGGTCTGAATGGCTTTGTGTATGATTCAGATGGGTAAGTTATATACACTTTCATAGGCAGCATGGGGGGGATCGTGTGGTTTCAGATTTAAAATAAGCCTTACTGCTAAGTATTGAATGTTTAGGAGCCTGCTATGTAGGTGGATGATTTGACTGACTAGAAAGGTGTTAGGATACACACTCCCTGCTCACACCTCACACTTACAGTTTTTAACCTTACCTGAGACACCCAATTTGGTGTCGAAGTCTATTAGACAGCACAGCTGTCTTCTTTGCTAAAGACATCTTGGGGACATCCTCAAAGCTTCCCTGAGAAAGCATCCGGCCCATTGATTACCATTGGCTTTGTGAGTTGTAACTCACATTTGCTTGCTATTTGCTCGCTTTATTTGTCTTAGGCTGTCCAGCTTGAGTTCATCCCTCCCAAAGAGCATTCTGTATTTACTGTATCCTTCTGAGTGCTGCATTTCTGTAAACAGGCCTTTAAATCTTGTTCTTATCTTGTCACAGTTGGTGGGCATTCAAAGACAGAGCCCCAATGCCAGGCTCTGTCTTCCGAGAGAGCTTGGTATTTACTTTTCTTTCTCTGACTTTAAAGTGAGAGGATTTATGTGACAATCTTGCTGTGAAAGGCTTTTTTTCTAGCACACAACAAAGTTTAAATGTCCGTAACGAACTGTGCAGACAATTCAGAATATGTTAGAATTAGAAAAGCACAAATAAAGCACATTGTTTGTAATTCTGAAATGTGATGGAAACAAATATTTGAATACAATCAAAACAAATTAATACACTAGGTGGTGACATTTCCACACATTATCGTTTGTGTGCTGTATACTTTTATTAAACAACTGTATGTTTGTGGAAATGTAATGGTCATTTCAATTGAAGATATGTTGTCTGTAACGGCAGTGCGCTACCATACCGTGCATACTCCACTTTACTCCACTCTACTTTGCACCATTCCATGTCATTGCACTCTACTCTGCACCACTCCACTCTATGCCACTCCACTCCACATTGTGTCACTGAACTCTACTCTGCACCACTGCACTCTACGCCATTGCACTCTATGCCACTTCACGCTACACCTCGCTCCTCTACTGTGCACCACTCTACTTTATGCCCATGCACTCTATGCCACTCTTCGCCACTGCATTCTTCACCACTGCACTCTACACCACTACACTTTATGCCACTGCACTCCAATCTGTGATACTCCACTCTATGCTACTCCACTCTACACCACTCTACCCTACTCCATGCAGTACTATTCTGCAATACTCTGTACCATTCATTCTCATGTTTCCATCTCATTTGTTCTCTATCCTTCACTCTTTCACGCTCATACTTTCTTTTTCACTAGCCATTTGCACTCTTCCTTGTCCTCATCCTCATTTCACTCTCCTTAATTCCTCTCCTTTCCTTCTTTGACACTCTGTCCCCCCTTCTCATTATACCCTCTCACAGCCTTTGAACTCTACCTCCTTCACAGCTTTCCCTTCTCTCCCTCTCTCTACCCATTCTCTCATCTCTTCCCATCACCCTCTTCTTCCCCCTTAAAGATGTGTTTCCATTTGCATTATTTTCTGCTCTTTCACCATCTCATGATATGCACCCCTGTGATCCCACTGTTCCTACATGCCCTTTGTCTCCTTTCCCTTTGCCTCTCCTTACACGTTCCTTCATTCCTGCGCTTTATTATTCCTCTCCAACCTCACTCCGTGTTTTTCTGTCCCCTCCCTTTCCTTTCATCCCCTCTCTCTCCCTTACCGCCTAATTTTCCAACTCCTTCATCCTAGTCCGTTCCCCTTTTTATCTCTACCACTGCCTTTCCACTAACTTCTTTTCAGTCTTTTATCGTCTTAGATCTGATACCAGACATCAAGCTTGCGGGACATGATCCTTACTAAGTGCTGTGTGCAGCGGTACAGTATGATTCCATAGTGAAGCTCAGACAGAAATAGTTACTGCGGTGGAGCTCTGCAACAAAATCATAAACCGGCGATGCATTCGCTATTTTGGGTAGAGCTCTGCCATAGAAATTGTAAGTGCAGCAACTGCCGATTTGCAGTTAGCATGTTTTCCAGCTACTGAACAAGCAGTCGCAAGTGCAATTACCTTGCAGGCACCAGGGCCACGATTTGCTGGTTGTATGGCAGAAGCACGCATGGTTAAGCCACGCGTGCTTCAACAACGCTGTTGCAACTACAAATGCATCTTACCCCGCATTCCTTTACCATGCATGCCTTTACCACACATCCCCTTGCCCCGAGCCCCAAAATGGCCCCAGCCCAAAAAACAATCTGACCCCAGCCCCCAGCCGTGAGCCCTAAAACGGCCCAAGCCCTGAAAACTGCCCCTTCCCCCTCCCCTCAGACGGACCATCAGGATTGCACTGGAAACCACTCCTCATTAAAACTCACTGTTCCATTGCACCCCCACGTGATATGTGGCACACAACCAAGCTGGGCTCACACAGCACTGCAGCATCACCATCTGATGGCATTCCTGCTGTGTGAATATCTGCACATATTAACACTCCACCACTAGGGAATCAGTGTTTGGGGGAGAAGAACCTCAGAAGATGGCAAATCAAAAAAAAGCTTCCATCCCCGTTAAATGCTGGGTCTAAACCACCAACAAAAGACAGAGCTGATAAAGTTGGTCCACCCATTCTTCTCTGGTGAGCAACATTCCACAGTTTCACTAGCAACATGATGGTCACGAGCTATACCTTGGAGACCACTGAAGTAAGGCTAGGCTTAAGCAACAATGTGCACTCTTTCCTCTGTGTCCTGTCTCCCCACACCCCAAATCCACTCTCAGCAGGCATAACTTGTACCAGTTCAATAAAACTCTTAGTGTGTCATGTGCTATCAAATCTAATGCTTTTTAGGTTGCAGCGTACCATACAGCATAGCTGTGTGGTATGCGAAAGACATCTTGGGGAGTTTCAGAAAGTTGACCTGGGAATGCATTCTGCCTGTCACTTCCCATTGGTTTTGTGGTTTATAACTAATTTTTTCTTGCTTCCCATTTGCTGGCTTTATTTTCTTTAGGCTGTCCAGGTTCAGCTCGTCCCGCCTGATGAGAAAACCATGTTCACTGTATTCTTCCCTGAACTCGTTTTCTGTCAACAGGCCTTTAAATCTTGTTCTTATCTCATCACGTTTTCTGGGCATTCGAAGACCGAAGTCAAATGTCAAGCTGTGTTTCCATGGAAGCCCCGTTATTTTGCTTTCAACTGACTTCAAAGTGAGAAGGTTTATAGGAAAGAGGAATGCAGCGTACTTTCTCCATGGAGCCTGCTTCTGCGCTTTTAAAATTTTTATTTTAGTCCTAGCCATCTCAAATGGTATCTCGTTCTTCATTTGCAAAAAACATTTGTACGTTTTTTGCAAAATTCCTCTTCTTTGGTGAGTCCATTTAATTTGTGCAGCTGCCTTTTTAGGAACAAAGTACAAAACCGCATTTCAGTCTCAGCATCAGCCTAATCTATGGTGATCTTGGGCAATTTACACTGTTTATGGCCCATTCATTGTCAAGCACAGGATAAGATCTTTTCACAGGATAGAGCCAGCCAAATTGTAGCACAATTTAACAATGCTTGGTTTTCACTTTGATGTGTAAAGCTTGTGCTTTATTTATGACATCTGTGGCAACTCGTTTTGGAGAGTTGGATACGTTTTTAAAGGCACTTTTTATTAAAGCTTTTGTGTTTATGTTTACCTACACAATAATTATGTATTCCGTCTGCAACTGTGCCTTTTTTGGAACACATACATTAGTGAATATAACAGATTTCCTCATTTGTCCTTGCAGGCACTAGGGCCATGATTTGAATGGTGAAGCAGGTGTAGTGGCACAGGGGCCAAAAGTTTGAGGAAACCCACTGGACACAGATTATTGGCATATGTTACTACTAAGCAAGCAGTCACAAGTGCAGTTACCTTGCAGGCACTAGGACCATGATTTGAATGGTGCAGCAGGTGTAGGGGCACAGGGGCCAAAGGTCTAGGACACCCACTGAACACAGGTTATTGCAATATGTTACTACTAATCAAACAGTAACAAGTGCAGTTACCTTGCAGGCACCAGGGTCACGCTTTGGATGGTGTGGCAGGTGCAGTTGCACAGGGTCCACAAACTCTAGGAAACCCATTGAACATTGATTATTGCAATATGCTGCTACTAAGCAATCAGTAACAGGTGCAGTCACCTTGCGGGCACCAGGGCCATGGTTTGGATGGTGCAGCAGGTGCAATGGCACAGGGGCCAAAAGGTCTAGGAAACCCACTGAATACAAATTATTGCTATGTGTTGCTACTGAACAAGCAGTCGCAAGTGCAGTCACCTTGCAAGAACCAGGGCCACGATTTGCTGGTTGTATGGCAGAAGCACGCATGGTTAAGCCACGCGTGCTTCAACAATGCTGTCACAACTACGAATGCATCTTAACCACGCATTCCTTTACCATGCATGCCTTTACCACAGATGCCTTTACAACGCATTTTTCCTGTAAAAGCATGCTTGTTAAAGTTATATGCACAGTAAAGTTCACACCCCAGTTCTACTGCCCGAGCCCTAAAAACCATCCCCCAGCACTGCAATGCCCCCAGGCCCAGACCTAAACACTACCCAACCCCACACCTATGCCCTAAAAACCACCCTTCTGCCCTGTAATCCGCCCCAGCTCTAATAACTACCCAGACGCCCCATCCTAAAACCCGTCCCCAGCCCAAAAAAATACCCCAACCCCAGCCCCCGCCCTGAACCCTAAAACGGGCCCCAGCCCAAAACGCTACCCTGACTCCAGCCCCCTGCCCTAAGCCGTAAAAAGGCCCCCAACCCCAAAAACTACCCCGACCCCTTCCCCCGCCCTGAGCCCTAAAATGGCCCCAGCCCAAAAAACAACCTGACCCCAGCCCCCTGCCGTGAGCCCTAAAACAGCCCCAAGCCCTGAAAACTGCCCCTTCCCACTCCCCTAAGCCCTAAAACTACCTCTGTAACTAGACCGTTGACTGCCTTAACCACACATATGCGTGGTTAAGGCAAGTAGTGTTCCACTTGCATGGAATCGGCATGCGTGGCTCAGCCCACGTTGTTAATGCCTTTTTCCCAATTTGCTTGCTACAGTGGCACGGGGGCCAAAAGTTCTAGGAAACCCACTGAACACCAATTATTGCAATATGTTACTACTAAGCAAACAGTAATAAGTGCAGTCACCTTGCGGGCATCAGGGCTATGGTTTGGATGGTGCAGCATGTGCAGTGGAACGGGGGCCAAAAGGTCTAGGAAACCCACTGAACACCAATTATTGCTATGTGTTGCTACTGAACAAGCAGTCGCAAGTGCAATCACCTTGCAGGCACCAGGGCCACGATTTGCTGGTTGTATGGCAGAGGCACGCATGGTTAAGCCACGCGTGCTTCAACAACGCTGTCGCAACAACGAATGTGTCTTATCCACGCATTCCTTTACCATGCATGCCTTTACCCCACAGCCCCTTGCCCTGAGCCCTAAAATGGTCCCAGCCCAAAAAAAGACCTGCCCCCAGCCCCCTGCTGTGAGCCCTAAAACGTCCCCAAGCCCCTGAACCCTAAAATTACCTCTGTAACTAGACTGTTGACTGCCTTAACCACGCATATGCGTGGTTAAGTCAAGCAGTGTTCCGCTTGAATGGAATCGGCATGCGTGGCTTAGCCCGCGTTGTTAATGCCGCTTCCCCAATTTGCTTGGTGCAGTGGCACGGGGGCCAAAAGGTCTAGGAAACCCACTGAACACCGATTATTGCTATGTGTTGCTACTGAGCAAGCAGTCGCAAATGCAATCACCTTGCCGGCACCAGGGCCACGGTTTGGATGGTGCAGCAGGTGCCGTGGCACAGGGTCCTAAAGATCTAGGAAACCCACTAAACACCGATTATTGCAATGTGTTGCTACTGAACAATCAGTGACAAGTGCAGTCACCTTGCAGGCACCAGAACCACGATTTGAATGGTGCAGCAGGTGCAGTGTCATGGGGACCAAAAGCTCTAGGAAGCCCACTGAACACTGATTATTGCTACGTGTTATTAATAAACAAGGAGTGACAAGTGCAGTCAACTTGCAGGCACCAGAGCCACAATTTGAATGGTGCAGCAGGTGCAGTGTCACGGGGGCCAAAAGCTCTAGGAAGCCCACTGAACACCGATTATTGCTACGTGTTGCTACTGAACAAGGAGTGACAAGTGCAGTCACCTTGCAGGCACCAGGGCCACAATTTGAGTGGTGCAGCAGGTGCAGTGGCACAGGGGCCAAAAGCTCTAGGAAGCCAACTGCTGCTGTTCCTGTCTCCTGGACCCAGTGATGGCAAGAACTGAGAACATCAGGGCCAGTCCCTTCACCACAGAGGAGCTGGAGGTCCAGGTGGACGGGGTGCTTTCACAGTATGGGAGGCTATATGGTGCTCCTGATGTACTGGTAAGTGTTTCAGAGTGAAAGTTTGAGAGTGCAAAGAGTGCTCACATGATGTTGCTCTGCTGTAGTATGTGCATGTGAGTGCAAGTTAATGTGGATGCATCCTCATTTTTAAAACACCATGTTCCATACATGGCCTAGTAAATATTGCACTTGGGTATTTGGGTAGGATAGCAACATGGACATTTCTACAGCCCTTCTTCAGCAATGACAATACAAACGTTGGTCTGAGCCTGGGTAATGTAATTGTGTGATACACTGCCTAGCATGCTGACTTCTGGTGAATGGGGTGTGTAGCCTTATTTCCACAGATCCATGGCTGCATTTAAGGATGGGTGGGACATGCAGTGTTTTTGCAGCCATACAGTAACACTGCTGGTTTGGACAGTGGAAGTCTGAACAAACATTGCCTGTGCTAATGGATGTCATAGTCCATGATGTTTTCACATGCTCATTTGTGACATTACAAATGTGTTTCGTCCAGAGGGTACTGAAGGATGTGTGTACAATTTTCATATTGCCCCCATGGATATGTATGCATTATGCACAGGATTGAAATGCCTGAGTGTAACACTCTTGGTGGAAATTCACCGATGACACATCAGATTAATGTACTTCGGAGATATCATCCTTCAATTGTTTTCACAATGTGTTCTGACTCGCATGTGAAGGCACTGTTTGCCCTCTCATATTGTACATGCATGTGAATGTTCGGATGGCCCACGTTTCACCTCAGTGTTAGTCCCCCTGGCCTGCACAGATACTGCCCAATTTGACAAGGACCCATCAGTAAATGGACAGAGTGAAACATATGTGTTGTCTGCCACCCTATTTCTCAACGAGCTATCTTAGGCCTGAGGATTGCACAAGACAGACCTTGTGAGAAGAGTGTGAGAATGTAAGATCATGTCCCTAAATGTGACCTCCATGACACAGGTAGCCATTCACAGGCCAAGGACATTGAGGGGTGTGTAGTGTTGGACACAGTGAGTCTGCCCCGACAAATCATTTCCAATGTATTGTATGTCTTGCTCACCCACATACTGCATCACAGATAAGGGCCTTCTTCACATTACATTCTGTGCTGGCATTCTGCATGTGTATGAGATGGCCATGTACTGTGTCCATCATCATACCTGCATACATTTCTATGAGATTATCTATTGCAAATGTACTACGTGCCATGCTGTATGGCCTCTGCTCAACATTTCTGTACTGGTGTGCTATGTTTTTGCATGCTCCTGTACTGACACACAGTGGTACATAACACAGTGTCACTGAAACTTCCTCTTCTTGTCTCCCATGCCTGCAGCTTAAAGTCCGCCAGCGTAAGGCCTTATGGAGGGCCATTGCACGCAAGGTGCGGACTCTGGGTGTCTCCAACAGACGGCACACACACTGTCACAAGAGGTGGGATAACATCTGCCTGCTGAGCAAAAACGTGGCAGAGATGACGCTGGGGATGCTCCCCCGGACTGGAAGGTTGGCACGCAGGAGCATGACACAACTAATGGCCCGCATCTTGGCAGTGACACAGCCAGAGCTGGATGGACGTTTGAGGGCCCATCAGCAGCAAGTTGGGGGTGAGTATTCTGCGAAGGGTGACTTTGGGTGTGAGTGACTGCAACCAACCCTGAGCCAGTGCGAAGCCCTGTGATGTTTCTAGTGTGATGCAATGGCTTCTAAGTGGCCTCTGTGTTGAGTGCAGCTGTCATGCATTTTCGCTACTTGTACTTTCTCATGTGTTCAATACAATGGCCCTTGACATTGCAAGATGAGATGTGGCCTTATGACATCTGCTGCATTAAGGGTGTCATAGACACCACCGGGCAGTGAACAGCAGTGTGCATCATCTTAGTGTGCTTTCGTAGATGTGTGCAATGCCTGACTTGGAAATTGTGAGAACTACACATCTGACACCAATGTGTAACGGTCGTTGTGCTTCAAAGCACAACATGGTGGATATCAGTAGCTCATGGCCATTGGAAAAGGACATTTTGGAGTCAGTATCTGTGTTGTTCCCTTTAAGTGACTCCATATGTGACTGAGACAACATGTTGAGATGTATGTCTATCTCACCCACAGGCACATAGGTATGCTTACAGAGATCAGTATGTTAGGTTACAAGGAGGCTTGGGCCAGCTATTTGGCTCTGTCAACGTCACATGGGACATTAATGTCAACTATGCTTGTTTCCATGCATCTTCTGAGTTTTGCATTAAGGTTGCACATGCAGACTGCACAGGGTGGTGGGCAACATGGGGGTATCATATTCTAGTCTTGTGCTTTGCTTGCATATGATGTTTTTGAGTATGGCACTATACTGAACCTACGTCTCTGTCTATTGCAGCATCTACCGAGGGCACGGAAGGACAGGGAACGGACACCAGTGGTGAAGCTTCTGGCACGACTGCTACACATGAGCTCACTGACACTGATGTGACCAGCGCCTCGGAGGTGGACAGGAGTGCCCTGGCGAATCACGCCCGGAAACACCAACCTCAGCATCATCTGACTCCAGCAGTGACTCCTCGATGTTGGCGGGCACGGGGAGTTTGAAATCTGCCTCTTCTTCCACCACACATCGTCCAGTGCCCACACTTCCGGCTACTACCACTAGTGCTGGCCGTGCCCACAGCCCTAGGAAGGGTAGAGTGTCCTTCCCCCCAGGCACCGCTGCCCCTGCCCCTGTCTCCCCTGCTGCCATCAGTGTTGAGGCGGTGGACCTTTTGCTCCAGCTGTGTGTGGGTCAGACTACTCTCCTGAATGCCTTCCAGGATCATTACAAAAAGCTGGTACAGGTAGTTGCCTTCATGGAGGGCATTCATTCTGACGTGGGTGGGCTACACAGAACTGTCCAGTCTTTGTCCTCCACAGTGACGGCAGCCATTCAGCTGTCACAGGCTCCCAGTCCAGCTCTAGTCCCTTCAGCAACCACCCTGCCAGTGGCCCCACCTGACGAGAGTACACACACGCCAGAGCCCTCAGGCGCCAAGTACTCCACACGCAGCACACAACAGCAGCACTCCAAGCGGCCAAGAGCACAGACACCATCCCCAAAAACAAAAAACAGACACACAGGAGCGCAAAGGCAAAAGCCCTTCACGTGACACTCAGGGGCATCAGGCCAAGAAGCAGGCCTCAAGCTCACTTTCATCCAAATCACCCCATCCAAGGACACTCCCATCCCCACACCTGCTACCAAATTTCAAACAACCAGTTGCCCTGTCTGCTGTGAAGCTGGTGCCTGCATAGAGTCAGCACAAACAGCTCTCTAAGGCAGATTCACCCACTACTTCAACTCCCACCCACACCCCTGTGAAGCTGGGACAGGAGAGCAAAGTGAGGGGTTTACCTGGACAACAGGGGATGGAGGGGAAAAGGCAAGGCCACCCCAAGCGTACCACCAGATCCAGCAAATCCCCACAGGGAGGGGCACCTGCACCTGATACACCTTTGGTAGAGAGTGAGGCTGTTGTGCCCACCCCACTTCCCACTCCTGCCAAGACAATTCTTGCCTATCAAATCCCCAAGAAGTGGAGACCCAGCCCTCCACATTCACCCTCACACACTGTGTCTCACGGCAGAATGTCTCCGCCTCCCCGTGCCACCATGCCACCCGGTCCAAGCAGCCCTCAGCCTCCCACAGCCACTGATGCCTCTACCTCAGCTGGTCCTCTCTCTCCAAGGTCCAGTCCTCCAACTGGCCCGACAACCAGCCACCTCCCAGTTCAACTGACAGCCAAGTCTGAGGCAAAGTCCCCCTCCCAAACCCATCTCTCCCACAGCGGTGCCTGGACTGCCCATTTGTATCCCCATAGCTGTGTTGATTCCCATGGCAGTGTACGGTGTTACCCATTCCCTGTGCAGTTTCTCATGCACACATGTACATACTTTGAACTATGGACTGGCCAATGGCCTTGCTGTTTGTCACTTTGGATGCCCATTCCCTGTGCAGTTTCTCATGCACACATGTACATACTTTGCTCTATGGACTGGCCAATGGCCTTGCTGTGTGTCACTTTGGATGCCCATTCCCTGTGCAGTTTCTCATGCACACATGTACATACTTTGCACTATGGACTGGCCAATGGCCTTGCTGTTTGTCACTTTGAATGCCCATTCCCTGTGCAGTTCTCATGCACACATGTACATACTTTGAACTATGGACTGGCCAATGGCCTTGCTGTTTGTCACTTTGGATGCCCATTCCCTGTGCAGTTTCTCATGCACACATGTACATACTTTGAACTATGGACTGGCCAATGGCCTTGCTGTTTGTCACTTTGGATGCCCATTCCCTGTGCAGTTTCTCATGCACACATGTACATACTTTGATTTTGTACTGGCCAATGGCCTTGCTGTTTTCTACTTTTGATGCCTATCTGTGTATTATGTAATAAAGACAGTTACTCCTGCTGTCTGCTTTGTCAATGTCCTTGCTAAATAAAAGGTTTTATGTATGGGTATGGTTTCATGTGACACATGCTCTGTATGCCACTTTAACATTGTCAATTGCTTGTTTTACTTTTTCAGAGTTTGCCAGAGGTGACAGGCACTTTAGTTCTTCTTGACTCTGAGGCTTGAGGGTGCAATGATGGTTGTTTGTGATGATCTACTGTTATCCTAATCATTCTATGGTCAGGTTTGCTAAATTGTACACATGTCATGTTATGATGCAATACCACAACAGAGGTGAATTCTATCCACAGGATTACTTGGGGGCTGGCCAGGGTCCATCATATCTGTGTGATCTTTCTTGATGTGTGAACAGCAGTGTTGATGTGGTACATGGGTACATTTGAATATGTGAACTTGAGTGGTCATACAGTGTGAATGGGCTGTCATTGTCAGTAGTGTTGATGTGTGTGTGCCCCTGCACTGCCAACTGCACACATGTATGATCCAGGTAATGAGTGCCTGTTTGTTTCAATTGTCAGCCATGTGCTTCAGATTGTGGGCAAATGTAGGAGTTGTAGGTTGGGTACTGTGCAGTGTGTTGTTGTGTCCTTGCACTCCTGGGGGACACCTACTTGTTGTCGCGGCCTGTTGTGAGTATGCAGAGTGTGTGACTGCCAAGTCTGTGTTGTGTTTTGTTGATCAGCCATGTGTCTTGTTACTGTTTGGGCTCACTGTGCAGACCTGCTCAGCCACACTGACATTATTTGTGAGTTTTCTCATGCATTGCTGTCACTTGACCCATTTTTGGCTCCAGTATGGTATGTGGTATGTGGAGTCATTCCATCCCCTATATGTGCTTCTGCTGCCTACACATTGTGAGTAACTCCTCTATGTGTTTGTGTACTGTACACTCCTTACCTGTCCACTACTGAAGTACACACCACTTCAATCTCATGTCTTCCACCCCATGGCGTTCCAGTGTGTGAGCCTCCCCACCACTTCATAGTGTGACACTATACTGTGGGAGGATGATCTGTGTACAGGACCAATGTGCCACTCAGGACAGTTTCACAATTATTTATGTGTTGTTTTCATCTACTATTTTGCAGTCATGGTTGCTCATGTGCAGTGCATATGTTTGAGCAGCACAGTTCTCTAGTCATGTTGTTTGCATCTGGGTTTCCCTGAGTTGTGCATCTGTGGGTGACAGGTAAGCTGTATGTGTGTTTGCTGAGGTACTGCTACCCTTCCTAGGTGTGATGTTATGTTTGTGCTGTGATGATTTGTGTTGTGTGAGTTCATGGTGTGGCACTCAGATATGTGTGCTACTGGCTTGGTTGGTGTGCACACACTGCTTGTTGTGCATGCAGTGCTGTCAGTGTATGTTGTCTTGTACTTGCCTGGTGTGCATCCCCCTGATGTCCAGCTGAGTTTGCTATGTGATGGATTGGTATGTGCATCTGTTGTGTTTTTGTTGTAGATGTATGCAGTGTTTGGCCTGTGTTGGCTCTTTCTACTGACAGATGCAATGTGTGTGTGATGTTCTATTTGCATGACATTGTGTGTGAGTAGTTTGTGCATTGTGATACATTCAGATGTGTGTTGCATGTGTAGTGTGCATTACTTGTGTGTCTGTCACATGCAGCAATGTGGATTCTTGTTCATGAGCTTGTTTTGAGTGCACAATGGTGGTTTGTCCTCCTATTTTTGACCTGTCACTTGTCAGGATTGTGCATGTGCATGCTTGTGGTACACTATGACACCATGTTCACTTGATGTCTGGTGTGGTGTGTATGTTAGCTGATTTGTCCCATTGATCCCAGTTAGTGTTCATGATTGGCTTTTGAGGATGCAATTCTTGTTTGTGTTGGGGTATGGTGTCTGTGCATTGGTCCTGAGTGACAATGCTGTGTATTCCTGTTCTGTCTAGGGTCACATTGCCTTTCCACTGTTTGGCTGCACATGTCTGGGCTTGTTGGACTTCTGTGGATGTTGTTTGTGAGCTTTGTGTTTGGCTATTGTTTTTGTGTCAGTATTGGTTCAGGTATCCCTGAGTGTGAGTGTGATATTTGTGGATGCACCACAGGGTGTGTGATTGGTTGTCAGTGACCTCACAGGACATCATTTGCACCATTCTGTGTGTTTCTCACAGGTGTTGAGTGTTGCAGGTGTGAGATGGGTAGATGAGGGGCATGTGTGAAGGTCCTACTTGTTTTTGACAGTCAGGGAGTGTGACAATGAGCCATGTGTGTTGTGTGTGCTGATGGCATGCACATGTCAAGTAAGTTGACACAGATGTGTGGCTGGTCACTGTATGACTTCAGACACTTCCTATCATTCCTGTGCCTATGCATGGCTTGCCTTGATGTATCCCTGAATTGTTGCACAGAGGTCACTTTGGTTTAATTTCACTCACTGTGCCACCCATGTCTGATTTGATGGCCTAAGGGTGGTGTGATATGTTCCTTCTCTTGCATGTGATGTACACATGCTATGTGGCTTGCTCCATGGTTTTCCAGCACTGTCCACTTCACTTTTGGATGGCCCATTTATTGTCCTCCATTGCTGCTGACCTATGGTATGAGCATGTGGCTGGGTGTCAGTGTGGGGTGTTTCTGAGTGACTTGACAGGCAGTGTGAACAGTTCAGTGGATGTTCATATGTAGTGTGAGTCTTCATTTTGTAATTATACTCAGTTTGATTCACATGAGTGGGAGGTAGGTGTGAGGAGGAGGGTTGTCCAGCCCCTGAGCTTCTGTGCAGGGTGTTCCTCTTCACCCCCACCTTCCCAGTCAATCTCCCTTGTCCTTTGATGTATGAGGTGCGAGGTCTGGCTACACCTGGCTGATTAATTGTGCAGGGGGGACACAGGAGGGGCACACAGCATGTGCCCAAATGGGTGTGTGATGCGTACTGTGGGAGGGGTGAAGGTGGAGCCCTGTGACTCTGGCGGGACTGCCCATGCCTGGCGCCGGCCCTGCCTACTACATTGTGCGCAGGTTTTCCCACGTCTTCACCGCTGCTGTGACTTTCCGGGAACATTGCTGTGATTTCGCGGTTGATGGGTGACCCGGATGCGGAGGTGTGGGTTTCTAACAGGTAGGACATGTGTGGGTACACTGGGAGATATGTTCCTGTCCCCACCAGAGTGTCTGATGTGGACAGGAACCGTGTGTCAGCACAGGAGTTGTGTGTTGTGGTTGTATGCAGAGTTGTGTATTTGCGTACCTGCGGCATTGTCCGCGACGGTGTATAATTTGCTGGTGGTGGATGAGGTACAGCAGCGGAAAGGCTTGAAGAGCTGGATCCATAGTGGTCACGACCGCGTGGAGGGGACTGGGAGTTGAATTTCGCTCTCCGCTGTAGTACTTCCACCGTCTCCGGGTGGGTGGATTTTCCGCTGCGGTGTGATAGGCTGTTTGAGGCATCGTAATTTGTACGGCGGACGGGACGTCATTCCGGACGGCGGTGTGTCTCTATTGGCTCCCTCCGCCGCGGTAGCATGCGGAAATTTCTGGCGGTTCACGTAACTCCGCAGCGGACGGAAAATGGGCTATGTTTGCCCATCGATATGTGGCGGGTGCGAGGACCGCTGCTGAAGTGCGGAAAAGGACATTTTCCGCCAGCACCGCGGATGTGCCTCCGCCCGCCATCATAATCAGCCCCTAAGTCTTTCTCCACAGTCTGCCTCCCAACCCGTGTAGCGGCCTAACCACCTTCCACTGCCTTTGGCTTGGTGCAAATGGTATGTGAGGTGGCATTAAAGTTCTGAGGCAGCCTTTACTCGAATGCAGCTGCTCCTGTTTTTTTATGAGTCCAGATAACCCCCTTTAACTTTGCCTTGCCTTACTGGAGTAGGACAAAAATTGATATAACAAAACTAAATTATACACGCTATATCTATTTAATAAGTCCCAAGATAAAGGGGCCACTGCTGACCTTTTTTTTGTTTTGGTAACGAGATGTTATTGTCGTCCCCAGCAGTACATCTACAGTTAGCCAGTGATGATACACAGTAAGTACTCACAAATACCGTCACAAGAATGTGTTCCATGTTTTATATAACAGATACAGATACAGAAAAAGGAAGAAGGAAAAACGGTAAGAAGCAAGGGGAAAACAGACCTTCCCGGGCAGGCCCCTCTCCCCCAAACCTACTCCGAAGTAACGAAGACATCTTCAACCAGAGTTAGCACCAGGTGTCAGCTTATTCCAGAGCATTTGGGATCAGTGCAAATACAGTCAGTCCTGTCCCTCTCCACGGACAGTCAGTGGAAAATCTTCAAAACTCTCAGCCGTGGTGTGCATACAGTGCTGGGAAGGTCCATTGAGAGATAGTCTACCATTGGAATCCAACGGGCCTCAAATGCAAAATGCTAATTTTTAATGTTGCTATTTAAGCGTTCCATCGCTAGTGCACCCCAGAGACTACCATGCCATTGACAAATCGATGGAGGATCTGGTTTCTTCCACCATAATCCTATGGCTAATTTTGCTTCTCTTAGACAGCTCCAGCTTATTCCTTAGTCATTAAGCGTTATACAATTAAGCTCTGGGGGTATCAGCCCCAGTAAAAATAAGGCTGGTATGGAGGGCAGCGGGGAATCCCATGATCTCCTGCAAGGCTTTGGATACTTCATCCCAGAAACATCTGATATGTGGGCATTGCCACCTAGTATGTTCAAAAGTACCTATTTGACCACACTTTCTCCAGCACACGGGGCTAGACTTTGGAAGCATTTTGTAGAGTTTGAGGGACAGAAGTGCCAATAATAGAGCAGTTTGTAGCATTTCTCTTTAGTTTTGATGGGGAATGAGCATTTGTGTAGGTCTGACCACAACCTGTCTCAATCCTCATCCGTAATTGTTCTGTGTAGTAGTCTGTTTCTTTTTAGCCCACTTATGTGCAGGGGTACTGTCCCTCAATGTAGCGTATAATTTAGATATGAGTCTTCTCTATTTTGTTAGCGTGGCCAGCAATTTTTCAAATGCTGTTTTGTCTTGTGTCGTTGCGCATTTATTAGTTGAGTACATTACCCAGTGTCGAAATTTAGTGTATATTAGTATTTCCATTTTTGGCAGCTGAAAGTCTAGTTTACATTGTAAAAAGGGGTTTATGTCGCCCTGGTGGAATAAGTCCGAATTATATCTACAGCCCCCTAGGTGCCATCGTGCAATGGCAGATCTCTTCAATGCTAGAGTAAAATCTGGGTTTGCATATATTGGTGTATATGGAGAAGGATACGTTGTTAGAGTTTCTTCTTTATTAACCGTGTCCCAGATCCAGAGAGTCGTGTCCACTGGCTTGCTTGCTTAAATATGCATTACAGGGTCTGTGAGATTACATCGCCAAATCACTTCCCATAGGGGGTGTGTCATAAATGCTCTTTCCATATGAGGCCATGATAAATTTGTCTCCATTTTGGACCATCTACTATGGTGCGGAGCCAGGGTGCCAGGTGGTTTCATGTTTCTCCATATGAACCTATTTACAGCAGTTTGCAGGGAGTTGAAAAAAGAGTCCGCAACTAGGACTGGGAGGGCCTGAAATAAATACAGGACTCTGGGCAAAATTTTAATTTTGGTAACATTGATCCTGCCATCCAAACTAGAAAGAGAGGTGTCCATCTCGGCAAATCGTTTTTGATTCCGTTTAGTAGTAGAGGGCAATTGGCCCTCTACATATCCTAGACTCTGGGTGTCAGATGAATCCCTAAGTATTTAATCTGAGAGGGTGTCCATTTTAGTGGAAATGTTGCTTTTAAGTATGCATCTAGTTCTTTGGGAAGGTTGAAATTAAGCACTTCAGATTTGGAAGTTTATTTTGTATCCTGCAAGAGTTTTGTAGGTTTGGAGATGATTGAGTGCGTGGTTAAGAGAACTTGCGGGATCTGTCAAGGTGAAGACGAGATCGTCATCTACGAACAGGGCTAATTTATATTCATCCACTCTGAAACGTATCCCTTTAATGGCTTCAGTCGCTCTCTATGTGGGCTGCTAATGGCCCTAACCTGAGAGCAAAAAAGAGAGGTGAAAAAGGGCAGCCTTGCTCAACAGTATATAATCTATCTTGAGTGCATGCAGTGTACATGGAAGAGAAATCTATAGTCGCGGTCCTCTTCGTGTCTTTCACGCCAAGCATCTCGCAGACCCATGTAGTGTAGAGTGGTTTTGAAAATGCCCCATGTCACTTCGATTGAGCCCAGATCTGTCTTTCTTACTATCCTATTCCATGTTGAAGTCTTCCGTGACAATTATCTTCCCTGTGGCAAAACCCGCCAGACGTGTAAAATATTCGAGCAGGAATTTATCCTTATCGTACGGGGCATAGATTGTTGCTCTGGTCATAGGTGTGGTCTCCCAGTTGCCCCTGAGCACAATATAACATCTTTCTTTATCTTTAATAGAGTCAGTTGCCCAAAAGGGTGTGTTGTAATGCAGAAGGAGAGCTATGAGCACCTAATAAGCAGTGGTATTTAGTTGGGTAAATGAAGGCGCCACTCGGGAGAGATAACACAAATATTTGATATTTACTTGCTGTATTAATCACGGTGCTGCAAGGTGAAGAGAACCACTGACCTCCCCAAAACACAAAATGGCCTTGGCCAATTGACAGATATACAAAGGAATTCCTCAGCACACGTCTGTTATGTCACAATATACATAAACATGCTTGATGTGAGCATAAGTAAAATACAAGTAGGTAAGTTCTTATTTCTTTTTTCCTTTTTATTTTCCGATGTTCAGACAGCCGACACGTGTTTCGTCGCTTACATGGGAATTATTCCCGCGACTTTATCAAGGCTATTGTCTTCCTATGTATAACCTTTATTAGTGGTGTTAATTCCAACCCACACTGGGATTCAATATCTCGCGACGTCTCACTTCTCAATGTTAAATCCAAGGGATCCCTGTATGTCCCAGAAGTCCAGAATCTTATTTCTTAATAGTTTGATCCCACACACGGACGTCGCTCCTCGTGTTGCCGAGTACGGAGAGCTACTCCATTATATTTTGTAGTGGATGACAAGCAATATACGTTAGGGTAGGGTTTGTGCATCAGTATGTTTTAGTCTGCTCTTGTTAAGTGCGTTTCTTGCAGGCAGATAATGGAGGGGGCTGCCTGCAGCAGTGTTTTCCATACTGTCATTCTTTTCTGTGGGCTAGTAAGCGCTTCACTGCTGATCTCTTGAGAAATGCTGCAATATTTGAGATTCATACAGTAGCCAATTGGAGGTTTATCTGCATCTTTGCCAACCATTAATACATTGATTCTGATTTTAAAAGTTTGTTTAGTCAGACAGGTTTCTGTGCAACTTATTTGCTAGATCAAAACTCTATTTTCTCCCTGTTCTAAGGGGTTTCACGCCACCAGATAGAGGGAAGGGATTGCTGCTGTGTTCCTATTTTTTATTGATGAAGATTCCTTGATGAAGAAGGATTAGTTTTTTACTTAATCCTGGTTCTCCACCATATGTCACCTCTTTGAATTAATTAACAACTCATTCTCCACCCCTCTAGCTCCCTAATCCAGGACAATAACTTGAAACTAGTCCTATATGTCTGTATTCTGCAATGCCATCAAAACAATCTACTCCCTCTAGCACTACTTTGTTCTGGTGTGACTGAGCTTCTGGATATCAATCAATCAATCAATATGTTTATTGGGTCATAAGGTATAGTAAAAAGATACAAAATACAAACAATAAATAATCAATAGTAGCATTTTCCATCTTCATGCAAATAGCATTTACACTATTACAAATATTAAGACCGTTTGAGATATGAAGGGCAAAAACAACTTTGATTTGGTACAATGTTAAGGCTAATCTGATATTTAACTCACTTTAACTAGGTATAATATTTTGCTAGCAAAGACTCATTAACTTAATACATCTATATATTTTCTGCAGCAGTTAGACAGCAACATTGTAATGTAACCCAACAATACTCAATTAAGAAATACCATTTCCTGATGCCTATATATCTAGTGTTTCGGTCCATCATTGTGTGCAACCATACAAAGCATTGTAATCCATAGAAAACTCAGTTTTTGGTACAGAAACATGTATAGAAAACTGAAGCCCTATGAAGGCTTTCTCTCAATCGCACTTGCATTCCCAACTTCAGAATCCTCAGCTTTGATTTAACATGCACTGTTCTTGGGAAGGGAGGGTACATTTCATTACAAGTATGCTTTCCTGCCACACTGCTAGATTCAGAATAGGCAGGTCTATCTCTCAACAATGATATTGAAAGGGAGACACAGCATGGATGCCCACTAATACCCATATTATTTCCACTGGCAGTTGAGCCATTTGCTGAAACTGTGAGAAAATCTGGTGTAGATTGGGGTATCTCTCGGAGAGATGGGACCCACTCGATCTCACTGTATGTGGATGACGTGATCATCTTTTTATCAAGGATGTTAGGGAGAGGCTCGACTCCCTCTTTGAGACACTGCATCTAGTTTACCTCCTTCATAGGCAGGCTAATATATCATGTGAACCACATATATTTAGATACCTGGGGATCAGAGTGTACCTGAAAGATAAAGGCACATGAGAAAGAAACTTGGGAGCCTTGATCGCTTCTCTAAGACCACAAGTTGAATTTTGGAAGAGATGACCTTTTGCCCAGTGGGCCGTGTGCCTATTGCTAAAATGGTAATGCTTCACAGATTGCTCTACCAAGTCGTTTATTTACCAATGCTGTTGCTTTCTACTATCTTTAAAGAATTAGATAGCCCCTTGTAAGAACTGGTATGGGGACAAGGAAGAAGACGAGTTGTACTTTCTAACTTCAATACCCCGTAGACAAAGGAGAGTTTGGGGGCCTAGACTTGTCATTATATTACGTAGCATCTACACAAAAGGAGAGGGGAGACATTTAATTACTTGTTCATAAGAAGCTCTGCTGAAGATTGAATGATCACACATCCCAAATTAGAGATAAATGGAATGATGATCTGGGAAGATGTGTCAATGACAAGAAGTGGAATGATATAATGGCTTATTCCCACAATGTCTCAAGAAATGCCCTAGTTTTAAAATATATTCAATGCATCATTGAGAGAACGTACTTGCCTCTTGACATTCTACCTAAGATATACCACAATATGACATTGGAATGCCAGAGAGGTTCACGTGAGAAGTTTGGCTTCTGGCATATGTTTTGCGAATGCCCAGTTATAGTTGAATATTGGATGCAAATTACATGTACTCTGATGCTAATAACGGGATACATATATATATTTAATCGTGAATATTGCATACTGCTCTATTACTTACCGGTAATCTTCATTACTCCGGGTCCCATTGTCCTCGTCCCATTCATTACAAAGTGGAGATAACCATCTCCCGACAGAAAAAAAGACCAGAGGAATGCTGGGACCCTAACCCTCCCCTCCCACCGGGAGTACAAAATCAGCACTTACCCAGCATTCCGACTGAACAACCAAGCCCCCACAGGAAGGCCGGCTGTCCGGGAGGGAGGACGGGGCGTATGAATGGGATGAGGACAACGGGACCCGGAGTAATGAAGATTACCAGTAAGTAATAGAGCATTACCCCCAGGACCCTTATGTCCTCGTCCCATTCATTACAAAGTGGAGAATATCAAAGCAGAAAACCCGGCCTTCCGAACCCTCAAGCACACCCAGGAAACCACACCAAAGGCAGCTACCCAAGGGAAGCAAAAGGGAGAACTGCAGGAAACAACAAGCAGAGCACCCAGACAGGAAAGCACCCCACCAAAGCAGGGTCGCACCCACCAAAACAAAAGGGAGCTGACCAAGCCAAAGAAGAGGACAACCCACCGAGGGCAGCCAGCACACATCAGGAGCCCCCCCCTGAGCGAACAAGGAAGGGGGAGAACACGCCAAATAAAAAACCAACAGAGGCCGCCCACAACAACAGGACAGCGAGGAGGCCACACAAAGAAGAAGACCCCCAGCGGCCCAACCGGCTAGCAAGCCAGAACAGGCCAGCAGGGACACAACCAATGACCAGAAACCGGGACCAAGGACAACAGAAGGCGACAACGACAGGAAGGAGGCAGCCTCAAAGAAAGGAACATCGAGGGTATACGTGACCGAGAACACACAACCCAGGAAACACACAGGAACAGAACACAGAACCCGTGGAGCAAGAAACTGCGACTGCAACCACAAGGTCTCGGTGACACCAACCAGAGAAAACCGGAACAGAGCACCCAGGCCAACCAAAGGGAAACCCCAACCCGCCAAACGGAGGAGAGCATGCCAAAAAGGCGACCAGGCAAAAAAGGAAGCCGAAAAGGAGGCAACCCAAAGAGACCCCAAAGGCAAAGCCCCAGAAGGGAAACAGGCGCCAAAGCAACCAACACTCCGGACCGCAGCAGACCAGAGAAGACGAAGCCCCAACAGGACACGACCAAGGGAGCCCAAGGGACAAAAGGCCGACAAGCCCAGCACCACCAGGGAGGCACACAGGACCCTGCAGCAGCACAGACACAGAGCGAGGCCCACCAGGAACAGAAGGGAGGCCGTGTTAGACAAACGGACACCCAAGTAGCGCCAAAAAGACGAAGGGAAGAAAGGAAGGCCCCACAGCCCCCGACGCAACCAGGCACGAAGGGCGAAAAGTGCCAACCAGAGGACAAACCCTAACACCACCGGACAGCCACATTGGAGAAAGCAAAAAGGAAAGGGGGCCTGGGCCAGCCAACAGGGCGGAGGCACAAACCCAAAAGACCACCCAAGGGAAGGACCCCCCAGACCAAACCAGGAAGGAGGGATGCACCGGCCAGGCACCAGCACCCCCCCCCAACCAGAACGACCCGGCCCCCAGAGAGCCCAGAGGACAAAGCCCCCGAAACCCCACTGAGGAGGACGAGGTCCCAGGAAAGAACGGCCAGCACCAACCACCAGAGCCGGCACACGAGAACCACCAAGCACCCAACCCGGGAGGCGGAGCCACAGTGAGAGCCCAGGAACAGGCCAAGAGCCAGCAAAGGCCAAGGCACACACAAGAACACCGGGGAAACAGGAACACAACCCCAGGAACGCCGTCTCACAAGGCCCACAGAACCAGAAGGAAGCAGGACCGAGAACCCAACAGAAACCAGATAAGTGACTTAATATCGACGGACAAAATATCGACTTACCAAAATATAGTCGCCAAATTATCGAAAACTACAATATCGATGCCCTATACTTATTTATAAAAACACCAAATTATCGAACCCACTATATCGACTTAAATAAATATTGTTTCTCATTTTATCGAACATCAAAATATCGTATGAAATAATATCGACAATGATATAATTAACAAACAAATACCCTAAATATCGATTCCATTAATATAGATAACCTATAACACCAAAAAACACATTTTTTTCGTTCTTCACTTCCCTCCACATATAAATAAATACTTTTTAAATATAATGCACAAAAAATATAAAATTATAATCATTTTAAAACACATTTCTGAACATATTATAATAACATAAAAAAAATAACACCTTTTTATTCTGCGTTTTCCATTTAAGGAAACAAACTGCTAAAAATGTTCAAAAATTCCACAACAACGAATAGAATGCTACCACTAACATAAACAACCAATAAAATTAATCTACTAATTAATGACACACTATAAAAGCAAACAAAATTTTGTTCATTTCCACTTCAAACCTACAAAAAAGAAGAAGAGGAAACTTTGCCAGATTGCTTCGTTAACACAGACTTTCATTTCAAGACAAGCCTTTAAAACTGCAGGAAGTAAGTACATTCACTTTTCTAATACTAGAATAGTAATAAAGCTCTCTAAAACAAATATCAAAATAATATAACCCTAAAATGTATTTTTATTTTTTTATATCTCCTCTACAGATTTTTCTAACTCACACAAAAAAATTCTACAACACCTAGAAAATAACAGTTTACCAAAAAGTAAGTATAATAAAACTGCTATTTTAAATAACACTGTAGATTTAGCAAATTAAAACTAACTACTTCCCAATTTCCTGCCACCTACAACTAATATATAGAAATACCTGAACATTATTTTTTCTTATTTCAACAGAAATAACTTCAACAATTAGAAAATAAAAGCTTCAACACACCAAAAGAAAAATCTTCGTTGCATTAATTCAAACTTTGTAAGTATGTTTCAAAAAATGTTTGTTTTAGATAAAAATTATTACACTGTATTATATTAATTCAATTCTATATACATTTTCTTTAGCATTAAAGACAGCACCATGACTGAAGGCGCACAATTTATACAATCCCAGAAAGGGAAAATGCTCCTATGTTACATGGGTTATGTGTATACGCAAGAAAAGCAGAAAGATTTAAAGGTGTTCTGGAAATGTAGCAAGTACTATGCCAACAAATGCTATGGAAGAGCCATAACCCAAGAATGCACTGTTTTATCTGTGATAGAGCACAACCACCCCCCAAATATTACAGAAATAGAAATTAGGGAAGCCCTAGAAAATATTAAAGAGGCAAGCACTTGTACAGACAAACCCACTACTGCAATATTAAAAGAGCAATTACTTAAAATTCCCCAACATGCATCTGTACAACTACCATCCATAGATGCCTTAAAAAAAGTTATAATTAGACAGAAAAAGAAAACAACACCTACCGTACCTATCCCTAAAACATTCCAAGAAGTCAATATCCCACCTGAACTAAGCATTACCCATAATAACGAACCATTTATTTTCTTTGACAATAAAAGCAGTGAAAAACGAATAATTATGTTTTCCACTACAAATAATTTAACAAAATTACAGCAAAGCGACACCTGGATGATGGATGGGACATTTAAGATATGTCCCAAGCCATTTTTACAACTATATACAGTGCATGCTATATATCGCAATACAAATATTCCCTTCATCTATTGTTTACTCCCAAATAAAACTCAAACTACCTATCTAGAAATTCTCAACGAAATTAAAAAAGAAAACCCTAATTATTTTCCACAGAAAATAATCATTGATTTCGAACAAGCAATGATTAACACAATACTTAAAACATACCCTCATACATCTATACAAGGGTGCTACTATCATTTTAATCAGTGTCTGTGGAGACATCTTCAAAATTCTACACTAAGGGGCCGATTCCGATCTCGGCCGGTAGGGCTCCGAATCGGATTCGGCTTTACCGGATCCGATTCGGAGGCCTTTTTTCCGACCGGTTCGTACAGTCGTCCCAGCGAGCAAGTACGATGCGAGCGCACGCGAAATCGCCGACCGACTCGTTCCCGGGTCCGAACCGCTCCGACCGACTCGTACGGACACGGCTCGCACCACACAATGGAGACGTTTCCCGACCGAGCAAGTACGATGCGTACTTCGAACAGCCCGACCGACTCGTAGCGTCCGGCTCCAAAGAGCTGTCGGAGCCGGACTTCGGGGGTCCATGTCGGACCCCCCTGCACGCGTAGACGCACGAGTTGCACACAGGGGGGACCCAAGGGTCCCCCCTAAACATGCATGTACGGTGCGAGTCGCACCGACGCGTACCACTGTAGGGGGCCCCCCTGTTCACGACGTACCCATTCAGTCAATGGGAGCCCGTGTACGCTTTGTACGACCGGCTCCCATTGACTTCAATGGGAGTCCGACCGAATAGAGTCGAGCAGCATACGGCCGTATCGTACTCGCTCGGTCCGACTGCGGGAGACCGGCTTGGTCGGAAATCTCTCCGGATCTGGCTCAATCGGAGAGATTTCCGTCCCGAATCGGAATCGGCCCCTAAGTGTTCAATACGTAACAGACAGTACCTTAGCATATCAAATTAAAAAACTTGTAGCACTAGCGTATGTGCCTGTGACTGATGTTACCGAACACTATAACCTACTAATAGACAGCCCCTACTACAAAAAAATGAGGAGAAATTAAGCCCACTACTAGATTACTTTGAGGATACGTGGGTTACTAGATTACACAGATCAGGGCACAGAAGATTACCTAAGTTCCAAATACCATGGTGGAACGTGTACCTTAGTACCCTCAACAAAGAAACAAAAACTAACAACGCTGTCGAAGGGTGGCATAATGCCTTCCAGGCAACAACAGGCAGAGGGACCCCTACACTTCACAAATTACTGCTATCTATCCAAAAAGAGCAAAGTTACCAACAACTTAGGATGGAGCAATCGGTTACACTAATTGAACCCAAACTAACTAAACAAACTAGACAAATGTATGAGCTTCTACAAAGTCAAGTTACACTGTATCCAACAACTCGAGGCCTAGACTACTTGTCCCTAATAGCAAAAAGCATACTTTAAATCTAAACTAAACATTAATGAATAAATATCCTTCTAAAAACCAACATATCTACATATTAATGAAATTATTATATTTTATAAAACATTAATAAATTGTCATATATATATTTTACAATATTATAAATATATATTGACAACTTAATAATATTTTAAAAAATATAATACATATTCGAATGTAATTCAAAAACATTTCCCTCCCACATAAAATAATAAAAGTTACTTACAGTTGTTGTAGCTCCAAAAGTAAATTTAGGCATCTTCTAAATCCATCCCGGTGTCTTTTTCTCCAAAATATGTTCCGAAATAACCCCCAAAAAAATGCAAAAATGCAAATATTGCCAAAAACAAATCCTCTCTCGATAAATCCAATTGGAAAATACCATAAAAAACCCGAAAAAGACCTCTATTTAAAAAACGCTCCCTGAAAACGCGAAAAATTAAGAGTGTGTTAAACAAATATTAGTTTTCTAAACTAATACACACCTCTTTAAAAAAACGGCAATCTTCTCCAAAACGCGACGTTATAAAACTGCAATCTGTAAAAAAGAAGTAAAACATACCCACCCACACAAAAACTCACATATACAAATGCAATATACTTTCACTTTGTATTTACAAGTAATACACATAAAGTTATCGACATTACCTCAACTCTAAACATTTGGGGGTCGATTCCGATCTCGGCCGGAAGCGCACCTAACACTATTCGTCCGGAAAAAAACCGAGCCGAACGCGTGTTTCCCGACCGATTCGAACATTCGTACGAACTAGCAAGTACGATGCGCATAACTGCCCAGATCCCGACCCAGCCGTACTTATCCAATCCAGCTCCTGTTCCCCGCCCGAGCCGGATCCGTAAACGCAGAATTGAGTCGCACGGAAGCAAAAACACAGCACCTTCCGGCCGGACCAGTACGATGCGCCTTCCGAACGCGCCGAACCCGTCGCTACGTCCGGCACGTCAGAGCATCCGAGAGAGCCGCACATAAGCTCCGATTCGCACCACAAGACGATCCACGGCTACGAGACGAACACGCCAGCCACGAGTACGAGTCGAAGCAACGAGAAAGCCCAACGAGACGAACCTACCATGAATCCCATCGCGCAGGTCCTACCAATACTCTACATCTATTACCGGAACAGGTACGGACGCGTACGGCGCAGAAGGTAAGTTAAACACCCACTACACAAACAAACGACACGTACCCGACATATAACACACACACATAGGGATGCAGAAATGACTTACACTAGCAACAGCAGAACCATAGGGGCGGGATGTCAATCACCAATGCCATATACACCCATAGGGGCCTGGATGCCTACCACTACCACCACCCCTACTCAGGGGGGGCTGGATGCCTGTCACTACTACCATCCCCACTCATGGGGTGCTGGATGCCTACCACTACCACCACCCCTACTCAGGGGGTGCAAGATGCCTGTCACTATTACCATCCCCACTCATAGGGGGATGGATGCCTACCACTACCACCACCCCTACTCAGGGGGGGCTGGATGCCTGTCACTACTACCATCCCCACTCATGGGGTGCTGGATGCCTACCACCAACACCACCCCTACTCAGGGGGGGCTGGATGCCTACCACTACCACCACCCCTACTCAGGGGGGCTGGATGCCTGTCACTACTACCATCCCCACTCATGGGGTGCTGGATGCCTACCACTACCACCACCCCTACTCAGGGGGTGCTAGATGCCTGTCACTACTACCATCCCCACTCATGGGGTGCTGGATGCCCACCACTACCACCACCCCTACTCAGGGGGTGCTAGATGCCTGTCACTACTACCATCCCCACTCATGGGGTGCTAGATGCCTACCACCAACACCACCCCTACTCAGGGGGGGCTGGATGCCTACCACTACCACCACCCCTACTCAGGGGGGGCTGGATGCCTGTCACTACTACCATCCCCACTCATGGGGTGCTGGATGCCTACCACTACCACCACCCCTACTCAGGGGGTGCTAGATGCCTGTCACTACTACCATCCCCACTCATAGGGGGATGGATGCCTACCACTACCACCACCCCTACTCAGGGGGGGCTGGATGCCTGTCACTACTACCTTCCCCACTCATGGGGTGCTGGATGCCTACCACCAACACCACCTCTACTCAGGGGGGGCTGGATGCCTACCACTACCACCACCCCTACTCAGGGGGTGATGGATGCCTGTCACTACTACCATCCCCACTCATGGGGTGCTGGATGCCTACCACTACCACCACCCCTACTCAGGGGGTGCTAGATGCCTGTCACTACTACCATCCCCAATCATAGGGGGATGGATGCCTACCACTACCTCCACCCCTACTCAGGGGGTGCTAGATGCCTGTCACTACTACCATCCCCACTCATAGGGAGATGGATGCCTACCACCAACACCACCCCTACTCAGGGGGGGCTGGAAGCCTGTCACTACTACCATCCCCACTCATGGGGTGCTGGATGCCTACCACCAACACCACTCCTACTCAGGGGGGGTGGATGCCTACCACTACCACCACCCCTACTCAGGGGGGCTGGTTGCCTGTCACTACTACCATCCCCACTCATGGGGTGCTGGATGCCCACCACTACCACCACCCCTACTCAGGGGGTGCTAGATGCCTGTCACTACTACCATCCCCACTCATGGGGTGCTGGATGCCTACCACCAACACCACCCCTACTCAGGGGGGGCTGGATGCCTACCACTACCACCACCCCTACTCAGGGGGGGCTGGATGCCTGTCACTACTACCATCCCCACTCATGGGGGGATGGATGCCTACCACTACCACCACCCCTACTCAGGGGGTGCCAGATGCCTGTCACTACTACCATCCCCACTCATAGGGGGATGGATGCCTACCACCAACACCACCCCTACTCATAGGACCAGTAATGCATGACACAACCAGCATACTCCAACATAAGGAATGTAAGAAAAACACATCCCCCCAACACCATGACAAGCGTGTGTAGACTGTGTCAAATGCCTACAACACTGAACATGAAATTGAACATACAATGTGACCCCCTATCACATGTGTCACACATAAATGTGTGTGGCCTCCACAATGCAAGCAGACCATGACCACTGTGGCAATGGGGTCTAACACCCCATCATCACAGTGACCAAAAGGTAAGTGTGGGGTCCATAGCTGAAGCACATTTTGAACATTGTGGCAATGGGGTCTAAACACCCATCATCACAGTGACCAAAAGGTAAGTGTGGGGTCTGTAGCTGGGGCACATTTTGAACATTGTGGAAATGGGGTGTAACCCCCATCATCACAGTGACCAAAAGGTAAGTGTGAGGTCCATAGCTGAAGCACATTTTGAACATTGTGGAAATGGGGTCTAAACCCCCATCATCACAGTGACCAAAAGGTAAGTGTGGGGTCCATAGCTGAAGCACATTTTGAACATTGTGGAAATGGGGTCTAAACCCCCATCATCACACTGACCAAAATGTAAGTGTTGTCATGGAAAAAGCTGCAAATGCCAAACAGCATGGATGATTCCTGGTCACAGAACAACAAACACATAGTGCTTGTGTCCCATAGCAACATAGATTGGGTGAGGCAAACAGTGCAGTGCAAATAAGACATACCTTTGGCTATGTGCAGACAAACATCACCCATGGGGGCTGACATTGTCAACATTCATCAATAACACAATGACAGAAGTGACCATCATAATGCAGACCCACATATCTGCACCAATGGGCACACAAATGTAGATATCCTGTGGAGACTGTAGATGTGAGGTGAACAAATACCATACCATGGCAGCAATGGGACATACAAACCATGATCACTGTGCTGACTGATGACCTAGGAGTCCCAGGGACAGCAGGGGAAACCCACCAAACAACATACAGCCAATGGCACACTAAAGATATGCCAATGCAGTGGTGCAGATGCACAAACAAACAGGCAGCCCCACACTGCATATCAAACACAACAGGTGATGGGGGTGTGTGCCAGTGTCCCCAGGCAATCACACAACACATGAGGAGGCCTGAATCCCAATTACACAGATGTGCATACAGTGCCACACAAAAGTAACTAATGGATCGGATTCCCCTATGTGGGCAATCAGGCATTGTTAGATGAGAGGGAGCCCAAATTACACATGTCACACAAGCTTGCAGGAACAGCAACTAACACAGCAAGACACAGACCCACCACAGCACTACCCCCAGTGCTTCAGGTAAGCGTATCACTGGGTTTTTTTTTGGGCTCCCAAATAATTATGAATCTCTGTCAAAGAATACTAAAAAACTGATATTTTATCTTATACTACTCGCTCGTAGGGAAATTTGTAAAAAGTGGGTTAAAGTCACTCCCCCGAGTAAACTAGAATGGTGGGCCTCAATAAAGTATACTAATGAATTGGATAGATTATACAAATGTAAGCGCAATGCTTTTTGGCTTCCCTATGAGAATTGGGTACAGACATTAATGTATGAGTCCAATGATTAGGCCTCTATACCATATTGCTAAAATACTCTGGCGGTTGTCGATGGATGACAGGACGGAAGAGGCACCGATGGTTGAGTACAGATGGCAAGGTGTAGAGTGTATCGCACCAGGATTTCTAAAGATCACGTGAGGCACCATTGGGGAGTGATCAAGGGGTAATACTCCTGTGTACCTGGGCAATGAGGACTTAATAAAAAAAATTTAAAAAAGACACAGACCCACCACAGCACTACTCCCAGGGTCCCCACATTGTGGTGACACTGGCCTGCATGATAATCCCACTGTGATGACAAAGCTAGATGTCGTTCACACTGTGAACCACAGTCATGTGTCCTGAGCAACAAACTACCATCACACCTACACAAGCACAAATCAATCAGCACGGCCTGTCAGCCAAGGCCAATATGGAGGCAGGGGTCTAGCTGTGCAACAACTCTCATCTGCACACACTCAACACCACACACCTTGATCGCCACCAATGTGCAGCAGTGAAGCTCACATGCACTGGTGACATTGCACATGCACCCATGACAATCCCAGGGGTGGTGGTGGGAATTAAGGTGCAGAAACCCATCACACATGGCCAGTCAACAAGACTCGTGAATGTCTGACACACTGCACAGTACGCCGTACATGGGCATGACGTCAAATCCACACCAACCAATGGGATCCCGGACACAGTCACACACCAATGAAGAAGCCAAGGTCACCCACAAAGAACACACATAGACAACTTCCAACATTGCAGCTCTGACCCTGAGGAGTGGCAGCAGTCACACACACAACGTGTCACAATAACTGAAAGCTAACACAAACTGTGAATTACATGACTGGTGTAACCAACAAGTGCCAAGGGGAATCCTGACTGTGTCTCATCTGCGTTTGCCCACAAACTCAGCCCTGACAGCAAACACACCTATGGGTGACACCCTGATGACCAGTAATGTGCCATGCACCCACATCCCAGAGAAGCCAGGGAGAAGACTTTGGGGGAACATAGGTCAACTCAGCAAGCATCACAAACAGGAACATCACCAGGGATCCCAGCCTGCCTAGCAAAATGGAAGTGAATACACACAGACATGCTCACACAACACACACCTTGGGCTCAGGCAATGTCACGGAATTACACACTGCCATGAGGGGACTCCACTCCTGTGTAAGGAAAGCTGTGCCATACGTTGTCTCAGTAGGGCTCTATCATGTCAGCAGAACACTTGGTCACTCAGTCAACAATTAGCACAAAATTAAGGCTCTCGTCATATCAGCCTGGTCATGGCAGTGTCACCGAAATCATCTGCACAGATCCAACACACATGTATAGCAAGTTGCACTGATAACACAGATGAGTCCTTCTCCATTGATGCCCAAACTTGCATGTCCAGTGGAGATGGTCACACGGTCAGGGAAATAGACAAATTGAACAATGGCAAGCACAACAGATGTGCAGGGGTGTAAGCCACAGATGTGAATATTGCAAATAAAAATAGGAAATCCCATTGCCAATATTTGAAAACATGACACCCTCATATTGCTGCAAAGGATTACATGGATACACACCAGGATATGACACATTCCCCCTGGACCGCATGGGGTCCTGCACAGTAACACTTCATTTTCCTGATATCAAAAATCACCATCACTGCAGCAAGGGCATGGTTAGCATCATCAACATCATGTACATCAGAAGCAAAACCACTAGAGAACAGAAAGTAGCTTTATTCAGCATATGTGTGTTAAAAAGTGAAAGTCCAGAAAAACACAAAGGCCAATGGCCAGTCCATTATCAAAGTCCAAACAGGGTGACAGAGGCAGATGTCACCCTTTGCATGCCTGCACTGCTACACACCAGGGACATTCCCCTCGGAGGGGCATACGGGGGGGCAGGCCAGGCACAGCAGGGACAGGATCAGGGCACACCAGAAGGAGGCAGGGAAGGGGTGGTGGGTGCTGGAGAGTCACTGACAACTGCAGTGGAGGTGTCTGAGATGGTGTGTGCCGGCACAACCGGGGGGCATGAGTCAGATGGTGTGAGTGCCGGCACGACTGCAGTGGGCTGGGCAGATGGAGTGGACAAGTTCCCCACTGCAGTGCCCAAGTCAGACGGGGTGGTAGTGGACTCCACTGCAGTGCCTATCTCCAGGGGAGTAGAATGGGGTTCAGGTAAGGTGGGCAGGACAGAGGGGAGGACACGGTCTCCACACCAGTGGCACAAACATGCGCAGCGGGGGTGTGGTGCTGGAAGAGCAAGTGGTAGGGGGAGAAGGCCGGATCATTTTGGGGATGGTGTATCTGTGGGTGGGGGAACCTGGGGCAGGGTGTGGTGGGGGAACCTGTGGAGTGGGGGCCTGAGGGATGGAGGAAGGAGACTTGGTGGTTGAGCTGCAGGGCGGTGGCGGGGTCTTGCTCTTCCGGGTCCAGGGGGACTTGCGGATGGGGGACTCAGTCTGTCTGTGCCTGGGGGAGAGTGTCCGGGGGTGAGGGGCACTCCCCTCTGTGTTGGTGGACTTCCTCTTCCCCCTGTATGCTGGATCAGCTGGATCGGAGGGGAAGAGGCTGAGGTCACAGAGGAAGAGCTGCTTTGTACGTGGGGTTGCAGGTGAGGCAAGGGAAGGGGCCTTGGAGGGAGAGGTATCGGAGGACTGCGGAGTGACTGTGGATGCCTGTGTGTGTGTCTGTTCCCCATCCCCTGTGGGTGTGGTATCAGTCCCCTGAGGATGCCTGCGTGCACGTTTTGTTTTTGTATTGGGTGTGTCTGTGCTGCTCGTGTCTGTGTGTTTGGGTGATTGTGCAGGTGTGCATGTGCTTGGGACAGGTAGGGTGCCACTAAGTGTGGATGGGGCAGAGGTAGGAGGGGTGAGGGACTGTTGGAGGAGGGACACTGCTGCCGTCAGGGAGGAGTCCATGGACCTATTGCTCCTCTGTAGGGCAGACATGCCCGATGAGATGCCCTCCATAAATGACACCAGCTGTGTCAACAGAGTGGTGTGGGCATGGAGGACACTCAGCATTGCTGTCTGCCCTACATGGAGCTGGTGAAGTAGGTACACAGACTCCTCACTCAGGGCAGCAGGGGACACAGGGGCAGGGGGTGCGGTGCCTGGCACGAAGGAGACACGCTCCTGAACTCGGGAGCCTCCACGGACCTCTGGAATGGGAGCCGATGGGAGGGCGGTGGTGGTGGTGGTGGCGGGGACAGCAATACTAGCTGGGGTGTGGTGGCTGCTGACACCCGCCTCCACAAGGGAGTCATCCTCCGAGCTGCTGTGGTCCTCAGCTGAGGTGGATGGTGCTGAGGACTCCTCTGTGTGGCTCCCCTCGCCCTCCGTGCCACTGGGTCCTTCCGACCACTCATCGGCTGCTGACCCAGTCTGGCTCTGCGGCTCCTCCTGGTCCGTGGAGCTGTCCCCTCCTGTGGCCGTGGATGTATCTGTAAACAATTAGGGAAACAGACAAAGATCAGTCACCTGCACTGACCGCACACACCACAGTAAGTACAACACATTACAGAGCAAGCCCTGGCATCCTTAGTTGAACATTGCCAAAAGTGCTCAAACAGAGTAGGAGAAGCCAATTGTCAGTCTGATGGTCAACCATGGCACTCACATTCCTCCTGGCCTCGCACCCATCTGTCTGGTGCCTGTCGGATGGCAATACCCCAGTGTGGACACATGCACCACCTACACAGTAGTTGGACAGTGCAGAGAACACGGTGAAGTATGTGAACATGCACATATCGCATCTCTAGCCAGAGTCAGTACAGGTGTCCGGATAAAGGGATGGCCAGAGTCTATTTTGAAATGCATGTGATGCATACCAGCACCAGACACCATGATGCACCCATGCCCTGATAGTCAATGCCACAATGGGGTGCATGTAGCACATGTCACTCACCTGCAGGATCACTCTTAGGGAGTTTAATGCCATGGCACAGGCATGCCTGCAAAGTCATACATCACTGTCTCCAGTCACATGGGCAGGGCAGCCAGCCAACAACAGTCTGCACTGTGTCACAATCCTAGGTCATGGGGAATGCAAGTTCTGTAGCTGACAAGTGCACATGTCCATCCCCCCAAACCACATCATCTGAACTCTTATTTGTCCACGTCATACCAATTGGACATATGGGAGACATGAAACACAACCCTCTGAACCTGAGCACCTCACAATCTGCTGTGAATGAGAAACAGCTGCCTGAACTTCACAGTCGCATACCCCAGTCTGCACAGTCAAGTGATCAAACACCTATATGTCACACAAGTATCGTCTCCTATGGTCACATCTCAGGTGGCATGCTGAGCCTTAACCGATAAACACCGCAGTAGTCCTGACAACGAAGCCACAGCACAATGACACAGAGGCAGACACCCGAGGGAACATTTCACTGAGCACAACCTGTCAGCTGATACACGGGAGTGGGAGTACAGAGTGTATTGTATGGACTGGAGTAGGCATGACTGTCCTGCTCCACGTGAAAGAGGGATGAGCCCTGGACAGTAGGCAGGTGGCTAAGTATGTGTGACACACTTGATATACATACTCCTGAGGCCCAAACATTGTTCCCACCCGCAGCATGGGTGTGTGCCAAATACCCCAGGCACATGTGGTGAGTCAGATCAGCAATTGGACCACATATCAAAGTTACACGCAGATTACATGTTAGAACTCAGGCATTGTGTAAGCAATGGACCCACCCATGAAGCCCACAACAAAGTTACGGGAACAAATGCTGTCCCCCACCTTGAGCTAAGCAAAATGTAAGGACACAGTACCCAAGTGACACAATTTCCTGACTGTAAGGGCCACACCTGGGTATCAGATGAGGAGTGGGCATGTCACAATTGAGGGACATGGGTCCTGGACCACAAGACTGATGTACTGTGGAAGTTTAACCAGGCCAGAGGAGGGCACATAGCATGTCAGACAAAGTTCACAGTGCAGTCATGGACTCACCCCCTCCTTGCTGCTGTCTGGCCTTCAGCTGCCCATCCAGGTCAGGGAAGACCACCGCCAGGATCCTGAGCATGTGGGGGTCAGGGTCCGGTGTCCGCCCCTCCTGCGAGGAGGCGACAGCTTCAGCTGGACCCTTGCGATCCTCCGGGTCCAGCCCCGAAGGTCCTGCCACCTCTTCTGGCAGTTGCGGATCCGGCGCTTGTAGACCCCCACAGATCTTACTGCCCGGGCGATGGTCAGCCAGATTTCCTGCTTCTGGTGGGCATCAACCTGTGAGGATGACAAAGTGTAAAGGCCATGACTACACATGCAACATATCCATGCATCACACATTTGGATATACATGTCTCAATCACAGGGGCACATGATGTACACAGGCAGTGCAACAATGGCTATGGACAGTTTGCCAGCAGTTACTACATGGTATCATTGCCTGGGAAGTAAAACCTTGTTGGAATGCACTGTTACTGCACTATACCTGTTCAGTGCATGTAACTACACACTATGGGGGTGACAACTACTCAGTGAGCATGCTAGCCAGTGGCGTGAACACTGTAAGTCTTGCTAGTCAGACAACATGCACATTTAGTAAGGCAGTGGACAGCACACTCACCTGCTCCCCTGGTTTCCCATACAGCTTGCTGTACTGTGGAAGGAGGCTGTCCAGCAGGGCCTGGTTCTCCTCAGGGCTGAAGGCTGGGGCTCTCTCCACAGTACGTGCCATTGCAGGATCCAGAGGGTGCATATACAGCAGCAGTGGTGGTGGCAGATGTCGTCCTGGAGCATGTAGTGCAGGCAAGTGATCTCTCAGGGGAACAGCCAGCATTATATGTGTGCTGCTGAGGCAGATACTGTCCCATGTGTCCAAAGTGATAGGTCCAAGTCGTTTGCATCTTCTGAATCTGGCCAGTCCATGGAATTGCACCACTTACACACGCCCACAGCATCCTTCAAAAGTTCAACTTCATGAGACCAATGAATTTGCAACATTGTTGTGGGTGGCCAACTGAATTCACAGCATCAGACTCGTTAGAGGTTCGAAAACGCGTCCGTTGCCATGCCAGGCCATAGCCAATGCGTGCGCACCGATCGGTCCATTGCTTTACAACGCGTATTTCGAAAAACAACGCGTACCCGCTCACATCATATGCAATGGCCAATGCGTGACCACCGATCGGTCCATTGCTGTACAACGCGTATTTCGGTCCACATCATATGCAATGGCCAATGAGTGCACACCGATCGGACCATTGCTGTACAATGCGTACCCGCTCACATCATATGCAATGGCCAATGCGTGCGCACCGATCGGTCCATTGCTGTACAACGCATACCCACTCACATCATATGCAATGGCCAATGCGTGCGCACCGATCGGTCCATTGCTGTACAACGCGTATTTCGGTCCACATCATATGCAATGGCCAATGGATGCACACCGATCGTACCATTGCTGTACAACGCATACCCGCTCACATCATATGCAATGGCCAATGCGTGCACACCGATCAGACCATTGCTGTACAACGCGTACCCGCTCACATCATATGCAATGGCCAATGCATGCGCACCGATCCGTCCATTGCTGTACAACGCGTATTTCTGTCCACATCATATGCAATGGCCAATGCGTGCACACCGATCGGACCATTGCTGTACAACGCGTACTCGCTCACATCATATGCAATGGCCAATGCGTGCGCACCGATCGGTCCATTGCTGTACAACGCGCACTCCGCTCACATCATATGCAATGGCCAATGCGTGCGCACCGATCGGTCCATTGCTGTACAACGCGTATTTCGGTCCACATCATATGCAATGGCCAATGCGTGCACACCGATCGGACCATTGCTGTACAACGCTTACCCGCTCACATCATATGCAATGGCCAATGCGTGCGCACAGATCGGTCCATTGCTGTACAACGCGTACCCGCTCACATCATATGCAATGGCCAATGCGTGCGCACTGATCGGTCCATTGCTGTACAACGCGTACCCGCTCACATCATATGCAATGGCCAATGCGTGCGCACCGATCGGTCCATTGCTGTACAACGCGTCCCCGCTCACATCATATGCAATGGCCAATGCGTGCGCACCGATCGGTCCATTGCTGTACAACGCGTCCCTGTACAAGTCACTCGCATATGTCACCATGCCTGTCACAGGTGAACGTATGCCAGCCACATTTACTTTCAAGGGACTCAGGGGCACACCTACAACACCACAGCCTGTCCACACTGTATCCTAAGGCATGTAAGGCTGCATTACCTTTTCTGTGTATGGTTTTTTGGGTGGCACTTGGGGGCAGCCACTCCCAGGCTGTGCACGTGTTCATGGGGACAGAATCCTTGGTGTGTTGTGCACATGACCACTGTGATGTGCAACTGTTCATTTCAGAGAATGGCATGGTCACATTTCCAGGTTGTATATGTGTATGTCATGTCACATACCCCCTGAGTCCCATGTGGGACGGTATGTCCATCACAGGGTGACCCATTGCCACAATAGTGATGGCCCTCCACAGTCTGTGTGCATGTTGTGTTTACAATGTCTCTGATTCCATGTGCACAATGGGAGGCAGTCTCCACATCCACGTTGTTTGTGCATGGACTTTGATGTTGTGCGTGTGTGTGTGTCACAGACGTCCATGTCTGTCCTGCAGAGGCAACAGGGACCACTACCTGTGGGGGTCATGGTTGTTTTGCTGTGGTGTATTCATGATACGCCATGTCATGCCAGTGTCCATGTGGCAATACAGGGTCCCTGGGAATCTACCTGTCAATGAGCTGTGATGCCTGGGGCACATCTGTCCTCACATGTCACTGTGGTGTGTGTTTGGAACGTGACAGCAGTACATGGGTACTGTGACACAGCCTAATGATATCCCATAGCACAACCTGGAACTTGTTGACAACACATGTTGAACTGTGATGTTAGATGTTGGCCATGTAGGTGCCATACATGTCCTTACAGTACGGCACACACATCAGGTACTTGTGTCTCGTAATGATGTATCATGTGATATTGAGTATGGTCTATGCCACATATGTGGGGTGACTGACAATCTTTCTTTCTTCACCTATGCACTGCAGGGCACCAGCTGTCCATAGACCATTCCCTGACCTTGCAACCATGGTTGAACGGGACTGCATCCGACGGTACCGCTTCAACAGGCCGCTGATTGAGGAATTGACGGTGCGGTTGGCCCCACATTTGCAACCTGGCCGGACATACCCTACAGCGCTGACCCCCAAGGTGAAGGTGATGGCAGCCCTACACTTCTTTGCCACCGGTACCTTTCAACACACTGTGGCGTCTGCTGGTGGGATGTCACAGACCATGTTCAGCCGTGTGCTACGCGATGTTTTGGAGGCAATGTTGAGATACCTGAACCAGTACATCTATTTCCCTAAACGTCAACAACTCACTGACGTCAAGAGTGACTTCTATGCCCTGGGGAGGATGCTGCATGTCATTGGCTCCATTGATGGGACACATGTGGTTTTGGTACCACCACAGGCACATGAGCAGGCATACAGGAACAGAAAACATTACCATTCGGTCAATGCTCTGGTGGTATGTCTTGCAGATATGAGCATCTCACACGTGTGTGCCCGTTTCCCCGGTTCTGCACACGATGCCTACGTGATGAGGAGTAGTCGCATCCCGAGGATGATGTCACAGATGCAGAACCAGCGTGCCTGGCTTGTCGGTGTGTACTGACTTTGTACCATTGTGTGTGTTCTGCAATGTAGTATTCCACCCTCTTTTCCAACTCAGCTAATGTGCAATTGTCTGTATGTAGGTGGCTCGGGATACCCCAACATGCCGTGGTTGCTGACACCCCTCAGGAACCCTGTGACACCAGCCCAGATGCGCTACAATGAGGCACATGGTCAGACCAGGAGAGTGATCGAGCGGACATTTGGTCTCCTGAAGAGCCGCTTTCGCTGCCTGGACAAGACAGGAGGGGCCCTCCCATATGCCCCAGCAAAGGTGTGCAAGATTGTCATTGTCTGCTGCATGCTACACAACCTGGCAGTGCGGAAGGAGTTGCCTCTCATCCTGGATGACGATGACCAACATCCGCCACCTGTGGAGGATCCTGGCCTGGGCCACGATGCCAGTGATGGTGATGATGATGAGGGTGATGTCCGCACACAGCTCATCACCAACTTCTTCAGCTGAATGTGAGTATCCAGAGATGTCATGTCAATGATGTGAGTTTGGGTGATATGTGTTGGTGGTGCTCTGGTGCTGTTTGAGTGTGGCCATGTGCTACTTGACTGGAAGCGTACAGCGATGTGTCCTTACAGGTAGTCTGTACTCCTCAACAGTGTTGACATGCTAACTTGGTTTTGTGTAGGTATCTTGTGACATGTATTGGGCATGAGTATTGCAGTTCTGTCCTGTTCTTCAGTGCTTTTGACTGTGTGTCATTTCTGTCCTTCACAGGGTACTTTCAGAGTTGTTTGGTCAACTGTGATCCCCCGACACCGTGATTCAACTTCCAGGGTGGAAGCTGTCGTTTCCCTACAGGTGATGTGCCACACACCCCTGGACTTTCTTTCTCCTACACTTGTTGACTGTGTGGCCACTGCCACGTGGGATTACCTTGCATCTGTAGTGGTAACAACATGTTGCAAATGTGTAATAAACCTGTGCTTCACTTTGGGATGTGCGTTGTCTGTGGTCACACATCTGACTGACATTTGCTTACTGCACCTGTGGGCTAGTTAACACAGACTGTGAATAGGTGTGGTGTCTGTGCATTCCACTGTATTTCCTGGCAACATCAGTGTAGGCGATGAGTCAGAGGGCCCTGGTGTGTATGTGTTGTGTTGCCCTAGTGGTGTGTCTCCCTCATATGTGTCACGTCGCCATGACTCACATGACGGTGTTGAACTTGCTGTAGCAGTTAGCATGCACAGTGTCATTTAGCAGATCATCATCTCTACGACAGTAACCACGTTGGAATCACAACAGAGGCAAGTATGGTGTATTAGTGAGTTTATTTACATACATGTGTGAGTATAGTGCACAGGATGGTGGGTGCTGTACATTGGGATTGTAATCCAAAGTTCCCAGATGAGTTGGAAGTCTTGGTAGCAGAAATGTCCTGAGTAAAGTCAACAGTCATCTGATACATTGGGCCAACTTAAACTCCCCATGTCATGTGGGAGAGTTGGGTTGCATTCGACAGGGTGAACAGTTTGCACACAAAGGAGAATTTCCAGAACAGGTGTTGGGTTCCTGGGGGATGTACATGGCCATCGGCCTCTCAGTTGTCCTTCCTCGGACGACCCCTCTTCTTTGGGGGGACCCTCACGTGCAGGCTGCTGCGGTGCAGGGGACTCTCCGCCAGAGTCCTCCTCCCTCCCTGTGGCAGTTGCAGTTGTTGCAGCACCAGATGTTGTGGGCACACAGGGAGGAGTGGCCATGTTGGTGCTATTCTGGCGGAGGCATGTCAATATGTCCCTATGCACCGCTGTCAGTTCTTGAAATGTGTCCCACTTGGACTCCATGCGAGACATGTGTGTCTCCACACGGGACATGTGGGAGTCCAAGCGGGCATGATGAGCAGCCTGCTGCTGTTGAATGTCCTTGAGGATCCCCACTACCTAGCTGACCTCTCCGGTGCTATTCTGGTACGCATCAGCAATGCGTACCAGTTGTGGGTCATCATGCAGTCCAGACCCCTCTGCAAACAGCGACCTATGTCTACCACCCCTCCCACCACCCCTGGCGACACGTGCGGGACCTGCGGTGGCACGCACAGGTGACCCTAGGCCCCCTTGGGGGTTGTTACTGGGGTTGTTGTCCATTGCTCCACGTTGGGCTGGGGTCCCTGTGCTGTTGTCATCGGTGGTCCTTGGTCTGTCCATGTCGGCGGGGGTGGTCTGTGTGTTGGCAGTTGTTGGAGGGGTGGGTGCAGGGGGTGCAGATGTTGGTCCTGCTGGTGCTGCATGATGACTCACACCGGAGGGGCCAGGTAGGTCTTCGCCATCCGAGGAGGGCAGAGGCTGTTCCACACCAGTGAGCTCAGTGTCCCCCGGAGCCTGGGACAGGGACTCCTCATCATCTGCTGCTGTGTCCCCATCATCACCTGTTTTTGGGAGAGACACACAATGTATGTTATGTTTCTACAGGCATCAATGGTTCACACACCTGACAGTTGTGACTGTACCTCTGGATGCGGGCCTGTACATTGCATTGTCCTAAGTTGTCACAGTCAGAGGTTGATATTGGTGTAGCACATTGTCCTGCAAACTTGAAGTATTTCAATGTGAATGTTGAGGTGTGTACATGGACAGCATTGGTTGTATTTGGTGGACATCCGGCCCTCCTTCTCCCCCAGCCCAGTTATCCCACCATGAAGCATGCCACCCTTGCAGTGGGTTCAGGTTGACTCTCAGGATGTCAGTCAGTGGTGTCCTGCTGTTGGTTGGTGCCCAGTTCCCAGCAGGGCCTTGTGCTCCCCACAACAGAGCACCATTGTCAGACATCTTTGAAGTGGCTTTTCACTCCCTGTGAGGTGTGCATGCTTCAGTGTGAGCTTGCTGGGCCATTTGGGTGGGGGATGTTGAGCTGTGACTACCACTCCCATCATGCTATTGCCTACACCCCCCTTCCCAGCATGCCCATACTTCCTTCCTTTTGACTCTGCTTCCCTGTGGGTAGTGTGCCTGTGCTGTAAGGATGGCTGACAGTGTTGTCCTGGCATTTGTTTGGATACAAGTCCCATGAGTGTCCCTGTGCTTCACACAGCATAACCCAGGGTGGTGGTTCTTTGTGGGATATTTAATTAGAGTGTGAGGCATTGCATTCTCCCAGGTGAGTTGTGTGGAGTTTGTGTTAAGGGTGTGTGTGAGAAAAGCTGCTTGTAAATATGGTCAGAGCTGTCAGTCCTCCTTCCCACCCAGCCAGATATCCCACCATGGAACGTGCTTCTATTGCAGGGAGTGCAAGTTAGCTTTCAGGATGTCAGTCAGTGGTGTCCTGCTGTTGGTTGGTGCACAGTTCCCAGCAGGGCTGTGTGCTCCCCACAGCAGTACCCAGTGTCAGCCATCTTGTCAGTTGTTTTCCACTCCCTGTGATGTGAGCATGGTTCAGAGTGGTGTTGATGGGCCAATTGTGAGGGTGACCAATATCTGTGACTACCACTCCCATCATGCTATTGCCTACACCCCCTTCCCAGCATGCCCATACTTCATTCCTTTTGAGTGGACTTCACTGTGTGTGAGTGTGACAGCAATGGCAAGATGGCTGACAGTGTGGTCCTGTTGTTTGTTGGTGCCCAGTTCCCAAAACGGCCTTGTGCTCCCCACAGCAGTACAAAACAATCAAACAAGGGCAAGTCCCTACCTATTTGTTTTACAATGTGCATCACGTCAAAAATATTAATAAGCTAAACAGTGCTAAAGAATAAATAACAGAATTGTCACAAAATAGATTTATTGTTACAATAAAAATAGAAACATATACAAATTTAATACAAAAAATGGAAATCCCACCACTCAAACAATGACATTCGCACCAACAGACAACAGACACAGACACAGACACAGACACAAAACAGTTCTATTCAACATATTAGTGTCTCTTAGATATCCTGTTCTACATCCCTGAGGAATTTGTGGGGTTTATTACATTGTTCATATTGTGTTGCTTGAATTGCTTGAGATATTGTATGAGTGTGTTGAGTCTGAATGTAAGAGGTATGATAGCATGTCTGTTGGTGCGAATGTCATTGTTTGAGTGGTGGGATTTCCATTTTTTGTATTAAATTTGTATATGTTTCTATTTTTATTGTAACAATAAATCTATTTTGTGACAATTCTGTTTTTTTATTCTTTAGCACTGTTTAGCTTATGAATATTTTTGACGTGATGCACATTGTAAAACAAATAGGTAGGGACTTGCCCTTGTTTGATTGTTTTGTCTTTTCCCCTATCATTTCCTTACCTTCATTCGCTGAAATAGGGGCCCCCTCTGTTTGAGTGGTTGTTTCTCCCCACAGCAGTACCCAGTGTCAGCCATCTTGTCTTTTCTTTTCCACTCCCTGTGATGTGAGCATGTTTCAGAGTGGTGTTGATGGGCCAATTGTGAGGGTGAGCAATATCTGTGACTACAACTCCCATCATGCTATTGGCTACACTGACTTCACCAGCATACACAGAATTCCTTCCTTTCAGTGAGCTTCCCTGTGAGGTGGTGTTCTAGTGGTGGCTACATATCTGACTGTGTTTGTTGGTTAGATTTGTGCCACTGCCTAGCTCTATTTGTTGTTGGGTTTGTACATGTCATGACATAGTTACATATCACTATGAAATGCCATGTGTTGTGTTCATCTGACTGACATACACATCTTGGGATGATTATCTTTTGGTTGCTGTGGATTTGCTAAGGATGCATGGTCAATCAATTAATCAGGTCACTTATAAAGCGCACTACATACCCGCGAGGGTCTCAAGGCGCTGGGGGAAGAGGGGGGGGGGAGTGCTGCTACTGATCGAAGAGCCAGGCCTTGAGGAGTCTTCTGAAGGCCAGTAGGTCTTGGGTCTGCCGAAGGTTGGTGGGGAGGGTGTTCCAGGTCTTGGCGGCGAGGTGGGAGTAGGATCTGCCGCCGGCGGTCGTTTTCCGGATGCGGGGGACTGTGGCGAGGGCGAGGCTGGTGGAGCGGAGCTGGCGGGTGGGGGTGTAGAAGCTGAGTCGTCTGTTGAGGTAGGCTGGTCCGGAGTTGTGGAGTGCTTTGTGTCTTCGTGGGTGAGGAGCTTGAAGGTTATCCTCTTGTTGACAGGGAGCCAGTGCAGGTCTCTCAGGTGGGGTGTGATGTGGCTGCGGCGGGGGATGTCGAGGATAAGACGTGCAGAGGCGTTCTGGATGCGTTGCAGCCGTCTCAGGAGCTTAGCCGTCGTTCCTGCGTAGAGGGCGTTTCCGTAGTCCAGCCTGCTGGTGACGCAGGGCCTGGGTGACTGTTTTTCTTGTTTCGGTGGGGATCCACTTGAAGATCCTGCGGAGCATTCGGAGGGTGTTGAAGCAGGATGAGGAAACGGCGTTGACCTGCTTAGTCATGGAGAGGGTGGGGTCGAGGATGACCCCTAGGTTGCGTGCGTGGTCGGTGGGTGTCGGGGCTGTTCCCAGTGATGTCGGCCACCAGGAGTCGTCCCAGGCTGAAGGGTTGGAACCAAGGATGAGGACCTCCGTCTTGTCCGAGTTCAGCTTCAGGCGGCTGGTTTGACTATCCCCTTGACAGTGATGTGTGTGTATTGTCACACAATATTGTGTATATTTGTTGTGTACTCACCAGGCTCTGGGATGTTTGATAGTCCATATCCGCTCACTGGTGGTAGGATGGCCCGCACCTTCTCCTCCCAGGGCCTGAGGTATACTGGTTTGGCAGGAGGGCCACTGCCGGTGCGATGACTCAAGGCGTAATCCTTCTTGAGTAGGTCCTTGACCCTCCTGCGCACATCATACCATCTGTTCTGGATGTCTTCCTTTGTGCGCAAACATGGTGATTGTGCGTTCACCCTGTCGACGATCCTCTCCCACATCTTGGTTTTCTGCGACATGGGGTCTGTTGGACCAATGTACCAAACAACTGTGGCTCTACCCTGAGGATCTCATCTACCAGGACTTCCAATTCACTGTCTAGGAACTTTGGATTCTTCTTTGGGGGCATGGTGATGGGTGGTGGTGATTGATGTATGTGTGGGTGTGCAAGTGAGGGTGTGTGAGTGTAGGTTTTGCTGGGTGTATGTGAGGGTGCTATTTGTTGAGGTGCTGAAGGTGTGTGGCTTGTGTGATGGATGAGCTGTGAGTGTGTCTGTGGTTGCTGTCTGGTGGTGTTCTGTGCTGGCAGGTCAGTTGAATTTGCAAAGGATCATGGTAGGGATTTGTGGCCTTTATATGGGTGGAGTTGTGGGTGTGTCTTTGTTCCATGTTCCCCCCCCAGTATTAATTGGCTTTGTAATTGCTTGTTTGGCCCTTTTTTTTGTATTTTTTCCTTTGTACTTTTTGTGCATGTTGGAGACGTTCTTCTGACCGAGTAGGACGCTGCAGTTGTCTCGTGCGAGCTTCTCCGAGTCGTTCACGCTGTGTTTCTGCTAGGTTTCATGTGCTGCGTACGCGTCGGTTGCGGAGTATTGAGTTGCCTCAGCTGGGTTTTGTATGCGTGTCGGTCGTACGGCATGGTCTCCGTGCGACTCAGCCTGGTTCTCCACGCATTGCATAATACTGTGCGGGTCGGAGTTCGCGGGTACGTTTCGTTCGGGTTCATTCCTGGTGCGTGTCGGTCGGTTCGATTTGCGTTGTTTCCCGGCCGGATAGCTGGCTTCCGTGCGGTTCGGTCGTTCGGCTTGTGTTCCGTACGAGTCGGTCGTGATTCACATGCATTTCATCGTACTACGCAGGTCGGGCAGCGCCGGTACGTGTCGGTCGGACAATATTCCCGTACCGTGTCGGTCGGTACGTTTTCCGACCCGAATCGGAATCGGCCCCTAGGCCTAGAACACCAATACGAACAAAATACCACCATACACCTAAAACTCACCAAAAACACAACCACCTAACAATAAATTCACTATACACCACCTAACTACCTCCAAATTCAATAAATAACTCAGTTAAAATAAAGAAAATTAGTCTTACCTTCCTCAACGCGAAGCAGCTCCCAACCGCGATCTAATCCCAGGCGAAATGACCCAAAACAACAGGTAACGGTTACAAAAGTATAGACCCAAAACAAAAATGGCTATTTACCTAGAATTATTAATGTTAAAAAATAACAAACTATACAATAAAGTTATGAATTAATAACAAATATATTTTAAAAAAATGTAATAAATGTTTATGTACATTTACAAAATATTGTTAAATTTGTTCAACATTGTTAATATATAATAATAAATAAAATATAATATATTTTATTTATTATTAAAAAACATTTATTTGTATTATGTTCTATAATTTATAAATAAATGCATTAAATAAATACAAATGTAAAATAAATACATACCTTTTTGAAAAAATATTATAAACATAAACAATGTAATTATTAATATTATTAATTATATACATATTAATAATATTAATAAAAAATAAATCTATAACATTATACTCTGTTAAAAAATTATTATGTTTTATTAAATACAAATATATTTCAATGCAATATTGTTTTTGTACAAATTATATATTTTATATCAAAAAGTGTAACTTGTGAAAATAAACTAACAAGTACTATAATTATATTCTTTTGTGAAATAAAAATGATTGTCACAAAAATTAAAAATCTATTCTATGTTACTAATTATCAATACATGTAAGATGAAACATAAAAATGTATAAATTATATGTGTTGAAAAATATGTTTTATTAATAATGTAATGTGTTCAAATAATGTTATATCAAAAAATAAAATGTAAAAATATTTTCACCATGTCTTCATCTATATTAAACTTTCAGAATATATTATACTTTTTCTTCTCACTATATCTTAATAAAAATACAATCTTTCTTTACCCTATTCGACAGTCTGATTATTTTGCTATATATTTTATTATATTATATGTGTATTATAAATGCATATATTTTTCTACAATACTTTTCTACATCAATAACAATATAAATATGTATTATAATATTAATTAAACAATAAACAATTAATATTATAATACATACATATAACAATAAGCTATCTTTTAAATATAACATATCCACAAATATACAAATATATATAAATTAAATAAACTACACCAAAAAGTATTAAAACAAATAACTTAATAAACTGTACACCCAATATTTTATAACTCCCACTAAATTTAGTATAAATTAATAAAATTTAAAGTATATAAATAAAATATTATATAATACTCCCACTTCACTAAGGGGTCGATTCCGATTCGGGCCGGAAAAAATACCGACCGACTCGGTACTGGAATTAAGTCCAACCGACACGTACCGGCGCCGTCCGACCCGGGTAGTACGATGAAATGCATGGGAATCACGACCGACTCGTACGGAACACAAGGCGAACGACCGACCCGGACGGAAACAAGCTATCCAGCCGGGAAACCACGCGAATCGAACCGACCGACACGCATCAGGAAATAACCCGAACGAAACGTACCCGCGAACTCCGACCCGCGCAGTACGATGCAATGGGTGCAAATTCAGACCGATTCGAACGGAGCCCAAGCCGTACGACCGACACGCATACAAAACCCAGCCGAACAAACACAATACTCCGCCACCGACGCGTACGCCGCATATGAAACTGAGCTGAAACACAGCGGGAACGACTCGGAGAGGCGCGCACGAGACAACTGCAACATCCTACTCGGTCAGAAGAACAACTCCTACATGCACAATAATCACAAATGAAAAAATACAAAAAAAGGGCCAAACAATCAATGACAAAGCGAAATAAATACAGGGGTGAAAAAATGGAACAAGGACACACCCCCAACTCCACCTACATAAAGCCCACAAATCCCTACCATGATCCTTTGCAAATTCCACTGACCTGCCAGCACAGAACACCATCACACAGCAAACACAGACACACACACAGCTCATCCAACACAAAAGCCACACACCATTAGCACCTCAACAAATAGCACCCTCACACACACACAGCAAAACCTACACACACAAACACCCTCACTTGCACACACACACACATCAATCACCACCACCACCACCCATCACCATGCCCCTAAAGAAGAATCCAAAGTTCCTAGATAGTGAATTGGAAGTCATGGTAGACGAGATCCTGAGGGTAGAGCCACAGTTGTTTGGCACATTGATCCAACAGACCCCCATGTCACAGAAAACCAAGATGTGGGCGAGGATCGTCGACAGGGTGAACGCACAATCACCATGTTTGCGCACAAAGGAAGACATCCAGAACAGGTGGTATGATGTGCGCAGGAGGGTCAGAGACCTACTCAAGAAGGATTACCTCCTGAGCCAGCACACCAGCAGTGGCCCTACTGCAAAACCAGTATACCCCAGGCCCTGGGAGGAGAAGGTGCGGGCCATCCTACCACCAGTGAGCGTATATGGACTAACAGACATCCCAGAGCCTGGTGAGTACACAACTAATATACACAATATTGTGTGCCAATACACACAAATCACTGTCAAGGGGACAGTCAAACCATCCACCCCTAGTAAATCAACAGCAACCAAAAGATAATCATCCCAAGATGTGTATGTCAGTTAGATAAACACAATACATGCCATCTCATAGTGATATGTAACTGTGTCATGACATGTACAAACCTAACAACAAATAGAGCAAGGCAGTGGCACAAATATAACCAACAAACACTGCCTGATATTTTGCCACCACTAGAACACCACCTCACAGGGAAGCTCACTTAAAGGAAGGAATTCTGTGTATGCTGGTGAAGTCAGTGTAGCCAATAGCATGATGGGAGTTGTAGTCACAGATACTGCTCACCCTCACAATTGGCCCATCAACACCACTCTGAACCATGCTCACATCACAGGAAGTGGATAAGGACTGACAAGATGGCTGACACTGGCTACTGCTGTGGGGAGCACAAGGCCCTGCTGGGAACTGTGCACCAACAAACAGCACAACACCACTGCCTGACATCCTGAAAGCCAACTTGCACTCTATGCAATGCAAGCACGTTGCGTGGTGGGATATCTGGCTGGGTGTGAAGGAGGACTCACAGCACTGACCATAGTTACAAGCAGCTCACCTTACACACCCCCTCAACACAAACTCCACATAACCCACCTGGGAGAATGCAATGCCTCACATACCAAATGAAGATCCCACAAAGAACCACCACCCTGGGTAATGCTGTGTGAAGCACAGGGACACACCTGGGACTTGTAGCCAAACAAATGCAAGGACAACACTGTCAGCCTTCCTGTCAGCACAGGCACACTACCCCACAGGGAAGCAGAGTCAAAAGGAAGGAAGTACGGGCATGCTGGGAAGGGGGTGTAGGCAATAGCATGATGGGAGTTGGAGTCACAGATACTGCTCACCCTCACAATTGGCCCATCAACACCACTCTGAACCATGCTCACATCACAGGGAGTGGATAAGGACTGACAAGATGGCTGACACTGGCTACTGCTGTGGGGAGCACAAGGCCCTGCTGGGAACTGTGCACCAACAAACAGCACAACACCACTGCCTGACATCCTGAAAGCCAACTTGCACTCTCTGCAATGCAAGCATGTTGCATGGTGGGATATCTGGCTGGGTGGGAAGGAGGACTCACAGCACTGACCATAGTTACAAGCAGTTCACCTCACACACCCCCTCAACACAAACTCCACATAACCCACCTGGGAGAATGCAATGCCTCACATACCAAATGAAGATCTCACAAAGAACCACCACCCTGGGTAATGCTGTGTGAAGCACAGGGACACACCTGGGACTTGCAGCCAAACAAACGCAAGGACAACACTGTCAGCCTTCCTGTCAGCACAGGCACACTACCCCACAGGGAAGCAGAGTCAAAAGGAAGGAAGTACGGGTATGCTGGGAAGGGGGGTGTAGGCAATAGCATGATGGGAGTTGGAGTCACAGATACTGCTCAACCTCACAATTGGCCCATCAACACCACTCTGAACCATGCTCACATCACAGGGAGTGGATAAGGACTGACAAGATGGCTGACACTGGCTACTGCTGTGGGGAGCACAAGGCCCTGCTGGGAACTGTGCACCAACAAACAGCACAACACCAGTGAATGACATCCTGAGAGTCAACCTGAACCCACTGCAAGGGTGGCATGCTTCATGGTGGGATAACTGGGCCAGGTGGAGAAGGATGGCCGGATGTCCACCAAATACAACCAATGCTGGCCATGCACACACCTCAACATTCATATTGAAATGCCCCAGGTATGCATGACAATGTGCTACACCAATATCAACCTCTTACTGTGACAACTTAGGACAATGCAATGTACATGCCCGTATCCAGAGGTACAGTCACAACTGTCAGGTGTGTGAACCATTGATGCCTGTAGAAACATTACATACAATGTGTGTCTCCTCCAAATACAGGTGATGATGATGGGGACACAGCAGCAGGCGAGGAGGAGTCCCTGTCCCAGGCTCCGGGGGACCAAGAGCTCACTGGTGTGGAACAGCCTCTGCCCTCCTCGGATGGCGAAGACCTACCTGGCACCTCCGGTGTGAGTCATCATGCAGCACCAGCTGGACCAACATCTGCACCCCCTGCACCCACCCCTCCAACAACTGCCAACATACAGACCACCCCCGCCGACACGGACAGACCAAGGACCACCGCTGACAACAGCACAGGGCCCCAGGCCCACCGTGGAGCAATGGATGACAACACCACTAACAACTCCCAAGTGGGCCTCGGTTCACCTGTGCGTGCCACCGCAGGTCCTGCACGTGTCGCATGGGGTGGTGGGAGGGGTGGTAGACATAGGTCGCTGCTTGCAGAGGGGTCTGGACTGCATGATGACCCACAACTGGCACGCATCGCTGATGCATACCAGGATAGCACCGGAGAGGTCAGACAGGTAGTGGGGATCCTCAAGGACATACAACAGCAGCAGGCTGCCCATCATGCCCGCTTGGACTCCCACATGACCCGTGTGGAGACACACATGTCTCGCATGGAGTCCAAGTGGGACACATTGCAAGAACTCACAGCGGTGCATAGGGACATATTGACATGCCTCCGCCAGATTAGCACCAACATGGCCACACCTCCCTGTGTGCCCACAACATCTGGTGCTGCAACAACTGACACCGCCACAGGGAGGGAGGAGGACTCTGGCGGAGACTCCCCTGCACCGCAGCAGCCTGCACGTGAGGGTCCCCCCCAAAGAAGAGGGGTCGTCCGAGGAAGGAAAACTGAGAGGTTGATGGCCACGTACATCCCCCAGGAAGCCAACACCTGTTCCGGAAATTATCCTTTGTGTGCAAACGTTTCACCCTGTCGAATGCAACAGTACTTTCCCACATGACATGGGGAGTTCAAGTTGGACTAATGTATCATATGACTGGGACTTCACTCAGGACATTTCTGCTACCAAGACTTCCAACTCATCTGTGAACTTTGGATCACAATCCCAATGTACAGCACCCACCATCCTGTGCACTATACACACACACATTTCTGTAAATAAAATCACTAGTACACCATACTTGCCACTGTTGTTATTCAAATGTGGATACTGTTATGGTGATGATGTTCTGCCAAATTACACTGTGTATGCTAACTGCTACAGCAAGTACAACACCGTTGTGTGAGTCATGGTGACGTGACACATATGAGGGAGACACACCACTAGGGCTACACAACACAGACACCAGGGCCATCGGACTCATCGCCCACAGTGATGTTGCCAGGAAATACAGTGGAATGCACAGACACCACACCTATTCAGAGTCTGTGTCAACTAGCCCACAGGTGCAGTAAGCAAATGTCAGTCAGATGTGTGACCACAGACAACGCACGATCCCAAAGTGAAGCACAGGTTTATTACACATTAGCAACATATTGTTTCCACTACAAATGCAAGGTTTACCCACGTGGCAGTGGCCACACAGTCAACAAGTGCAGAAGATATGAAGTCCAGGGGTGTGTGGCACATCACTTGTAGGGAAACTACTGCTACCACCCTGAAAGCTGAATCATGGTGTCGGGGGATCCAAGTTGATCAAAGTACACAGTAAGCAACCTGTGAAGGACAGCCATGACACACAGTTAAAATCACTGTAGAACAGGACAGAACTGCAATACTCATGCCCAATACATGTCATAAGACAACTACACAAAACCAAGTTAGCATGTCAGAACTGTTGGGGAGTTCAGACTACCTGGAAGGACACATTGCTGCACGCATCCACTCAAGTAGCACATGGCCACACTAAAACAGCACCAGAGCACCACCCACACATATCATGCAAACTCACGTCATTCACATTACATCTCCCTGGATACTCACATTCAGCTGAAGAAGTTGGTGATGAGCTGTGTGCGGACATCACCATCATCATCATCATCATCACTGGCATCGTGGTCCAGGCCAGGATCCTCCACAGGTGGCGGACGTTGGTCATCGTCATCCAGGATGAGAGGCAACTCCTTCCGCACTGCCAGGTTGTGTAGCATGCAGCAGACGATGACAATCTTGCACACCTTTGCTGGGGCATATGGGAGGGCCCCTCCTGTCTTGTCCAGGCAGCGGAAGCGGCTCTTCAGGAGACCAAAGGTCCGCTCTATCACTCGCCTGGTCCGACCATGTGCCTCATTGTAGCGCATCTGGGCTGGTGTCACAGGGTTCCTGAGGGGTGTCAGCAACCACGGCATGTTGGGGTATCCGGAGTCACCTACGGACAGACAAGTGCACATTAGCTGATTTGGAAAAGTGGGTGGAATACTACAGATCAGAACACACACAATGGTACAAAGTCAGTACACACCGACAAGCCAGGCACGCTGGTTCTGCATCTGTGCCATCATCCTCGGGATGCGACTACTCCTCATCACGTAGGCATCGTGTGCTGAACCAGGGAAACGGGCACACACATGTGTGATGCTCATATCTACTAAACATACCACCAGAGCATTGATCGAATGGTAATGTTTACGGTTCCGGTATGCCTGCTCATGTGCCTGTGGTGGTATCAAAGCCACATGTGTCGCATCAATGGAGCCAATGACATGTGGCATCCTCCCCAGGGCATAGAAGTCACTCTTGACGTCAGTGAGTTGTTGACGTGTAGGGAAATAGATGTACTGGTTCAGGCATCTCAACATTGCCTCCAAAACATCGCGTAGCACACGGCTGAACATAGGGCCCGATTCTGATGCGGGTTGGAAAAGCTTCCCGACCGAGAGCCTGATTCTGATGCGGTTAGGAAGGCCTCCTAACGGCATTTGCTCCTTCCAAATCGGATCGGGAACGTATCTTCCCGACCGAGGGCCCAATTCTGATGCGGTTAGGAACAAATGTTCCCATTGAAGTCAATGGGAGTTCAACCAAATCGTATCTGGAAGCATCCGGATGCATCCTACTCCGCCGGTCGGACTTTCCCGATCCGAGTGGGTCGGACACCATTTCCCAACCGATTCGGTCGGGAAGCTTTTCCAACCCGCATCAGAATCGGCCCCACAGTCTGTGACATCCCACCAGCAGTCGCAACAGTGTGTTGAAAGGTACCGGTGGTAAAGAAGTGTAGGGCTGCCATTACCTTCACCTTGGGGGTCAGCGCCGTAGGGTACGTCCGGCCAGGTTGCAAATGTGGTGCCAAGCGCACTGCCAAATCCTCAATCAGCTGCCTGGTGAAGCGGTACTGTCGGATGCTGTCACGTTCCACCATCGTTGCCAGGTCAGGGAATGGTCTATGGACAGCTGGAGCCCTGCAGTGCATAGGTTGAAAGAAAAAGATTGTCAGTCACCCCACATATGTGCCATTCACCATACACAATTTCACATGAAACATCATTACGTGACACAAGTACTTGATGTGTGTGCCGTTCTGTCGGACATAACTCGCACCTACATGGCCATCATCTAACTTCTCAGTACAACATGTGTGCACAACAGGTACCAGGTTGTGCTATGGGAAACCATTAGGCTGTGTCACAGTACCCATTTACTGCTGTCACGTTCCACACACACACTACAGTGACATGTCTGGACAGATGCGCCACAGGCATCACAGCTCATTGACAGGTAGATTCCCAGTGACCCTGTCTTGCCACATGGACACTGGCATGACATGGCATATCATGTACACGTCAGAAAATGAAACATGACTCCCACAGGTAGTGGCCCCTGTCGCATCCGCAGGACAGACATGAACGCCAGTGACGCACAACATCAAAGTCCATGCACAAACAACGTTGATGTGGAGACTGTCTCCCATCGTGCACATGGAATCAGAGACATCGGAAACACAACATGCACACAGACTGTGGAGGGACATCACTATTGTGGCAATGGGTCATCCTGTGACGTACATGCCTTCCCACATGGGACCCTGGGGGAATGTGACATGTCATACACATACACAACCTGGAAATGTGACCATGCCACATGCTCCAAAATGAACTGTTGCACATCACAGTGGTCATGTGCACAACACACAAAGGACCCTGTCCCCATGAACACATGCACAACCTGGGTGTGGCTGCCCACAAGTGCCACCACAGAAACCACATGTTAACCCCCATACACAGAGAAGGAAATGCAGCCTTACATGCCTTAGGAAACAGTGTGGACTGGGTGTGGTGTTGTAGGTGTGCCCCTGGGTCTCTGGCAGGTATATGTGGCTGGCATACGTTCACCAGTGACAAGCATGGTGACATATGCGACTGACCTGTACAGGGAAGCATTGTACAGCAATGGACCGATCGGTGTGCCCGGCCGGCCCATTGCATGGGTTGTGAGCGGGTACGCGTTGTACAGCAATGGACCGATCGGTGTGCCCGGCCGGCCCATTGCATGTGTTGTATCCCGAAATACGCGTTGTACAGCAATGGACAGATCGGTGTGCCCGGCCGGCCCATTGCATGTGTTGTGAGCGGGTACGCGTTGTACAGCAATGGACCGATCGGTGTGCCCGGCCGGCCCATTGCATCTGTTGGGAGCGGGTACGCGTTGTACAGCAATGGACCGATCGGTGTGCCCGGCCGGCCCATTGCATCTGTTGGGAGCGGGTACGCGTTGTACAGCAATGGACCGATCGGTGTGCCCGGCCGGCCCATTGCATGTGTTGTATCCCGAAATACGCGTTGTACAGCAATGGACCGATCGGTGTGCCCGGCCGGCCCATTGCATGTGTTGTATCCCGAATACGTTGTACAGCAATGGACCGATCGGTGTGCCCGGCCGGCCCATTGCATGTGTTGTATCCCGAAATACGCGTTGTACAGCATTGGACCGATCGGTGTGCCCGGCCGGCCCATTGCATGTGTTGTGAGCGGGTACGCGTTGTACAGCAATGGACCGATCGGTGTGCCCGGCCGGCCCATTGCATCTGTTGGGAGCGGGTACGCGTTGTACAGCAATGGACCGATCGGTGTGCCCGGCCGGCCTATTGCATCTGTTGAGAGCGGGTACGCGTTGTACAGCAATGGACCGATCGGTGTGCCCGGCCGGCCCATTGCATGTGTTGTATCCCGAAATACGCGTTGTACAGCAATGGACCGATCGGTGTGCCCGGCCGGCCCATTGCATGTGTTGTATCCCGAAATACGCGTTGTACAGCATTGGACCGATCGGTGTGCCCGGCCGGCCCATTGCATGTGTTGTGAGCGGGTACGCGTTGTACAGCAATGGACCGATCGGTGTGCCCGGCCGGCCCATTGCATCTGTTGTGAGCGGGTACGCGTTGTATCCCGAAATACGCATTGTACAGCAATGGACCGATCGGTGTGCACACATTGGCTGGGGCCTGGCATGGCAACGGACGCGTTTTCGAAGCTCCAACGAGTCTGATGCAGTGAATTCAGTTGGCAAGCCACAAAAATGTTGCAAAATCATGGGTGTCATGAAGTTGAAGATTTGAAGGATGCTGTTGGCGTGTATTAGTGCTGCTATACCATGGATTGGTCAGATTCAGAAGATGCAAACGACTTGGACCTATCACTTTGGACACATGGGACAGTATCTGCCTCTGCAGCACACATATAATGCTGGCTGTTCCCCTGAGAGCTCACTTCCCCTGCACTACATGCTCCAGGACGACATCTGCCACCAACATTGCTGCTGTTTCTGCATCCTCTGGCTACTGCAATGGCACGTACTGTGGAGAGAGCCCCAGCCTTCAGCCTTGAGGAGAACCAGGCCCTGCTGGACAGCCTCCTTCCACAGTACAGCAAGCTGTATGGGAAACCAGGGGAGCAGGTGAGTGTGCTGTCCACTGCCTTACTAATTGTGCATGTTGTCTGACTAGCAGGACTTACAGTGTGTACACCACTGGCTAGCATGCTCACTGAGTAGTTGTCACACCCCAAAGTGTGTAGTTACATGCACTGAACTGGTACAGTGCAGTAACAGTGCATTCCAACTAGGTTTACTTCCCATGCAATGATTCCATGTAGTGACTGCTGGCAAACTGTTCATAGCCATTGTTGCACTGCCTGTGTACATCATATGCCCCTGTGATTGAGACATGTATATCCAACTGTGTGATGCACGTATATGTTGCATGTGTAGTAATGGCCTTTTCACTTTGTCATCCTCACAGGTTGATGCCCACCAGAAGCAGGAAATCTGGCTGACCATCACCCGGGAAGTAAGATCCGTGGGGGTCTACAGGCGCTGGATCCGCAACTGCCAGAAGAGGTGGCAGGACCTTCGGGGCTGGACCCGGGAGGATCGCAAGGGTCCAGCTGAAGCTGTCGCCTCCTCGCAGGAGGGGCGGACACCGGACCCTGACCCCCACATGCTCCGGATCCTGGCGGTGGTCTTCCCTGACCTGGATGGGCAGCTGAAGGGCAGACAGCAGCAAGGAGGGGTGAGTCCATGACTGCACTGTGCACTTTGTCTGACATGCTATGTGCCCTCCTCTGGCCTGGTTAAACTTCCACAGTACATCAGTCATGTGGTCCAGGACCCATGTCCCTCATTTGTGACATGCCCACTTCTCCTCTGATACGCATATGTGTGGCCCTTATAGTCAGGAAATTGTGTCATTTGGGGACTGTGTCATTGCATTTAGCTTTGCTCAAGGTGGGGGACAGCATTTGTTCCCGTGACTATGTTGTGCGACTCATGGGTGGGTCAATTGCTTACACAATGCCTAAGTTCTGACATGTAATCTGGGTGTAACTGTGATATGTGGTCCACTTGCTGATCTGAATCACCACATGTCCCTGTGGAATTTGGCACACACCCATGCTGCTGGTGGGAACAATGTTTGGGCCTCAGGAGTATGTGTATCAAGTGTGTCACACATGCTTAGCCACCTGCCTACTGTCCAGGACTCATCCCTCTTACAGGTGGAGCTGGACAGTCATGCCTACTCCAGGGCATACAATACACTCTGTACTCCCACTCCCGTGTATCATCTGGCATGTTGTGATCAGTGAAATGTACCCTCAGGTGTCTGCCTCTGTCTCATTGTGCTGTGTCTTCGTTGTCAGGACTACTGGTATGTTTATCGGTTAGGGCTCAGCATGCCATCGGAGATGTGACCATGATAGACGATACTTCTGTGACTTATAGGTGTCTGATCACTTGACTGTGCACACAGGTGTTTGCGACTGTGACTTTCAGGCAGCTGTTTTTCATTCACAGCACACTGTGAGGTGCTCATGTTCAGAGAGTTGTGTTTCATGTCCCCCATATGTCCAGTTGGTATGACATGGACAAATAGTAGTACAGATGATGTGGTTTATGGGGGATGGACATGTGCACTTGTCAGTCACATAACTTGCATTCCCCATGCCCTCGGATTGTGACACAGTGCAGACTGTTGTTGGCTGGCTGCCATGGCCATGTGACTGGAGACAGTAATGTATGACTTTGCACGCATTCCTGTGTCATGGCATTAAACTTCCTGAGACTGATCCTGCAGGGGAGTGACATGTGCAACATGCACCTCATTGTGGCATTGACTATCCGGACATGGGTGCATCATGGTGTCTGGTGCTGGTATGCCTCAAATGCATTTCTATTTAGACTCTGGCCATCCCTTTCATCCGGACACCTGCACTGACTCAGTGGCAAGAGATGTGATGTGTGCATGTTCACATACTTCATTGTGTTCCCTGCAATGTCCAACAACTGTGTAGGTGTTGCATGTGTCCACACTGGGGTCTTACCATCAGACAGGCACCAGACAGATGGGTGCAAGGGCAGGAGGGGTGTGAGTCCCATGGTTGACCATCAGACTGACAATTGTCTTCCCCGAATCTGTGTGAGGACTTTAGGCAATGTTCAACTAAGGATGCCAGGGCTTGCTCTGTGATGTGCTGTACTTACTGTGGTGTGTGCGGTCAGTGCAGGTGACTGATGTTTGTCTGTTTCCCTAATTGTTTGCAGATACATCCACGGCCACAGGAGGGGACAGCTCCACGGACCAGGAGGAGCAGCGGAGCCAGACTGGGTCAGCATCCGAGGAGTGGTCAGAGGGACCCAGTGGCGCGGAGGGCGAGGGGAGCCACACCGAGGAGTCCTCAGCACCATCCACCTCAGCTGAGGACCACAGCAGCTCGGAGGATGACTCCCTTGTGGAGGCGGGTCTCAGCAGCCACCAAAGGCCAGCTAGTCTGTCTGGCCCCGCCACCACCACCACCACCACCGCCCTCCCATTGGCTCCCATTCCTGAGGTCCGTGGAGGCTCCCGTGCTCAGGAGCGTGTCTCCTTCGTGCCAGGCACCGCACCCCCTGCCCCTGTGTCCCCTGCTGCCCTGAGTGAGGAGTCTGTGTACCTCCTTCGGCAGCTCCATGTAGGGCAGACAGCAATGCTGAGTGTCCTCCATGCACACACCACTCTGTTGACACAGCTGGTGTCGTTCATGGAGGGCATCTCGACGGGTATGTCTGCCCTACAGAGGAGCAATAAGTCCATGGACTCCTCCCTGACGGCAGCAATGTCCCTCCTCCAACAGTCCCTCACCCCTCCCACCTCTGCCCATCCACACTTCCTGCCACCCTACCTGTCCAAAGCACATGCACACCTGCACAATCACCCAAGCACACAGACACGAGCAGCACAGACACACCCAAGAGAAAGGCAAGACGTGCACACAAGCATCCTCAGGGGACTGATACCACACACACAGGGGATGGGGAACAGACACACACACACAGGCATCCAGTGTCACTCCGCAGTCCTCCAAATCCTCTCCCTCCAAGACCCCTTCCCTTGCCTCACCTGCTACCCCACCTACACAGCAGATCTTCCTGTGTGACCTCGGCCTCTTCCCCTCCAATCCTGCTGATCCAGCATACCGGGGGAAGAGGAAGTCCACCTACACAGAGGGGAGTGCCCCTCGCCCCCGGACACCCTCCCCCAGGCGCAGGCAGACACAGGACCCCATTCGGAAGTCCCCCTAGACCAGGAAGAGCAAGACCCCACCACCACGCAACTCCACCACCCAGTCTCTCTCCTCCATCCCCCAGGCCACCACTCCACAGGTTCCCCCGCCACACCCTGCCCCAGGTTCCCCCACACACCGATACCGCATCCCCAGACTGCTTAGGCCCTCCCCCCCTGCCACTTGCTCTCCCACCCCCAACCCAGACGCTCTGCCTGTTAGTGCCACTGGTGTGGAGACCGGGTCCCCCCTCTGTCCTGCCCACCTCATCTGCCCCCCCTTCCACTCCCTTGGAGTCATGCACTGCAGTAGAGTCCACAACCACCCTGTTTGACTCGGGCACTGCAGTGGGGACCCAGTCCACCACATCAGACCAGCCCACTGCAGTGGTTGCAGCACCCACACCAACTGACTTGTGTACCACAGTGGTGCCGGCCCCCTGAGTCAGACACCTCCACTGCAGTTGCCGGTGACACTCCTGCACCCACCACCCCTTCACTGCCTCCTTCTGCCATCCCCTGATCCTGTCCCTGCGGTGCCTGGCCTGCCCCTTGTATGCCCCTCCAAGGGGGATGTCCCCTGTCCGTACAAGTGCAGGCAAGCAATCGGTGACCAGTTGTCACTTATCACCCTGTTGGGACTGTGATTTTGGACTGGCCATTGGCCTTAGTTTCTTTTGGACTTCAGAGTTTTCCTTGCCATTTGCTGAATAAAGCCTCTTTTTGTTTAATTGTGGCTTTTCTTTTGATGTACATGATGTGGATGAGTAGCATCCTGCATTTGCAGTTGTAATAGTGTTCATATCAGGAAAATGAAGTGTTGCTGTGATGGACTCCATGTGGTCCATGGAATATGTGTCCTGTTGTAGTCTGGATCTATGGCATCCTTTGCTGCAGTCTGAGGGTGTAATGTTCTGCATTTGACACAGGGATGTACATTTTGCATTTGTAAATGAACATCTTTGTCTTACACTGATGCACATCTGGTGGGCTTACCACTGTTCAATGTTCCGATTTCCCTGACTGTGTGCCCAGCTCCACTGGACATGCAGTTTTGCACATCAATGTCGAAGGACTCATCTGTGTATACAGTGCAACTTGCTTGACACGTGTTTTGTGTGTATGCAGATGACTAACGTGACACTCCCGTACCCAGGCTGATGTGAGCAGAGGCTTCTGTGTGTTGTGGTTGTTGACTCACTGACGGAGTGTTCTGCTGACATGTTTGGGTCGTGCACAAACAAGGTTTGGCACAGCGGACCTTCCACAGGAGTGGAGTGCCCTCATGGCAGTGTGTAATCCCGTGACATTGCGTGGGCCTGTGTTGTGTGTTGTGTAAGCATGTCTGTGCGTGTTCCCTTCCCTTTTCCTACACAGGCTGTGTCCCTAGGGATGTTCCTGTTTGTGATGCTTGCTGAGTTGTTCTGTGTTCATCCAGCATCTTGGACCTGGTTTCTCCGTGATGTGGGTGCATGGCAAACTAATGTTCATGAGGTTGTCATACCAGGTTGTCTTTGTTGTCAGGGCTGGGGATGTGGGCAAACGCAGATGGGACACATCAGGATTCCCCTTGGCACTTGTTGTTTACACAAGTCATGTGATTTTCAGTTTGTGGTAGCTTTCAGTGATTGTGACACGTTGTGTGTGTGACTGCTGCCACTCCTCAGGGTCAGAGCTGCAATGTTGGAAGTTGTGTACGCGTGTTCTTCGTGTGTCACCTTGGCTTCTTCGTTGGTGTGTGACTATGGCCAGGATCCCATTGATTGTGGTGGATTTCACATCATGCCCATGTACGGCATACTATGCTGTGTGTCAGACATTCACGAGTCTTGTTGACTGGCCATGTGTGATGGGTTTCTGCACCTTAGTTCCCACCACCAACCCTGGTATTGTCATGGGTGCATGTCCAATGTCACCAGTCCATGTGAGCTTCACTGCTGCACATTGGTGGAGATCAGAGTGTGTGGTGTTGAGTGTGTGCAAAAGTGAGTTGTTGCACGGCTAGACCCCTACCTCCATATTGGCCTTGGCTGGCAGGCCGTGCTGATTGATTGGAGCTTGTGTAGGTGTGATGGTAGTTTGTTGCTCAGGACACATGGCTGTGGTTCACAGTGTGAACGACATCTACCTTTGTCATCACAGAGGGATTATCATGCAGGCTAGTGTCAGCACAATGTGGGGTCCCTGGGGGTAGTGCTGTGGTGGGTCTGTCTCTTGCTGTGTTAGTTGCTGTTCCTACAAGCTTGTGTGACATGTGTAATTTGGGCTCCCTCTCATCTAACAATGCCTGATTGCCAACATAGGGGTATCCGATCCATGAGTAACTTTTGTATGGCACTGTATACACATCTGTGTGGTTGGAATTCAGGCCTCCTCATGTGTTGTGTGGTTGCCTGGGGACACTGGCACACCCCCATCACCTGTTGTGTTTGATATGCAGTGTGAGTCTGCCTGTTTGTGTTTGTGCCTTTGCACCACTGCATTGGCATATCTTGAGTGTGCCATTGGCTGTATGTTGTTTGGTGGCTTTCCCCTGCTGTCCCTGGGACTCCTAGGTCATCAGTCAGCACAATAATCATGGTTTGTATGTCCCATTGATGCCATGGTATGGTATTTGTTCACCTGACATCTACAGTCTCCACAGGATATCTACATTTGTGTGTCCATTGGTGCAGATATGTGGGTCATCATTATGATGGTCACTTCTGTCATTGGGTTATTTGTGAATGTTGACAATGTGGGCCCCCATGGGTGATGTTTGTATGCACATGGCCAAAACGATGTTTCAGTGACACTGTACTGTTTGCCTCGACCAATCTATGTTGCTATGGGACACAAGCACTACTATGCCACTGATGTGTTTGTTGTTGTGTGACCAGGATTCATCCATGCAGTTTGGCTTTGGCAGCTTTTACCATGACTACACTTCCCTTTTGGTCACTGTGGTGATGGGGCTTTAGGCCACATTGCCACACTGTTCAAAATGTGCATCAGCTATGGATACCACACTTCCCTTTTGGTCACTGTGGTGATGGGGCTTTAGGCCCCATTGCCACACTGTTCAAAATGTGCATCAGCTATGGATACCACACTTCCCTTTTGGTCACTGTGGTGATGGGGCTTTAGGCCCCATTGCCACACTGTTCAAAATGTGCATCAGCTATGGATACCACACTTCCCTTTTGGTCACTGTGGTGATGGGGCTTTAGGCCCCATTGCCACACTGTTCAAAATGTGCATCAGCTATGGATACCACACTTCCCTTTTGGTCACTGTGGTGATGGGGCTTTAGGCCCCATTGCCACACTGTTCAAAATGTGCATCAGCTATGGATACCACACTTCCCTTTTGGTCACTGTGGTGATGGGGTGTTCGAGCCCATTGCCACAGTGGCCATGGTCTGCTTGCATTGTGGAGGCCACACACATTTATGTGTGACACATGTGCTAGGGGTCACATTGTATGTTCAATGTCATGTTCAGTGTTGTAGGCATTTGACACAGACTACACACACTTGTCATGGTGTTGGGGGGGTCACATTGTATGTTCAATGTCATGTTCAGTGTTGTAGGCATTTGACACAGACTACACACACTTGTCATGGTGTTGGGGGATGTAATTTTCTGTCATTCCTTTTTTTTTATTTAATTTTTTTATTAAGCATTTCCAGAAAAAATACATATATATGAAACAACAATCAATGATAAAACCAATTTATACATAAAATAAATTAATTAGATTGATTAAAAGGCAGTTGGTAAAAAAAAAAAAAAGGAAAAGCAGTCTTAAGATTTTACATTTCATCAGAAATTAAAACAGCTCGATCTTATGAACAAACAGCTAATCTCTCTTACACGGTTTTTTTAAAAATATCTACAAGCGAGTCAGTTCATTAAAGCCTATCTCTGATAGCACTAAAGGCCTCCTCTGTAAGTCCCTACCTATACCACCCTTACATCTCTACTCCAGCTGGCGATGTGTGCCCAAACCTTCTGCCCCCGAATTCTAGCCCGTCTACCCCTGCTAGCGTAGATAGCCCTCTCTTGATTATAAATTCCGAGAAGCCTAGCGAGCCACATGTAGAAGGTAGGTGGTTCAGCATCTTTCCATCTAGTTGCTAATAAAATCCTATATACCGCTGTCCCCAAAAAAGACAGTATTCCTCCTCTACACTAAATTCCCTTGAGCCATCATAACCAAGAATCAACAGAGTAGGGGATAGTTCTAATCTACGGCCAAATATTTCCTCCCAGTACCCTGATAAACCTTTTTTTAACAAAGTTAGTTTATCACAATCATAGAACATATGAATCAGGGTGGCAGGTCCCGACCCACATCTAGGGCACTTATCATCTGTCCTTTTCCCCCATGTGTACAATTTAGCTGGTGTAAAATATAATTTAAAAATAGTTTTGTACAATTGAGCTTTTAGGTTCGAGGATAAAAATATTTTGGCTGTTAAAGAAAGGCTCTTATAGATATCCACATCGGGGTTTCCCAACTGCGATGCCCAAGATAATTCCGTTTTTTCTAAATCGTCTGGGATCTTATCAAGAAGTAAACCATAAAGGTTCCTAATTTTGGTGGACTTCCTAGTTATAATATCTAAAAGTGGAATTTTACCAAGCGTGATCTTAGGGGTATTTAAAACAAGGATATTTTTAATCTGAACAAATTTAAAATAATGGTTGCTCGGTATGTCAAAAACCTTCTGAAGCACAGGAAATTGAAAATCTTGCTCCCCACCGCTAAAATCCCCAACTGTTTTTACCCCTAACCTTTCCCATTTCTTCCCCATATCATCATTAACCTGGGACGATAATAGTGATGAGCGCCACAGGGGAGTATATCTATTAGCTTTTGGGATTACCATAAATTTGGAAACTTGCTTCCATACATTCCATGCGCTGCGAATCACTTTAAACCTTACTTTCTTATAATAACTTGGTTCCACTTGTCTCAGTAGAAGCCCAGGAGCTTTCTTCCCAATAGAGAGTTCATAGATAGTAGGTATTTTTGGGCCGTGCTCTGTTCCAGTGTCGTTATCTATGATAAGTAGAGTAGCCATTTGATGGAGAAGAGCCGCCCAATAATATAGGGTGATATTAGGAATTGCGAGGCCACCCCTGTCTTGTGGTAGAGCTAAATATTTCATTGCTCTCCTAACTTTCCCATATTGCCAAATAAACTTGGTAAACATTGATTCCAATGACTTCAATAATTTATCTTCTACAGCCAATGGTATAGCCCGAAACAAATATAATAACTTTGGTAACATAGTCATTTTTAAAAAATTTCCCCTCCCAATAATAGACAAGTGTAAACCATTGATTCTCCTTAGATCATTCCCTATGGTTTTAATCAGAGGTTCAAAATTACATTTATTAATTTCATCTATTTTTGCGCTTATACAAACCCCCAGATAAACCGCAGTATTTGATTTCCTTGGGTCATTAAAATCAATGTTATCTGTACATAGCACTATAGTTTTCCCCTTATTCAAAGCATATCCAGAGAGAAGCCCATAACTCTCAGTGATTTTATTAATTTCTATAATTGCCTCAGCTGGGTTCGGGGTTAATACCGCAACATCATCGGCATAAGCCAGTACTTTAGTCTCATAACCACCTGTAACTATTGGTTTAATATTCCGGCTTTGTAAAAGTTTAACCACGAAGGGATTAATATATAAAGCGAATAAAATCGGGGAGCAAGGACATCCCTGCCTTGTCCCTCTTGATATATTAATATTGTTAGACTCCTTTCCCATAAGTTGCAGTCGGGCCCTTGGTTGACAGTACATGGCTTTAATTGCTTTTATAAATTGGGGCCCAAAACCATTTAGCTCCAGTACCCCCCATAAAAACTTCCAAGAGACCCGATCAAAAGCTTTTTCAGCGTCAAGAAGGATCATGGCCATCTGGCCCCCTGTCCCAGACATGATATCAAAAAGGGAAATAACTCTGCGGGTATGGTCAGTTGTTCCTTTGCCCGGGATAAAACCATGTTGCCAGGGAGAGACCAGGTGCTCTATGACCCTCCCAAGCCGATTAGCCAAGATTTTAGAATATAATTTAGAGTCTGAGTTAATCAAGGAGATTGGTCGGTATGACGATGGATTGTCAACCGGCTTGCCTTTCTTAGCAAATATTATTATATCTGTCTCTTTCCAAGACTCAGGGGGGGCTCCACTATATTGCACTCCCTTAAACAAATCCAAAAGAAAAGGTGTTATCACTGTTCCTAAGATCTTATAAATCTCTAGTGGGATTTTATCGGGTCCTGCGGCTTTCCCCGAGGCCATTTCTAGCAGAGCCAAATGAACTTCCTCTAGAGTAATCTCTTCTTCTAGTTCATCTCTTCTTAACCTATCCAGGCCTCCTCCAAATTCAGTATCTACGGTCAGTTCAGCTAGAGCTTTATTAACTTCTGCTGTAGTTTTCATGATATCATCTTGATACAAGATTTGATAATACCGTTGAAACCCTTTAATAATGTCTTCTGAATCAGTATATAATTGTCCTTCTATATTAATAGCGGGAATTGCATTAAAAGAAATCTTCTGCCTAGTGCGAAGGGCTAGCCTCTTACCTACCTGCTCACCGTTCTCATACATATACTATTTCCGATGTGATTGATATGCTTCTGCTGATCTCTGCGTTAGCCAGCTATTTAATTCCGCCTTTAAAGCAATTATTCGATGTTGAATATGGACCCCATCTTGTCCCTGTATTATTGTCAAGACATGTTCCTCTTCAGCTCTAGCCAACTCCCGTGATATTTGTTGATTCTTGTTTTCCCGCTCCTTCTTAACTCTGGCCACAAAACTAATAGTCTCCCCTCTTAGAGTAGCCTTAAAAGAATCCCAAACGACCCCCTGCCTGCGCTAAAGCGATTCATATCAAAATATTCTTGTGCCCAACCCTTAATAAATTCAATATACTCATTATTCACTAACAATTTTCTATCGAACGTCCATTTACTCCGTGGCCTTTTAAAATTAGTTAGTTCAATTTCTAAGATCAGAGGATTATGATCAGATATTAATTTTGGGATTTTCTTGATCTCAGCTCGTATTAGTAAATCCCTTGTTGCAAAAAAATAATCGATCCTAACATATTTATTATGTGGGCAGGAGAAGTATGTGTACCCGGGCTTAGTCGGGTTTTTAAATCCCAAATATCCACCAGACCATGACTATTCTTAAGACAATTTAAGGCCCTGTAAACTCTAGGCTTCCGGCCAGAATATCCACCTTGCCTCTGTTTCCCAGCTCCTATATCTAAAGAAATATTTAAATCTCCACAGAAAATTAGGGAGTTTGGCCATGTGGCAAGCTCTATTTCTAGGGCTTCAAATATTTGAGGGTCATCCTGATTAGACCCGTAAACCGAGCAAACCGTAACTCCTGTTAAAAGCTCTACTATGGCCCACCTCCCCAGAGCATCCGCTGCCGTGCGTTTGGGTAATCCTAATGATGTTTTAGCTAAAATGGCCACCCCACGAATATTAGAGGTCTGAGTTGTGCAAACTAGAATATTATACCCGCCAACCCTTAGTAGTTCTCTTTTCTCCCAGGGAATATGTGTCTCCTGCAGGCAAACTACATCCATAGAGTTTAACCTAATAATTTCAGCACACCGAATCCTCTTTACCCTATCGTTCAGCCCTGCCACATTCCATGAACATATATTCAACTTCCCCATTGAAATTTGATTCCAAGTTCCAGGGTTCCTTCTATTAGTAATCTGTTGTCCTCATACTCTCCCACATTATAACTCCACTTCTGCCTTCCTTTAATCTCTTTCAACTGTCTCTTTATTTCATTACTGATTCCGGAAATGCTTTTTTTATTTTGCTTTAAAACCACCACCTTTCCCTTACCCCCTACACCCTCTATGTCGTTCCCCCGACCCCTCCCTCCACCCCCCTCCACAGCACCCCCACCTCCCCACATGAGGCGTACAGACTCAATCTAGAGTCTGTTTCATGATGAGTGTGCAACACAGAGCCTGAACCTGAGCCTTAATACTAGGATTTTTACTAGTAATTAAAAGATGCTGCTCATAGACCCCCAGCTCACACAGTTAGTTTTTTTTCCCCTACTCTTTTTCTTCTGTTTCTCTCTTCCTTTCTTCTCTTTCCTTTTCTTTCCCTTCTCCTCCTCTTCCTCTCCCTCTGCCTTCCCTTCTCTTCTTTCCCTTTTCCTTTTTTTTTTTTTCCCTTTCCCTTTTTTTTTTCTTTTACCCTTCTCTCTCCTGCTTCCCCCTTTCCCTAAAAAAAAACCCCATGCACTTGATTTCATATATATATTTATTATTTTTTCCCCCCCCCTTTTTTTCTTCCCTTCTTCCCTTCCCTTCCACTTCAAATATATCAATATATCCCAAAGAACAGCAACAACAACACAAAAAAAAAGGGAGAGAAAAAAAAAAAGAACAAGATTATAGTGCTACCTTTGTCCCTTCTTATTTATTTTTTGGTTTGATTTCCCCTTGTGATGGTTATAGACTATGGCTTACTTGGCATTTTACAGCTGTCTAAATCTAGCCAGACAAACTATCCAAATATTCTTTAGCCTTTATTTCGGACAAAAAGAACTTGGTTTGTCCCCCCAGATCACTTTAAGCCGAGCCGGATTATTTAAATAAACTTGCGCTTTTTATCTTGAAATGGCTTAATAAGCTGACGCAACCTCCACCGCCTTTCGACGGTGGAGTGACAGAAGTCTGGGCGAACAAAGTAGGAGATCTCATTCCTAGTTCTTTTTGCTTCTGGTCTTGCTTTTTCAAAGACCGCTTGGCGTAATAAGAAATTGCCGAAGTAGACCAGAATGGCGCGGGGAAAGCCCCTGCCTTTGCTGGCTGTTTCTGAACAAAGGGACACGGTGGGCGCGTTGGACTTCCAGAGCCCAGTTCCATTCAGTAAGTTCTGGCAAAGAGTCTCGTAGCAGGTCCACCACGTATGATCGAACATTACCCTGCCTCAACACCTTCGGGAACCCCCAGTACCTGTAGATTATTCCTCCGCTGACGATTCTCAAATTCCTCAAGCTTCCATTTGACGTCGACTAGCTGTGCCTCATGAGAATCCACTTGCGTTTGATTTGAAACCAAATCGGATTCAGTGGAAACAATTCTCGACTCCAAATCCGTCAGCCTCTCTCCAAATACATTGCACGTCTTAGTTAGCTTTCGGACAACCCCTTGCATTTTGCGCATGGCAGCCTGGGTTTTGCGCCCGTCCTGGCGCGACTCTTCCCGGTGTATTGAAATGGCCTGAAAGATGGTCTCTAGCGTTGGAGGGGCTAATCCGGAATTATCTAATCTGGGTGGATCAGGAGGTGTAGGACTCATGATTTGATTTGTGGGGGTATAGTCCCAAGCAAGATCCTTTCCCTGTCTCTTTTTCTTTTTTTTCAGAATAGTTTTTAATTTACAACCCTCGTCGTCTACCTGGTCGCTACAGCTCTCATCTGTAATATATGGCAAGTCATCAGACCATTCATCCCCGTCAGATAAAGAAAAAAAGTCACTAGGTTCTTTATCAAAATCTGTATCATCAATGTTGGTTTTACTGGCTACTAGAGGTGCTAAGTCTTGCCCCCCCCCAGTAGCTCCAATCATATCAGCAGGGTCATGAATACTGGTGGAGCTCTCCAGAGTTATATTCTCATTCTGGCAGGCTAGTATCGGACCCTCTGATCCATCAGCAATCACAGTCATAAGTGAAGGAAGAGGGCTAAGCATACCTTCATTATTAGCAGGTCCCCCATCTTGATCGTATGGCTCCAGATTAGAAGGTTGCGCTGTCTCGCTTAACGCTCCTGGTGTAACCTGCTCTGAACTCTGGGTTACATTCAAACCCTCGCAGGCATCTGTATCCGCGGTACTCACGGCTTTCGCGTTCGGCTTAGAACATGCTGAACTCTGAGTCTTCCTCTCCTGACCCGGATCTGTTTTCCCGGCCGACCCTCTCAATAGATCAGCCACAGTGGGGCCGGCCGGGCGTGCTTGCTGAGCAGCCCCGCCTCTTCCACGTCTCGGGGTCTGTGTGAGTGATCCCAGCGTCGCTGGAACCACCGCCTTCACCGTTCCTGTATCTCCTGACTCCAGCGTTCCCCGCAGCGCCAGTCTGGCCGTTCTCGTCTTCGCAGCCGCAGCCACCTTCGGTCCCATCTCAGCCGACACCGCTATTTCCACACGCTCGGTTTCTTCCTTGATCTCGGTCGACAGGTAAGATTTCCTGTGGTGGATTGCGTCGGCTGTGGTTTTCAGTATTATTTTATCTAGGTGCCGTAGTACGGCTAGCCCAATAGCAGTTCCCAATAAATGCAGGTAGCTCCTGACGGGCTTGAGTTCAGTACCACAAATCTCTGCATTCATCCCACCGAACTTTCAGAGCAGCATCAATGGTTCTTTCTGGCTCTCACAGCTCCGTGCACACTGCGATCTCAAGCGATCGCCATCTTGCCTCCGGTCACCCGTTGTGCATTTTCTGTCATTCCTTATGTGGGAGTATGCTAGTTGTGTCATGCATTACCCGTCCTATGTGTAGGGGTGGTTTCAGTGGTAGGAATCCATCCCCCCATGAGTGGGGATGGTAGTGGTGACAGGCATCCAGCCCCCCCTGAGTAGGGGTGTTGGTGGTGGCAGGCATCTAGCCCCCTGAGTGGGGGTGGTGGTAGTGGTAGGCATCCATACCCCTAAGGGTGGGGATGGTAGTGGTGGCAGGCATCCAGGCACCCATGAGTAGTGGTGGTGGTAGTGGTAGGCAGCCATCCCCCCATGAGTGGGGATGGTAGTAGTGACAGGCATCCAGGCCCCCTGAGTAGGGGGTGGTGGCAGGCATCTAGCCCCCTGAGTGGGGGTGGTGGTAGTGGTAGGCATCCATCCCCCATGAGTGGGATGGTAGTAGTGACAGGCATCCAGCCCCCCTGAGTAGGGGTGGTTGTGGTGGCAGGCATCTAGCCCCCCTGAGTGGGGGTGGTGGTAGTGGTAGGCATCCATACCCCTAAGGGTGGGGATGGTAGTGGTGGTGGTAGTGGTAGGCAGCCATCCCCCCCATGAGTGGGGATGGTAGTAGTGACAGGCATCCAGGCCCCCCTGAGTAGGGGTGGTGGTGGTGGCAGGCATCTAGCCCCCCCTGAGTGGGGGGGGTGGTAGTGGTAGGCATCCATCCCCCCATCAGTGGGGAGGGTAGTAGTGACAGGCATCCAGCCCCCTGAGTAGGGGTGGTGGTGGTGGCAGGCATCCAGCCCCCCTGAGTGGGGGTGGTGTTAGTGGTAGGCATCCGTCCCCCATGAGTGGGGATGGTAGTAGTGACAGGCATCCAGGCACCCATGAGTAGTGGTGGTGGTAGTGGTAGGCAGCCATCCCCCATGAGTGGGGATGGTAGTGGTGACAGGCATCCAGCCCCCTGAGTAGGGGTGGTGGTGGTGGCAGGCATCTAGCCCCCCTGAGTGGGGGTGGTGTTAGTGGTAGGTATCCATCCCCCATGAGTGGGGATGGTAGTAGTGACAGGCATCCAGCCCCCCTGAGTAGGGGTGGTGGTGGTGGCAGGCATCCAGCCCTCCCTGAGTAGGGGTGGTGGTGGTGGCAGGCATCTAGCCCCCCCTGAGTGAGGGTGGTGGTAGTGGTAGGCATCCATACCCCTAAGGGTGGGATGGTAGTGGTGGCAGGCATCCAGGCACCCATGAGTAGTGGTGGTGGTAGTGGTAGGCAGCCATCCCCCCATGAGTGGGGATGGTAGTAGTGACAGGCATCCAGGCCACCATGAGTAGTGGTGGTGGTAGTGGTAGGCAGCCATCCCCCATGAGTGGGGATGGTAGTAGTGACAGGCATCCAGGCCCCCTGAGTAGGGGGTGGTGGTGGCAGGCATCTAGCCCCCCTGAGTGGGGGTGGTGTTAGTGGTAGGTATCCATCCCCCCATGAGTGGGGATGGTAGTAGTGACAGGCATCCAGCCCCCCCCTGAGTAGGGGTGGTGGTGGTGGCAGGCATCCAGCCCTCCCTGAGTAGGGGTGGTGGTGGTGGCAGGCATCTAGCCCCCCCTGAGTGAGGGTGGTGGTAGTGGTAGGCATCCATACCCCTAAGGGTGGGGATGGTAGTGGTGGCAGGCATCCAGGCACCCATGAGTAGTGGTGGTGGTAGTGGTAGGCAGCCATCCCCCCATGAGTGGGGATGGTAGTAGTGACAGGCATCCAGGCCACCATGAGTAGTGGTGGTGGTAGTGGTAGGCAGCCATCCCCCCATGAGTGGGGATGATAGTAGTGACAGGCATCCAGGCCCCCCTGAGTAGGGGGGTGGTGGTGGCAGGCATCTAGCCCCCCCGGAGTGGGGGTGGTGGTAGTGGTAGGCATCCATCCCCCCCTGAGTGGGGGTGGTGGTAGTGGTAGGCATCCATCCCCCCATGAGTGGGGATGGTAGTAGTGACAGGCATCCAGCCCCCCCTGTGTAGGGGTGGTGGTGGTGGCAGGCATCCAGCCCCCCCTGAGTGGGGGTGGTGTTAGTGGTAGGCATCCATCCCCCCATGAGTGGGGATGGTAGTAGTGACAGGCATCCAGGCACCCATGAGTAGTGGTGGTGGTAGTGGTAGGCAGCCATCCCCCCATGAGTGAGAATGGTAGTGGTGACAGGCATCAAGCCCCCCCTGAGTAGGGGTGGTGGTGGTGGCAGGCATCTAGCACCCCCTGAGTGGGGGTGGTGTTAGTGGTAGGCATCCATCCCCCCATGAGTGGGGATGGTAGTAGTGACAAGCATCCAGCCCCCCCTGAGTAGGGGTGGTGGTGGTGGCAGGCATCTAGCCCCCCCTGAGTGGGTGTGGTGGTAGTGGTAGGCAGCCATCCCCCCATGAGTGGGGATGGTAGTAGTGACAGGCATCCAGGCCCCCATGAGTAGTGGTGGTGGTAGTGGTAGGCATCCATCCCCCTAAGGGTGGGGATGGTAGTAGTGACAGGCATCCAGCCCCCCCTGAGTAGGGGTGGTGGTGGTGGTAGGCATCCATCCCCCTATGGGTGTGTATGGCATTGGTGTTGGCCATCCCACCCCTATGGTTCTGCTGTTGCTAGTGTACGTTATTTGTGCATCCCTATGTGTGTGTGACCTATTTCGGGTACGTGTAGTTTGTTTGTATTGTTGGTGTTTGACTTACCGTCTGCGCCGTACGCGTCCGTGCCGGTCCCGGTAATAGATGTAGAGTATAGGTAGGACCTGCGCAATGGGATTCATGCTTGGATCGTCTCGTTCGGGTTTCTCGTGTCTTCGACTCGTACTCGTCGCTGGCTTGTTCGTCTCGTAGCCGTGGATCGTCTTGTGGCTCGAAACGGAGCTTATGTACGGCTCGCCCGGATGCTCAAACGTGCCAGACGTAGCGACGGCTTCGGCGCGTACGGATTGCGCATCGTACTAGTCCGGCCGGAAGGTGCTGTGTATTTGCTTCCGTGCGGCTCGATTCGGCGTTCACGGATCCGCCTCGGGCGGGGAACAGGAGCTGGATTGGGTGAGTACGGCTCGCTCGGAAACTGGGTTGTATACGCATCGTACTTGTTCGTCCGGACGAGTGTACGAATCGGTCGGGAATCACGCATTCGGCTTGTATTTTTTCCGGACGAATACTGTTAGGTGCCCTACCGGCCGAGATCGGAATCGACCCCTTAGTATTAAATAAAATAAAATGTTCATCAATATATAACGTAAATTAATTATTCCAACTCCACTTAGGGCCCGATTCTGATGCGGGTTGGAAAAGCTACCCGACCGAGGGCCTGATTCTGATGCGGTTAGGAAGGCCTCCTAACGGCATTTGTTCCTTCCAAATCGGATCGGGAACGTGTCTTCCCGACCGAGGGCCCAATTCTGATGCGGTTAGGAACAAATGTTCCCATTGAAGTCAATGGGAGTTCAACCAATTCGTATCTGGAAGCATCCGGATGCATCCTACTCCGCCGGTCGGACTTTCCCGATCCGAGTGGGTCGGACACCATTTCCCAACCGATTCGGTCGGGAAGCTTTTCCAACCCGCATCAGAATCGGCCCCTTAATATTAAATCAAAGAAGGTGCTGGACAGCAAATAAATATAATTTACTATTCCCACTCCAATTAATATTAAATAAGAAAAAGTGCTGGATAGTAAATATTAATAATTGACTATTCCAACTCCAGTTAGTATTAAATCAGGGAATGTGCTGGATAGTAAATAATAATAAATTACTATTCCAACACCAGTTAGTATTAAATAAGGGAAGGTGCTGGATAGTAAAATATTATAATTTACTATTCTAACTCCAGTTAGTATTAAATCAGGGAAGGTGCTGGATAATAAAATATTATAATTTACTATTCCAACTCCAGTTAGTATTAAATAAGGGAAGGTGCTAGATAGTAAATAATAATAAATTACTATTCCAACTCCAGTTAGTATTAAATAAGGGAAGGTGCTGGATAGTAAATAATAATAAATTACTATTCCAACACCAGTTGGTATTAAATCAGGGAAGGTGCTGGATAGTAAAATATTATAATTTACTATTCCAACTCCAGTTAGTATTAAATCAGAGAAGGTGCTGGATAATAAAATATTATAATTTACTATTCCAACTCCAGTTAGTATTAAATAAGGGAAGGTGCTGGATAGTAAATAATAATAAATTACTATTCCAACACCAGTTAGTATTAAATCAGGGAAGGTGCTGGACAGTAAAATATTATAATTTATTATTCCAACTCCAGTTAGTATTAAATCAGGGAAGGTGCTGGATAATAAAATATTATAATTTACTATTCCAACTCCAGTTAGTATTAAATAAGGGAAGGTGCTGGATAGTAAATAATAATAAATTACTATTCCAACACCAGTTAGTATTAAATCAGGGAAGGTGCTGGATAGTAAAATATTATAATTTACTATTCCAACTCCAGTTAGTATTAAATCAGGGAAGGTGTTGGATAATAAAATCTTAAAATTTACTATTCCAACTCCAGTTAGTATTAAATAAGGGAAGGTGCTGGATAGTAAATAATAATAAATTACTATTCCAACACCAATTAGTATTAAATCAGGGAAGGTGCTGAATAGTAAAATATTATAATTTACTATTCCAACTCCAGTTAGTATTAAATCAGGGAAGTTGCTGGATAATAATTAATTATAAATTACTATTCCAACTCCAGTTACTATAAAATCAGGTTAGGTGCGGGATAGTAAATACACAATATATATATAGCATTTATAATATTCCATCTATAAATATATCTTATTTATATATTTTTACACTCAATAATATAAATTATGAAATTATTTTTTATGAGATCTAAACATATTTAATTTATTTCAAATTTCTTTCATTATATATAATACACAATATCCATTTCAAGCTAAAACTTACTCTCATATTTAAAGTCATACTTTTCTTATTATTTTATAATGTGTTACAATGCTATTTATAAACTTTCATTATTTAAACATAAATACAACTAAACCATCAAGATAACAAATATTTATATTGTTAAAATTAAGGGGCATATTATCAAGGGCTTTATCGCCGATTTAGCGGCACTTTTTGCCGCTAAATCGACGATATTTTTAACGCCCTATTAGCAAGCTGTCGCTAACAGGCGTTAGCAACAGCTTTCAGGCGTTAGAGGCCGGGAATTACATCGCCTTGCATGTCAGCGATATTTATCGCTAATGACATGCAAGGTAGGCGTTCCCCACTAAAAGCGACTGTAAACAGTCGCTAACACCACTAACCCCTATTATCAAGGCAGGCGAAGCGATAAAATAAATCGCGCTAAGCGCGTTTATCGCTAGATTTTAACACCTGCTACTGACTATGACTTACCTGTTTAAGGTATAGGAGGTGGATTCTAATGCTGAATCCACCTTAGCGTTAATGCAAGAATATCGCTGGTTTTCCAGCGATATTCTCGCATTTTGCCGCTATCGCTGGAAATATTATCGCTATGGAGATAAACCTTACTAATAGGGTGTTATCTCAGCGATATTTTCCAGCGATAGGCGGCGTTAACAGGATTCGCGCTAAGCGCGTTTAGCGATAAATATCGCTATTCCTTGCTAATATGCCCCAGAATTTATAATATTATAAAAAAATATATAAACAAATCTAATTAAAATAATTTTAATTTCCACAAATAATAATCATTTCTATCCTCCATTTTTACAAATAAATGATATATAATTATTTACTCTCAACAATTAATTTTATTAATAAACACATTTGTCTATATAATTATTTGTTTACTTTCCTAATTATTTGTTTACATTATTTAAATATATAACCTACAACATTTTTTATACAATATTTATAATTTTATTACATTTTTGATTACATGTACTATTAAATTAAATATTAATATTTCAAATTATAAAAACATTTTTAATATTTTATTAGATTTTTATAAATTCTAAATTTAATAAAAAATTTGTAAAAAATATTTACTCTCATAAATTACTTTTACAAAATATTTATTTATTATTTATAAATTTTGTGATATTATAAATATACTATAAATTCTTACAAAATTATTTACTCTCAAAAAATTAATTTAAAAAAAAAAATGTATTAATTGTAAATTTTTTAAAACACTACCCACCCTTATCCCCTATTAACCCTACATCCCGCTCCTAAAACAATACTTTAGTAGTTACTATATATTTTTCTATATATATATAAAAAAATTCTATAATCTTAAAACACTCCCGACCCTTATCCCCTAATAACCCAACATCCCGCTCCTAAAATTTATATTACATTTATTTTTGGTATAAATATGAAATAATAATATTTACTACATTTTTACATTTATTCTAATTTAATTAATTACATTTCAAAAGTTAAATACAATTTTTTTTACACTATATTTTATATTTTTCGATATTTCTTACCTTTTCTATTTAACAATATTTTTGCTTAACGATATTTTGAACTCGATATTTTAGAAGTCGATATTTTTTTAATACATTATGAAACAATATTTTAACATTCGATATACATAACATCGATATTTTGGTACATTCGATATACCAAACTCGATATTATGTCTATTCGATATTTATTTTTCGATATTATGTCCATTTACCACAGAAACCAGCCTCCGAAAGAACGAAAGACCAACCAGGAGGACCAGACAGCCAGACCCCAACCAAACCGAACAGGACTGGGGAAGAGCCAGAGACCAGAACCCCAGGAGGCCAAATGCCCCAAAAGGAACAAGGCCGCAAACCGAACCAGGGCCCGACAGAAACACCAGAGCAGCAGGGGCATGCGAGGCCAACCCCCAAGGCCACAAAGACAACCTCCAGGGGGGGGGAAACAAACCCCAAAACCAGCCAAGCCAGAGAGGCAATAGAAGCCAGGGCGGAAGCCAAACAGACAGCACAGGCACACAAACTCCACGGCCCAGCACGTACCAACGGCGGGCAGGAGCAGGGGAAAAACCCCAGGGCAGAGGACAAGAAACCAGCCATAACCAGCTCAACAGAGCGCAAAAAGGAATCAGGAAGCCAGGGCCAAAGCCAAGCAACCCGCCCAGGCGGGAGGACCCGGCAGCCCAACCCGCACCTGGGAAAAGCCCACGCAGTACACAGGCCGAAGCGAAGGGCAGGGAGGCCTACAGAGACCCCGGCACAGAACCGCTGGACCACGCAGCAGGCCAGATAAAACAAAACAGAGGCAACAGCCAAAGAAAAACAGAGCCGCCGGCAGGGAGACTACAGACCGGGAACCGGAGGGAGCAGAGAAGCCAGAGGCACAAGACCACGCCTGTCCCCAGCACCAGGCCCCGGACAACCAGCAGCAAGGTGGGCAGACCCCCAAAGCGGCAAGAGAAACACCACGGGACCGCACCCCGGCAGGGGGGGGTCCGCCGACTGACAGACAGACACACCGTGAGCAGGACCCTGGGGGGCACGTAGGGAAGACCGGAGCGGGCGAACAGGCAAAGACAGGCCCAGACCGAACCATGTGGCCACAACGGCAGGAACACCCCAAACCTCGGGACCCGACAGCAGAGGGATCAGCCATCCAACAGGCGGTGAGCACATAAGCCAGGACACCGACACCAGGAAAAGGGGCCGGGGTCGCCAGGCAAAACACACCCCAGAATCGGCACAAAGCCACAGCACAGTCAGAGAAACCAAGGAGGCACAGCCAGAGGCCAAGCTGAACCAGCCGCAAGCCGGCAGACCAGGAGCGACCGGAAACAACCCCTGGACCACCAACACACAAGGGGAACAGAAAGAAGAACACCCACAGCGGCGCAACGCAGGGGGATCCAAAACCAGGCAACGGAGGGGCCGGGGACCCCCAACGGCCGCAGGACCGTGCCACAAAGCAACAGCCCCAAGCAGACAAAGCAAAAAATGGGAAACGCCAAAGAAGCACCCAACACCAGGGTCCCCACACAGGTACGAACAAGGCCAGACGCAGCCCAGCACCCAGGGGCAAACAGGGAGGAAAGGCCGCCGGCCACAAGAAGGGCCAACGAAGGAGGAGCGCCGGGGCAACGGGGGGAAGACAACAAAAAACCAGGGAGCCCAACACCAGCCAAAGAAACCCAGCAGAACCAGGCAGAAAAATGGGGGCACTCCACCAGGGTCGAACCAAGCCCGAGAAGAGAGCCGCAAACAAGAGCAGGCCCAGGAGTGCGCGCAAGGGAGCACGCAAGGGAGGATGCGACCACTCCAGAAGCGAGAAGAAGCGAGCAGCACAAAGCGGAGCAGGCCCAGCACAGAAAGGAGCCCGCAGCCACCAGGCACGGGTAAGCAATGCAGCAATGGGGGCCGAAACCCACCGAGACGCCACGACAGGACACCCAGAGAGCACACAGGCAAGGATGCAGGGCCGAGGAAGGTGACCGTCCGTGCACCACTGAGCACGGAGAGGGACAGCAGAGAAAGAAATGCAGAGCTGGCCATGCACACAGCCGAACCAGCTCCAACACCGAAGCAGGGGCCGAACCCCCCCGAACGACCACGGCAGGGCCAGAAACACAGGAAGTGGAGTCGACCCCGAGGCATGAACAGCGGCGTCCCAGCACCAAAGACGGGAGACCAGCCGCGAGACCACAACCATTCCCCCGTACAGCGTGAAAAACAGGTGCAAGGCACAGCAACAGCACCAGGCCCCCTGGTGGACCCCCAAACAGGAAGAACCACAGAGAGGAGACCAGGCGCCAATGGCCAGGACACAGCACCAGAGAAAGACAACCCGGCCAACACAGTAGGGGCCCAAGCCCCAGACACCCAGGAACTGGCAACACCGAAAACGCCCCCCGAGCAAACAGGCCAACCGCAACGCGGCACGCACCCGGGGAGGGGGCGGGAGACATGAACAAGGCCCCCCCCCAGCCAGCCCAAGGAGCATCAACAGAAACCCAGCCCAGACCTGAGGAGCAACCAGCCCGGGCACAAGGCACACCGGGGGCAGCAAAGACCAAAGCATGGGGAGCCAGCACACTGCTGAGGAAAAAAAACATGCGTGGAACAAAGAAGAGAAGGGCCCAGAACCGCAGGACATCTGAGCCCCCCGCAGACTCGAACCCGGCTCCCCAGCCCCAAAACTGGCCGTCTGAGCCGGGAAGCCACAGCCCCTGCAACCAAAGAAGTACGCCGTGATCCTCGACAAGGACGCAAGCCCAGGGACCCATCAAGGACACGTAGATGCACTGCAACTGCAGAAGAGGGTGACTGTCCGCGCACGTGCACAAGTGGTCTCCATGCGGGTGCACCACACACAGAAACATGAAAAAGCACAGAGGGCAGGAATTGCCACTTCCGCTGTCTGCAGCCTAAGCCGCTGAACGAAAAAGGCAGGCAGAGTGCACATGGAGGAGGACTGGCAGGCACAACGGACATCCCGAGGCAGACTCCCAGCCACGCATCAAAGGAAACACCGCTATGCGGTACTCACCGGGGGGGCGGGAAACAGGAACAAGACCCCCCCACACCGCCGCCAGCCAGCCCAAGGCGCCCGACCAGCATCAATGCCAGGGCATGAGAAGCAGCAGGAGGAACAGCAAGAGTAGCGCGTCTTCCGCCAGGCCACTGGAAGATGCGCACCGCAACTCGGAAGGAACCGGGAGGCCGGCGCACCAGCCGCACAGGGCCGGCCGGCAAGCAAGAGCCAGCCAGGAGCATCCCAGCCTCCCAGCAAGCCCAGCAGGGCGGGAGGCGAACCAGCAGACTCCTCGCCCGCACAGCCAGGCAGCCGGACGGGGAGTGGAAGAAGAAAAACGCCACTCCAGCCCAGCAGGAGCAGCACCAGCACCTCATCTCAATTCTGTCGACAGACAGAAAAAAAGAACAGGCGGAATGCTGGGTAAGTGCTGAATATGTACTCCTAGTGGGAGGGGCGGGGTTAGGGTCCCAGCATTCCTCTGGTCTTTTTTTCTGTCGGGAGATGGTTATCTCCACTTTGTAATGAATGGGACGAGGACATAAGGGGCCTGGGGGTAATGGGATATTGTCCTTTACCAGCAACTGGCAGGGCCATCTCCAGGTTTCTAGACCTTGTTTCCTTATTGGTGAAATGTATGGTCGCTATGAAGTGGAAATTCACAGTGGCCCCTATCAGAGGATGTCAACTAGTGCTTCATAAAGGGAAACAAGCTGACACTATTTCACTACATCTACAACAAACTAAGGGGCCGATTCCGATTCAGGACGGAAAACGTACCGACCGACTCGGTACGGGAATTTAGTCCGACCGACACGTACCGGCGCTGCCCGACCTGCGTAGTACGATGAAATGCATGTGAATCACGACCGACTCGTATGGAACACAAGCCGAACGACCGAACCGCACGGAAACCAGCCATCCGGCCGGGAAACAACGCGAATCGAACCGACCGACACGCACCAGGAATGAACCCGAACGAAACGTACCCGCGAACTCCAACCCGCGCAGTACGATGCAATGCGTGCAAAACCAGACCGAGTCGCACGGAAACCAAGCCGTACGACCGCCATGCATACAAAACCCAGCCTAGGCAACCCAATACTCCGCGACCGACGCGTACGCCGCACATGAAACACAGCAGAAACACAGCGTGAACGACTCGGAGAAGCTCGCACGAGACAACTGCAGCGTCCTACTCGGTCAGAAGAACGTCTCCTCCATGCCCCAAAACTACAAAGGAAAAAATACAAAAAAAAGGGCCAAACAAGCAATTACAAAGCCAATAAATACTGGGGGGGGGGGACATGGAACAAAGACACACCCACAACTCCACCCATATAAAGGCCACAAATCCCTACCATGATCCTTTGCAAATTCAACTGACCTGCCAGCACAGAACACCATCAGACAGCAACCACAGACACACTCACAACTCATCCATCACACAAGCCACACACCATTAGCACTTCCCTAATAGCACCCTCACATACACCCAGCAAAACCTACACTCACACACCCTCACTTGCACACCCACACATACATCAATCACCACCACCACCCATCACCATGCCCCCAAAGAAGAATCCAAAGTTCCTAGACAGTGAATTGGAAGTCCTGGTAGATGAGATCCTCAGGGTAGAGCCACAGTTGTTTGGTACATTGGTCCAACAGACCCCCATGTCGCAGAAAACCAAGATGTGGGAGAGGATCGTCGACAGGGTGAACGCACAATCACCATGTTTGCGCACAAAGGAAGACATCCAGAATAGGTGGTATGATGTGCGCAGGAGGGTCAAGGACCTACTCAAGAAGGATTACGCCTTGAGCCAACACACTGGCAGTGACCCTCCTACCAAACCAGTATACCTCAGGCCCTGGGAGGAGAAGGTGCGGGCCATCCCACCACCAGTGAGCGTATATGGACTATCAAACATCCCAGAGCCTGGTGAGTACACAACAAATATACACAATATTGTGTGACAATACACACACATCACTGTCAAGGGGATAGTCAAACCATGCACCCTTAGCAAATCCACAGCAACCAAAAGATGATCATCCCAAGATGTATATGTCAGTCAGAAAACACAATACATGCCATTTCATAGTGATATGTAACTGTGTCATGACATGTACAAACCCAACAACAAATAGAGCTAGGCAGTGGCACAAATCTAACCAACAATCACAGTCAGACATGTAGCCACCACTAGAACACCACCTCACAGGGAAGCTCACTGAAAGGAAGGAATTCTGTGTATGCTGGTGAAGTCAGTGTAGCCAATAGCATGATGGGAGTTGTAGTCACAGATATTGCTCACCCTCACAATTGGCCCATCAACACCACTCTGAACCATGCTCACATCACAGGGAGTGGAAAAGAACTGACAAGATGGCTGACACTGGGTACTGCTGTGGGAGCACAAGGCCCTGCTGGGAACTGTGCACCAACCAACAGCAGGACACCACTGTCTGACATCCTGAAAGCAAACTTGCACTCCCTGCAATGGAAGCACGTTCCATGGTGGGATATCTGGCTGGGTGGGAAGGAGGACTGACAGCACTGACCATAGTTACCAGCAGCTGTTCTCACACACACCCTTAACACAAACTACACACAACTCACCTGGGAGAATGCATTGCCTCACACTCTAATTAAATATCCCACAAAGAACCACCACCCTGGGTTATGCTGTGTGAAGCACAGGGACACTTCTGGGACTTGTAGCCAAACTAACGCCAGGACAACACTGTCAGCCATCCTGTCAGCACAGGCACACTACCCCACAGGGAAGCAGAGTCAAAAGGAAGGAAGTATGGGCATGCTGGGAAGGGGGTGTAGGCAACAGCAAGATGGGAGTGGTAGTCACAGCTCAACATCCCCCACCCACATGGAAGCTCACACTGAAGAATGCACACCTCACAGGGAGTGGAAAAGAACTGACAAGATGGCTGACACTGGGTACTGTTGTGGGGAGCACAAGGCCCTGCTGGGAACTGTGCACCAACAAACAACAGGACCACACTGTCAGCCATCTTGCCATTGCTGTCGCACTCACATACAGTGAAGTCCACTCAAAAGGAAGGAAGTATGGGCATGCTGGGAAGGGGGGTGTAGGCAATAGCATGATGGGAGTGGTAGTCACAGATATTGCACACCCTCACAATTGGCCCATCAACACCACTCTGAACCATGCTCACATCACAGGGAGTGGAAAACAACTGACAAGATGGCTGACACTGGGCACTTCTGTAGGGAGCACAAGGCCCTGCTGGGAACTGTGCACCAACAAACAACAGGACCACACTGTCAGCCATCTTGCCATTGCTGTCACACTCACATACAGTGAAGTCCACTCAAAAGGAAGGAAGTATGGGCATGCTGGGAAGGGGGTGTAGGCAATAGCATGATGGGAGTGGTAGTCACAGATATTGCACACCCTCACAATTGGCCCATCAACGCCACTCTGAACCATGCTCACATCACAGGGAGTGGAAAACAACTGACAAGATTGCTGACACTGGGCACTGCTGTGGGAGCACAAGGCCCTGCTGGGAACTGTGCACCAACAAACAACAGGACCACACTGTCAGCCATCTTGCCATTGCTGTCACACTCACATACAGTGAAGTCCACTCAAAAGGAAGGAAGTATGGGCATGCTGGGAAGGGGGGTGTAGGCAATAGCATGATGGGAGTGGTAGTCACAGATATTGCACACCCTCACAATTGGCCCATCAACACCACTCTGAACCATGCTCACATCACAGGGAGTGGAAAACAACTGACAAGATGGCTGACACTGGGCACTGCTGTGGGGAGCACAAGGCCCTGCTGGGAACTGTGCACCAACAAACAACAGGACCACACTGTCAGCCATCTTGCCATTGCTGTCACACTCACATACAGTGAAGTCCACTCAAAAGGAAGGAAGTATGGGCATACTGGGAAGGGGGGTGTAGGCAATAGCATGATGGGAGTGGTAGTCACAGATATTGCTCACCCTCACAATTGGCCCATCAACACCACTCTGAACCATGCTCACATCACAGGGAGTGGAAAACAACTGACAAGATGGCTGACACTGGGCACTGCTGTGGGGAGCACAAGGCCCTGCTGGGAACTGTGCACCAACAAACAACAGGACCACACTGTCAGCCATCTTGCCATTGCTGTCACACTCACATACAGTGAAGTCCACTCAAAAGGAAGGAAGTATGGGCATGCTGGGAAAGGGGGTGTAGGCAATAGCATGATGGGAGTGGTAGTCACAGATATTGCTCACCTTCACAATTGGCCCATCAACACCACTCTGAATCATGCTCACATCACAGGGAGTGGAAAAACAACTGACAAGATGGCTGACACTGGGCACTGCTGTGGGGAGCACAAGGCCCTGCTGGGAACTGTGCAACAACCAACAGCAGGACACCACTGACTGACATCCTGAAGGCCAACTTGCACTCCCTGCAATAGAAGCACGTTCCATGGTGGGATATCTGGCTGGGTGGGAAGGAGGACTGACAGCTCTGACCAAATTTACAAGCAGCTTTTCACACACACCCCCTTAACACAAACTCCACACAACTCACCTGGGAGAATGCAATGCCTCACACTCTAATTAAATATCCCACAAAGAACCACAACCCTGGGTTATGCTGTGTGAAGCACAGGGACACTCATGGGACTTGTAGCCAAACAAACACCAGGACAACACTGTCAGCCATCCTTTCAGCACAGGCACACTACCCCACAGGGAAGCAGAGTCAAAAGGAAGGAAGTATGGGCATGCTGGGAAGGGGGGTGTAGGCAACAGCATGATGGGAGTGGTAGTCACAGCTCAACATCCCCCACCCACATGGCCCAGCAAGCTCACACTGAAACATGCACACCTCACAGGGAGTGAAAAGCCACTTCAAAGATGTCTGACAATGGTGCTCTGTTGTGGGGAGCACAAGGCCATGCTGGGAACTGGGCACCAACAAACAACAGGACACCACTGTCTGACATCCTGAGAGTCAACCTGAACCCACTGCAAGGGTGGCATGCTTCATGGTGGGATAACTGGGCTGGGGGGAGAAGGAGGGCCGGATGTCCACCAAATACAACCAATGCTGTCCATGTACACACCTCAACATTCACATTGAAATGCTTCAAGTTTGCAGGACAATGTGCTACACCAATATCAACCTCTGACTGTGACAACTTAGGACAATGCAATGTACAGGCCTGCATCCAGAGGTACAGTCACAACTGTCAGGTGTGTGAACCATTGATGCCTGCAGAAACATAACATACATTGTGTGTGTCTCCCAAAAACAGGTGATGATGGGGACACAGAAGCAGACGATGAGGAGTCCCTGTCCCAGGCTCCGGGGGACACTGAGCTCACTGGTGTGGAACAGCCTCTGCCCTCCTCGGATGGCGAAGACCTACCTGGCCCCTCCGGTGTGAGTCATCATGCAGCACCAGCAGGACCACCATCTGCACCCCTGCACCCACCCCTCCAACAACTGCCAACACACAGACCACCCCCGCCGACACGGACAGACCAAGGACCACCAATGACAACAGCACACGGACCCCGGCCCAACGTGGAGCAACGGACAACAACCCCAGTAACAACCCCCAAGGGGGCCTAGGGTCACCTGTGCGTGCCACCGCAGGTCCCGCACGTGTCGCCAGGGGTGGTGGGAGGGGTGGTAGACATAGGTCGCTGTTTGCAGAGGGGTCTGGACTGCATGATGACCCACAACTGGTACGCATTGCTGATGCGTACCAGAATAGCACCGGAGAGGTCAGCCAGGTAGTGGGGATCCTCAAGGACATTCAACAGCAGCAGGCTGCCCATCATGCCCGCTTGGACTCACACATGTCCCGTGTGGCGACACACATGTCCCGTGTGGAGACACACATGTCTGGCATGGAGTCCAAGTGGGGCACATTGCAAGAACTGACAGCGGTGCATAGGGACATATTGACATGCCTCCGCCAGATTAGCACCAACATGGCCACACCTCCCTGTGTGCCCACAACATCTGGTGCTGCAACAACTGCAACTGCCACAGGGAGGGAGTAGGACTCTGGCGGAGAGTCCCCTGCACCGCAGCAGCCTGCACGTGAGGGTCCCCCCCAAAGAAGAGGGGTCGTCCGAGGAAGGACAACTGAGAGGCCGATGGCCATGTACATCCCCCAGGAACCCAACACCTGTTCTGGATATTCTCCTTTGTGTGCAAACTGTTCACCCTGTCGAATGCAACCCAACTCTCCCACATGACATGGGGAGTTTAAGTTGGCCCAATGTATCAGATGACTGTTGACTTTACTCAGGACATTTCTGCTACCAAGACTTCCAACTCATCTGGGAACTTTGGATTACAATCCCAATGTACAGCACCCACCATCCTGTGCACTATACTCACACATGTATGTAAATAAACTCACTAATACACCATACTTGCCTCTGTTGTGATACCAACGTGGTTTCTGTCATGGAGATGATGATCTGCTAAATGACACTGTGCATGCTAACTGCTACAGCAAGTACAACACCGTCATGTGAGTCATGGCGACGTGACACGTATGAGGGAGACACACCACTAGGGCTACACAACACATACACACCAGGGCCATCTGACTCATCACCTACACCGATGTTGCCAGGAAATACAGTGCAATGCACAGACACCACACCTATTCACAGTCTGTGTTAAGTACCCCACTGGTGCAGTAAGCAAATGTCAGTCAGATGTGTGACCACAGACAACGCACATCCCAAAGTGAAGCACAGGTTTATTACACATTTGCAACATGTTGTTACCACTACAGATGCAAGGTAATCCCACGTGGCAGTGGCCACACAGTCAACAAGTGTAGAAGAAAGAAAGTCCAGGGGTGTGTGGCACATCACCTGTAGGGAAATGACAGCTTCCACCCTGGAAGTTGAATCACGGTGTCGGGTGATCACAGTTGACCAAACAACTCTGAAAGTACCCTGTGAAGGACAGAAATGACACACAGTCAAAAGCACTGAAGAACAGGACAGAACTGCAATACTCATGCCCAATACATGTCACAAGAAACCTACACAAAACCAAGTTAGCATGTCAACACTGTTGGGGAGTACAGACTACCTGTAAGGACACATCGCTGCACGCATACAGTCAAGTAGCACATGGCCACACTCAAACAGCACCAGAGCACCACCAACACATATCACGCAAACTCACATCATTGACATGACATCTCTGGATACTCACATTCAGCTGAAGAAGTTGGTGATGAGCTGTGTGCGGACATCACCCTCATCATCATCACCATCACTGGCATCGTGGCCCAGGCCAGGATCCTCCACAGGTGGCGGATGTTGGTCATCGTCATCCAGGATGAGAGGCAACTCCTTCCGCACTGCCATGTTGTGTAGCATGCAGCAGACGATGACAATCTTGCACACCTTTGCTGGGGCATATAGGAGGGCCCCTCCTGTCTTGTCCAGGCAGCGAGCGGCTCTTCAGGAGACCAAATGTCCGCTCAATCACTCTCCTGGTCCGACCATGTGCCTCATTGTAGCGCATCTGGGCTGGTGTCACAGGGTTCCTGAGGGGCGTCAGCAACCACGGCATGTTGGGGTATCCGGAGTCACCTACATACAGACAATTGCACATTAGCTGAGTTGGAAAAGAGGGTGGACTACTACATTGCAGAACACACACAATGGTACAAAGTCAGTACACACCGACAAGCCAGGCACGCTGGTTCTGCATCTGTGACATCATCCTCGGGATGCGACTACTCCTCATCACGTAGGCATTGTGTGCAGAACCGGGTAAACGGGCACACACGTGTGAGATGCTCATATCTGCAAGACATACCACCAGAGCATTGACCGAATGTTCCTGTATGCCTGCTCATGTGCCTGTGGTGGTACCAAAGCCACATGTGTCCCATCAATGGAGCCAATGACATGCAGCATCCTCCCCAGGGCATAGAAGTCACTCTTGACGTCAGTGAGTTGTTGACGTTTAGGGAAATAGATGTACTGGTTCAGGTATCTCAACATAGCCTCCAAAACATTGCGTAGCACACGGCTGAACATGGTCTGTGACATCCCACCAGCAGACGCCACAGTGTGTTGAAAGGTACCGGTGGCAAAGAAGTGTAGGGCTGACATCACCTTCACCTTGGGGGTCAGCGCTGTAGGATATGTCCGGCCAGGTTGCAAATGTGGGGCCAACCGCACCGTCAATTCCTCAATCAGCGGCCTGGTGAAGCGGTAACGTCGGATGCAGTCCCGTTCAACCATGGTTGCAAGGTCAGGGAATGGTCTATGGACAGCTGGTGCCCTGCAGTGCATAGGTGAAGAAAGAAAGATTGTCAGTCACCCCACATATGTGGCATTGACCATACTCGATATCACTTGATACTTCATTACGAGACACAAGTACATGATGTGTGTGCCGTTCTGTAAGGACATGTGTGGCACCTACATGGCCAACATCTAACATCACAGTTCAACATGTGTTGTCAACAAGTTCCAGGTTGTGCTATGGGATATCATTAGGCTGTGTCACAGTACCCATGAACTGCTGTCACGTTCCAAACACACACCACAGTGACATGTGAGGACAGATGTTCCCCAGGCATCACAGCTCATTGACAGGTAGATTCCCAGGGACCCTGTATTGCCACATGGACACTGGCATGACATGGCGTATCATGAATACACCACAGCAAAACAACCATGACCCCCACAGGTAGTGGTCCCTGTTGCCTCTGCAGGACAGACATGGACGTCTGTGACACACACACGCACAACATCAAAGTCCATGCACAAACAACGTGGATGTGGACACTGTCTCCCATTGTGCACATGGAATCAGAGACATTGTAAACACAACATGCACACAGACTGTGGAGGGCCATCACTATTGTGGCAATGGGTCACCCTGTGACGTACATACCGTCCCACATGGGACTCAGGGGGTATGTGACATGACATACACATACACAACCTGGAAATGTGACCATGCCACATGCTCTGAAATGAACAGATGCACATCACAGTGGTCATGTGCACAACACACCAAGGATTCTGTCCCCATGAACACGTGCACATCCTGGGAGTGGCTGCCCCCAAGTGCCACCCAAAAAACCACATGTTGACACCCATACACAGAAAAGGTAATGCAGCCTTACATGCCTTAGGATACAATGTGGACAGGCTGTGGTGTTGTAGGTGTGCCCCATAGTCCCTGGAAAGTAAATGTGGCTGGCATACGTTCACCTGTGACAGGCATGGTGACATATGCGAGTGACTTGTACAGGGACGCGTTGTACAGCAATGGACCGATCGGTGCGCACGCATTGGCCATTGCATATGATGTGAGCGGGTACGCGTTGTACAGCAATGGACCGATCGGTGCGCACGCATTGGCCATTGCATATGATGTGAGCGGGTACGCGTTGTACAGCAATGGACCGATCGGTGCGCACGCATTGGCCATTGCATATGATGTGAGCGGGTACGCGTTGTACAGCAATGGACCGATCGGTGCGCACGCATTGGCCATTGCATATGATGTGGCCCGAAATACGCGTTGTACAGCAATGGACCGATCGGTGCGCACGCATTGGCCATCAATCAATCAATCAATCAATCATATCATTTGTAAAGCGCACTACTCACCCGTGAGGGTCTCAAGGCGCTGAGGTTGGGAATGCTGCTACTGCTCGAAAAGCCAGGTCTTGAGGAGTTTTCTGAAGGTCAGCAGGTCTTGGGTCTGCCGTAGGTGGATGGGGAGGGTGTTCCAGGTCTTGACGGCGAGGTGGGAGAACGATCTGCCACCGGAGGTCGCTCTTCGGAAGCGGGGGACTGTGGCGAGGGCGAGGTCGGCGGAGCGGAGCTGGCGGGTGGGGGTGTAGAAGCTGAGTCGTCTGTTGAGGTACGTTTGTCCGGTGTTGTGGAGTGCCTTGTGTGCGTGGGTGAGGAGCTTGAAGGTTATCCTCTTGTTGACCGGGAGCCAGTGCAGGTCTCTTAGGTGGGGTGTGATGTGGCTGCGGCGAGGGATGTCGAGGATCAGGCGTGCAGAGGCGTTCTGGATGCGTTGGAGCCGTCTCAGGAGTTTGGCCGAGGCTCCTGCGTAGAGGGCGTTTCCGTAGTCCAGCCTGCTGCTGACGAGGGCCTGGGTGACCGTTCTTCTCGTTTCAGTGGGGATCCACTTGTAGATCCTGCGGAGCATGCGGAGGGTGTTGAAGCAGGCGGAGGAGACGGCGTTGACCTGTTTAGTCATGGAGAGGGTGGAGTCGAGGATGACCCCTAGGTTGCGTGCGTGGTCGGTGGGTGTTGGGGCGGTTCCCAGTGCGGTCGGCCACCAGGAGTCGTCCCAGGCCGAAGGGGTGGATCCGAGGATGAGGACCTCCGTCTTGTCCGAGTTCAGCTTCAGTTGGCTGTTCCTCATCCATTTAGCGACGGCCTTCATTCCTTCGTGAAGGTTGGTTTTGGCGGTGTGGGGGTCCTTGGTGAGGGAGAGGATCAGCTGAGTGTCATCGGCGTAGGAGATGATGTTGAGGTCGTGCCGACGGGCGACGTGGGCGAGCGGTGCCATGTAGATGTTAAACAGAGTTGGGCTGAGGGAAGAGCCCTGGGGTACGCCGCAGATGATCTCGGTGGCTTCGGAGCCGAAGGGGGGAAGGCGGACGCTCTGTGTTCTGCCTGAGAGGAAGGAGGTGGTCCAGTCCAGGGCCTTCTCTTGGATCCCCGCGTTGTGGAGGCGTGTTCGTAGTGTGTGGTGGCAGACCGTGTCGAAGGCGGCTGGCAGGTCCAGGAGGATGAGGGCCGCCGTTTCTCCGTTGTCCAGCAGGGACTTGATGTCATCGGTGGCGGCGATGAGGGCAGTCTCGGTGCTGTGGTTGCTGCGGAACCCGGACTGAGAAGGATTCAGGATGTTGTTCTCCTCGAGGTAGCGGGTCAGTTGTTCGTTGACGGTCTTTTCGATGACCTTTGCTGGGAACGGGAGCAGGGAGATGGGCCAGAAGTTCTTGAGGTCCTTGGGGTCCGCCTTGGGTTTCTTGAGTAAGGCGTTGATCTTGGCTTGCTTCCAGCTCTCCGGGAAGGTTGCTGTCTCGAAGGAGGTGTTGATGACTTTCCGGAGATGGGGTGCGATAGCTGTGCTGGCTTTGTTGAAGATATGGTGTGGGCATGGGTCTGACGGAGATCCGGAGTGGATGGTGTTCATGATCTTGATGGTGTCGTCGTCGTTGATGTTGGTCCAGGAGAGCAGGCGGTTGGTGCGGATGGTGGTCATGGGGGCGGAGGTCTCAGTGGTTGTCGGGGCGGTCGTGGCGTTGAAGCTGTCGTGGATGTCTGTGATCTTGCGGTGGAAGAAGGTGGCCAGCGAGTCGCATAGGTCTTGCGAGGGTGGGACGTCGTTGGTGTTGGAGCTGGGGTTGGAGAGTTCCTTCACGATGTTGAAGAGCTCTTTGCTGTTGTGCGCGTTGTTGTCTAGGCGGTCTTTGAAGGAGGCCCTTTTGGCGGATCTGATAAGGTGATGGTGTCTGCGGGTGGCGTTCTTGTGGGCTGCGTGGCTGTCCGGTGTTCGTTCACGGAGCCAGATCTTCTCCAGCTTTCGGCAGGTTTGCTTGGAGGCCCGGAGGTCTTCAGTGAACCAGCTGGCTTTCTTGTTGGTGTGACTGTTGGAGGGTTTCTTGATCTGGGCGAGGGTGTTGGCGCAGTCGTTGATCCACTGTCTGAGGTTGCGGGCGGCGGTGTCGGGGTCGGTGGGGTCGGCGGGTGGGCTCTGGGCGAGGGTGGTGGTTAGCTGGTCTTCGGTGACTTTGCTCCAGCAGCGGCGAGGCATCTGTTGGGTGCGGTGGTGCGTGGTGGGTTTCTTGAAGGTGAAGTGGATTGCATATGATGTGGCCCGAAATACGCGTTGTACAGCAATGGACCGATCGGTGCGCACGCATTGGCCATTGCATATGATGTGAACGGGTACGCGTTGTTTTTCAAAATACGCGTTGTACAGCAATGGACCGATCGGTGCGCACGCATTGGCTGTGGCCTGGCATGGCAACTGATGCGTTTTCGAACCTTTAACAAGTCTGATGCTGTGAATTCAGTTGGCCACCCACAACAATGTTGCAAATTCATGGGTGTCATGAAGTTGAACTTTGGAAGGATGCTGTGGGCGTGTGTAAGTGGTGCAATTCCATGGATTGGCCAGATTCAGAAGATGCAAACGACTTGGACCTATCTCTTTGGACACATGGGACAGTATCTGCCTCAGCAGCACACATATAATGCTGGCTGTTCCCCTGAGAGCTCACTTGCCTGCACTACATGCTCCAGGACGACATCTGTCACCACCACTGCTGCTGTCTCTGCATCCTCTTGATCCTGCAATGGCACGCACTGAGGAGAACCAGGCCCTGCTGGACAGCCTCCTTCCACAGTACAGCAAGCTGTATGGGAAAGCAGGGGAGCAGTTAAGTGTGCTGTCCACTGCCTTACTAAATGTGCATGTTGTCTGACTAGCAAGACTTACAGTGTGCACGCCACTGGCTAGCATGCTCACTGAGTAGTTGTCACCCCCCATAGTGTGTAGTTACATGCACTGAACAGGTATAGTGCAGTAACAGTGCATTCCAACAAGGTTTTACTTCCCAGGCAATGATACCATGAAGTAACTGCTGGCAAACTGTTCATAGCCATCGTTGCACTGCCTGTGTACATCATGTGCCCCTGTGATTGAGACATGTATATCCAAATGTGTGATGCACGGATATGTTGCATGTGTAATAATGGCCTTTACACTTTGTCATCCTCACAGGTTGATGCCCACCAGAAGCAGGAAATCTGGCTGACCATCGCCCGGGCAGTAAGATCCGTGGGGGTCTACAAGCGCCGGATCCGCAACTGCCAGAAGAGGTGGCAGGACCTTCGGGGCTGGACCCGGAGGATCGCAAGGGTCCAGCTGAAGCTGTCGCCTCCTCGCAGGAGGGGCGGACACCGGACCCTGACCCCCACATGCTCAGGATCCTGGCGGTGGTCTTCCCTGACCTGGATGGGCAGCTGAAGGCCAGACAGCAGCAAGGAGGGGTGAGTCCATGACTGCACTGTGAACTTTGTCTGACATGCTATGTGCCCTCCTCTGGCCTGGTTAAACTTCCACAGTACATCAGTCTTGTGGTCCAGGACCCATGCCCCTCAATTGTGACATGCCCACTCCTCATCTGATACCCAGGTGTGGCCTTTACAGTCAGGAAATTGTGTCACTTGGGTACTGTGTCCTTACATTTTGCTTAGCTCAAGGTGGGGGACAGCATTTGTTCCCGTAACTTTGTTGTGGGCTTCATGGGTGGGTCCATTGCTTACACAATGCCTGAGTTCTGACATGTAATCTGCGTGTTACTTTGATATGTGGTCCAATTGCTGATCTGATTCACCACATGTGCCTGGGGTATTTGGCACACACCCATGCTGCGGGTGGGAACAATGTTTGGGCCTCAGGAGTATGTATATCAAGTGTGTCACACATACTTAGCCACCTGCCTACTGTCCAGGGCTCATCCCTCTTCCACGTGGAGCAGGACAGTCATGCCTACTCCAGGCCATACAATACACTCTGTACTCCCACTCCCGTGTATCAGCTGACACGTTGTGCTCAGTGGAATGTTCCCTCAGGTGTCTGCCTCTGTGTCATTGTGCTGTGGCTTTGTTGTCAGGACTACTGGGGTGTTTATCGGTTAGGGCTCAGCATGCCACCGGAGATGTGACCATAGGAGACGATACTTGTGTGACATATAGGTGTTTGATCACTTGACTGTGCAGACTGGGATATGCGAATGTGAAGTTCAGGCAGCTGTCTCCCATTCACAGCAGATTGTGAGGTGCTCAGGTTCCGAGGGTTGGGTTTCATGTCTCCCATATGTCCAATTGGTATGACGTGGACAAATAAGAGTTCAGATGATGTGGTTTGTGGGGGATGGACATGTGCACTTGTCAGCTACAGAACTTGCATTCCCCATGACCTAGGATTGTGACACAGTGCAGACTGTTGTTGGCTGGCTGCCCTGCCCATGTGACTGGAGACAGTGATGTATGAATTTGCAGGCATGCCTGTGCCATGACATTAAACTCCCTAAGAGTGATCCTGCAGGTGAGTGACATGTGCTACATGCACCCCATTGTGGCTATCAGGACATGGGTGCATCATGGTGTCTGGTGCTGGTATGCATCACATGCATTTCAAAATAGACTCTGGCCATCCCTTTATCCGGACACCTGTACTGACTCAGTGGCAAGAGTTGTGATGTGTGCATGTTCACATACTTCACTGTGTTGTCTGCACTGTCCAACTACTGTGTAGGTGGTGCATGTGTCCACACTGGGGTATTGCCATCCGACAGGCACCAGACAGATGGGTGCAAGGCCAGGAGGGATGTGAGTGCCATGGTTGACCATCAGACTGACAATTGGCTTCTCCTACTCTGTTTGAGCACTTTTGGCAATGTTCAACTAAGGATGCCAGGGCTTGCTCTGTAATGTGCTGTACTTACTGTGGTGTGTGCGGTCAGTGCAGGTGACTGATGTTTGTCTGTTTCCCTAATTGTTTGCAGATACATCCACGGCCACAGGAGGGGACAGCTCCACGGACCAGGAGGAGCCGCAGAGCCAGACTGGGTCAGCAGCCGATGAGTGGTCGGAGGGACCCAGTGGCACGGAGGGCGAGGGGAGCCACACCGAGGAGTCCTCAGCACCATCCACCTCAGCTGAGGACCACAGCAGCTCGGAGGATGACTCCCTTGTGGAGGCGGGTGTCAGCAGCCACCACACCGCAGCTAGTATTGCTGTCCCCGCCACCACCACCACCACCACCACCACCACCACCACCACCGCCCTCCCATCGGCTCCCATTCCAGAGGTCCGTGGAGGCTCCCGTGTTCGGGAGCGTGTCTCCTTCGTGCTAGGCACCGCAGCCCCTGCCCCTGTGTCCCCTGCTGCCCTGAGTGAGGAGTCTGTGTACCTACTTCGCCAGCTCCATGTAGGGCAGACAAATGCAAAAACAACAGTTGATGGACAGAATGCAGAACAATGTCATACATTCACCCCAGTACAGAGATCTGGGCCTAAATCCATCGTTTTTTTGCTCACCATGCCATTCCAGTTTGAACCCAGCCATATGCAAATCAGTCTTGACCCTGTGCCTCATGGGAACTGTCCAGCCCGAACTGCCAAGCCAGGTCCTCCCTGGAAACAAGCATCCTAGGACCGGTTTCGGGGTTTCACCCCTCTTCAGCCAGGATAGCTTGATTCCAGTGGCATGGAGAGCACGGGACCCACGTCTGGGCATACCCGTCCCACTCGGGGTGACAAATGCAAAAACAACATTTGATGGACAGAATGCAGAACAATGTCATACATTCACCCAAGTACAGAGATCTGGGCCTAAATCCATCGTTTTTTTGCTCACCATGCCATTCCAGTTTGAACCCAGCCATATGCAAATCAGTCTTGACCCTGTGCCTCATGGGAACAGTCCAGCCCGAACTGCCAAGCCAGGTCCTCCCTGGACTGGAAACAAGCATCCTAGGACCGGTTTCAGGGTTTCACCCCTCTTCAGCCAGGATAGCTTGATTCCAGTGGCATGGAGAGCACGGGACCCACGTCTGGGCATACCCGTCCCACTCGGGGTGACAAATGCAAAAACAACAGTTGATGGACAGAATGCAGAACAATGTCATACATTCACCCCAGTACAGAGATCTGGGCCTAAATCCATCGTTTTTTGCTCACCATGCCATTCCAGTTTGAACCCAGCCATATGCAAATCAGTCTTGACCCTGTGCCTCATGGGAACAGTCCAGCCCGAACTGCCAAGCCAGGTCCTCCCTGGACTGGAAACAAGCATCCTAGGACCGGTTTCGGGGTTTCACCCCTCTTCAGCCAGGATAGCTTGATTCCAGTGGCATGGAGAGCACGGGACCCACGTCTGGGCATACCCGTCCCACTCGGGGTGACAAATGCAAAAACAAAAGTTGATGGACAGAATGCAGAACAATGTCATACATTCACCCCAGTACAGAGATCTGGGCCTAAATCCATCGTTTTTTGCTCACCATGCCATTCCAGTTTGAACCCAGCCATATGCAAATCAGTCTTGACCCTGTGCCTCATGGGAACAGTCCAGCCCGAACTGCCAAGCCAGGTCCTCCCTGGACTGGAAACAAGCATCCTAGGACCGGTTTCGGGGTTTCACCCCTCTTCAGCCAGGATAGCTTGATTCCAGTGGCATGGAGAGCACGGGACCCACGTCTGGGCATACCCGTCCCACTCGGGGTGACAAATGCAAAAACAACAGTTGATGGACAGAATGCAGAACAATGTCATACATTCACCCCAGTACAGAGATCTGGGCCTAAATCCATCGTTTTTTGCTCACCATGCCATTCCAGTTTGAACCCAGCCATATGCAAATCAGTCTTGACCCTGTGCCTCATGGGAACAGTCCAGCCCGAACTGCCAAGCCAGGTCCTCCTTGGACTGGAAACAAGCATCCTAGGACCGGTTTCGGGGTTTCACCCCTCTTCAGCCAGGATAGCTTGATTCCAGTGGCATGGAGAGCACGGGACCCACGTCTGGGCATACCCGTCCCACTCGGGGTGACAAATGCAAAAACAAAAGTTGATGGACAGAATGCAGAACAATGTCATACATTCACCCCAGTACAGAGATCTGGGCCTAAATCCATCGTTTTTGCTCACCATGCCATTCCAGTTTGAACCCAGCCATATGCAAATCAGTCTTGACCCTGTGCCTCATGGGAACAGTCCAGCCCGAACTGCCAAGCCAGGTCCTCCCTGGACTGGAAACAAGCATCCTAGGACCGGTTTCGGGGTTTCACCCCTCTTCAGCCAGGATAGCTTGATTCCAGTGGCATGGAGAGCACGGGACCCACGTCTGGGCATACCCGTCCCACTCGGGGTGACAAATGCAAAAACAACAGTTGATGGACAGAATGCAGAACAATGTCATACATTCACCCCAGTACAGAGATCTGGGCCTAAATCCATCGTTTTTGCTCACCATGCCATTCCAGTTTGAACCCAGCCATATGCAAATCAGTCTTGACCCTGTGCCTCATGGGAACAGTCCAGCCCGAACTGCCAAGCCAGGTCCTCCCTGGACTGGAAACAAGCATCCTAGGACCGGTTTCGGGGTTTCACCCCTCTTCAGCCAGGATAGCTTGATTCCAGTGGCATGGAGAGCACGGGACCCACGTCTGGGCATACCCGTCCCACTCGGGGTGACAAATGCAAAAACAACAGTTGATGGACAGAATGCAGAACAATGTCATACATTCACCCCAGTACAGAGATCTGGGCCTAAATCCATCGTTTTTTTGCTCACCATGCCATTCCAGTTTGAACCCAGCCATATGCAAATCAGACTTGACCCTGTGCCTCATGGGAACAGTCCAGCCCGAACTTCCAAGCCAGGTCCTCCCTGGACTGGAAACAAGCATCCTAGGACCGGTTTCGGGGTTTCACCCCTCTTCAGCCAGGATAGCTTGATTCCAGTGGCATGGAGAGCACGGGACCCACGTCAGGGCATACCAGTCCCACTCGGGGTGACAAATGCAAAAACAACAGTTCATGGACAGAATGCAGAACAATGTCATACATTCACCCCAGTACAGAGATCTGGGCCTAAATCCATCGTTTTTGCTCACCATGCCATTCCAGTTTGAACCCAGCCATATGCAAATCAGTCTTGACCCTGTGCCTCATGGGAACAGTCCAGCCCGAACTGCCAAGCCAGGTCCTCCCTGGACTGGAAACAAGCATCCTAGGACCGGTTTCGGGGTTTCACCCCTCTTCAGCCAGGATAGCTTGATTCCAGTGGCATGGAGAGCACGGGACCCACGTCTGGGCATACCCGTCCCACTCGGGGTGACAAATGCAAAAACAACATTTGATGGACAGAATGCAGAACAATGTCATACATTCACCCCAGTACAGAGATCTGGGCCTAAATCCATCGTTTTTTTGCTCACCATGCCATTCCAGTTTGAACCCAGCCATATGCAAATCAGTCTTGACCCTGTGCCTCATGGGAACAGTCCAGCCCGAACTGCCAAGCCAGGTCCTCCTTGGACTGGAAACAAGCATCCTAGGACCGGTTTCGGGGTTTCACCCCTCTTCAGCCAGGATAGCTTGATTCCAGTGGCATGGAGAGCACGGGACCCACGTCTGGGCATACCCGTCCCACTCGGGGTGACAAATGCAAAAACAACAGTTGATGGACAGAATGCAGAACAATGTCATACATTCACCCCAGTACAGAGATCTGGTCCTAAATCCATCGTTTTTTGCTCACCATGCCATTCCAGTTTGAACCCAGCCATATGCAAATCAGTCTTGACCCTGTGCCTCATGGGAACAGTCCAGCCCGAACTGCCAAGCCAGGTCCTCCCTGGACTGGAAACAAGCATCCTAGGACCGGTTTCGGGGTTTCACCCCTCTTCAGCCAGGATAGCTTGATTCCAGTGGCATGGAGAGCACAGGACCCACGTCTGGGCATACCCGTCCCACTCGGGGTGACAAATGCAAAAACAACAGTTGATGGACAGAATGCAGAACAATGTCATACATTCACCCCAGTACAGAGATCTGGGCCTAAATCCATCGTTTTTTGCTCACCATGCCATTCCAGTTTGAACCCAGCCATATGCAAATCAGACTTGACCCTGTGCCTCATGGGAACAGTCCAGCCCGAACTTCCAAGCCAGGTCCTCCCTGGACTGGAAACAAGCATCCTAGGACCGGTTTCGGGGTTTCACCCCTCTTCAGCCAGGATAGCTTGATTCCAGTGGCATGGAGAGCACGGGACCCACGTCAGGGCATACCAGTCCCACTCGGGGTGACAAATGCAAAAACAGCAGTTGATGGACAGAATGCAGAACAATGTCATACATTCACCCCAGTACAGAGATCTGGGCCTAAATCCATCGTTTTTTTGCTCACCATGCCATTCCAGTTTGAACCCAGCCATATGCAAATCAGTCTTGACCCTGTGCCTCATGGGAACAGTCCAGCCCGAACTGCCAAGCCAGGTCCTCCCTGGACTGGAAACAAGCATCCTAGGACCGGTTTCGGGGTTTCACCCCTCTTCAGCCAGGATAGCTTGATTCCAGTGGCATGGAGAGCACGGGACCCACGTCTGGGCATACCCGTCCCACTCGGGGTGACAAATGCAAAAACAACAGTTGATGGACAGAATGCAGAACAATATCATACATTCACCCCAGTAAGAGATCTGGGCCTAAATCCATCGTTTTTTTGCTCACCATGCCATTCCAGTTTGAACCCAGCCATATGCAAATCAGTCTTGACCCTGTGCCTCATGGGAACAGTCCAGCCCGAACTGCCAAGCCAGGTCCTCCCTGGACTGGAAACAAGCATCCTAGGACCGGTTTCGGGGTTTCACCCCTCTTCAGCCAGGATAGCTTGATTCCAGTGGCATGGAGAGCACGGGACCCACGTCTGGGCATACCCGTCCCACTCGGGGTGACAAATGCAAAAACAACAGTTGATGGACAGAATGCAGAACAATGTCATACATTCACCCGAGTACAGAGATCTGGGCCTAAATCCATCGTTTTTTGCTCACCATGCCATTCCAGTTTGAAGCTAGCCATATGCAAATCAGTCTTGACCCTGTGCCTCATGGGAACAGTCCAGCCCGAACTGCCAAGCCAGGTCCTCCCTGGACTGGAAACAAGCATCCTAGGACCGGTTTCGGGGTTTCACCCCTCTTCAGCCAGGATAGCTTGATTCCAGTGGCATGGAGAGCACGGGTGCCACGTCTGGGCATACCCGTCCCACTCGGGGTGACAAATGCAAAAACAACAGTTGATGGACAGAATGCAGAACAATGTCATACATTCACCCCAGTACAGAGATCTGGGCCTAAATCCATCGTTTTTTTGCTCACCATGCCATTCCAGTTTGAACCCAGCCATATGCAAATCAGACTTGACCCTGTGCCTCATGGGAACAGTCCAGCCCGAACTTTCAACCCAGGTCCTCCCTGGACTGGAAACAAGCATCCTAGGACCGGTTTCGGGGTTTCACCCCTCTTCAGCCAGGATAGCTTGATTCCAGTGGCATGGAGAGCACGGGACCCACGTCTGGGCATACCCGTCCCACTCGGGGTGACAAATGCAAAAACAACAGTTGATGGACAGAATGCAGAACAATGTCATACATTCACCCCAGTACAGAGATCTGGGCCTAAATCCATCGTTTTTTGCTCACCATGCCATTCCAGTTTGAACCCAGCCATATGCAAATCAGTCTTGACCCTGTGCCTCATGGGAACAGTCCAGCCCGAACTGCCAAGCCAGGTCCTCCTTGGACTGGAAACAAGCATCCTAGGACCGGTTTCGGGGTTTCACCCCTCTTCAGCCAGGATAGCTTGATTCCAGTGGCATGGAGAGCACGGGACCCACGTCTGGGCATACCCGTCCCACTCGGGGTGACAAATGCAAAAACAAAAGTTGATGGACAGAATGCAGAACAATGTCATACATTCACCCCAGTACAGAGATCTGGGCCTAAATCCATCGTTTTTTGCTCACCATGCCATTCCAGTTTGAACCCAGCCATATGCAAATCAGTCTTGACCCTGTGCCTCATGGGAACAGTCCAGCCCGAACTGCCAAGCCAGGTCCTCCCTGGACTGGAAACAAGCATCCTAGGACCGGTTTCGGGGTTTCACCCCTCTTCAGCCAGGATAGCTTGATTCCAGTGGCATGGAGAGCACGGGACCCACGTCTGGGCATACCCGTCCCACTCGGGGTGACAAATGCAAAAACAACAGTTGATGGACAGAATGCAGAACAATGTCATACATTCACCCCAGTACAGAGATCTGGGCCTAAATCCATCGTTTTTGCTCACCATGCCATTCCAGTTTGAACCCAGCCATATGCAAATCAGTCTTGACCCTGTGCCTCATGGGAACAGTCCAGCCCGAACTGCCAAGCCAGGTCCTCCCTGGACTGGAAACAAGCATCCTAGGACCGGTTTCGGGGTTTCACCCCTCTTCAGCCAGGATAGCTTGATTCCAGTGGCATGGAGAGCACGGGACCCACGTCTGGGCATACCCGTCCCACTCGGGGTGACAAATGCAAAAACAACAGTTGATGGACAGAATGCAGAACAATGTCATACATTCACCCCAGTACAGAGATCTGGGCCTAAATCCATCGTTTTTTGGCTCACCATGCCATTCCAGTTTGAACCCAGCCATATGCAAATCAGACTTGACCCTGTGCCTCATGGGAACAGTCCAGCCCGAACTTCCAAGCCAGGTCCTCCCTGGACTGGAAACAAGCATCCTAGGACCGGTTTCGGGGTTTCACCCCTCTTCAGCCAGGATAGCTTGATTCCAGTGGCATGGAGAGCACGGGACCCACGTCAGGGCATACCAGTCCCACTCGGGGTGACAAATGCAAAAACAACAGTTCATGGACAGAATGCAGAACAATGTCATACATTCACCCCAGTACAGAGATCTGGGCCTAAATCCATCGTTTTTTGCTCACCATGCCATTCCAGTTTGAACCCAGCCATATGCAAATCAGTCTTGACCCTGTGCCTCATGGGAACAGTCCAGCCCGAACTGCCAAGCCAGGTCCTCCCTGGACTGGAAACAAGCATCCTAGGACCGGTTTCGGGGTTTCACCCCTCTTCAGCCAGGATAGCTTGATTCCAGTGGCATGGAGAGCACGGGACCCACGTCTGGGCATACCCGTCCCACTCGGGGTGACAAATGCAAAAACAACATTTGATGGACAGAATGCAGAACAATGTCATACATTCACCCCAGTACAGAGATCTGGGCCTAAATCCATCGTTTTTTTGCTCACCATGCCATTCCAGTTTGAACCCAGCCATATGCAAATCAGTCTTGACCCTGTGCCTCATGGGAACAGTCCAGCCCGAACTGCCAAGCCAGGTCCTCCTTGGACTGGAAACAAGCATCCTAGGACCGGTTTCGGGGTTTCACCCCTCTTCAGCCAGGATAGCTTGATTCCAGTGGCATGGAGAGCACGGGACCCACGTCTGGGCATACCCGTCCCACTCGGGGTGACAAATGCAAAAACAACAGTTGATGGACAGAATGCAGAACAATGTCATACATTCACCCCAGTACAGAGATCTGGTCCTAAATCCATCGTTTTTTGCTCACCATGCCATTCCAGTTTGAACCCAGCCATATGCAAATCAGTCTTGACCCTGTGCCTCATGGGAACAGTCCAGCCCGAACTGCCAAGCCAGGTCCTCCCTGGACTGGAAACAAGCATCCTAGGACCGGTTTCGGGGTTTCACCCCTCTTCAGCCAGGATAGCTTGATTCCAGTGGCATGGAGAGCACGGGACCCACGTCTGGGCATACCCGTCCCACTCGGGGTGACAAATGCAAAAACAACAGTTGATGGACAGAATGCAGAACAATGTCATACATTCACCCCAGTACAGAGATCTGGGCCTAAATCCATCGTTTTTTGCTCACCATGCCATTCCAGTTTGAACCCAGCCATATGCAAATCAGACTTGACCCTGTGCCTCATGGGAACAGTCCAGCCCGAACTTCCAAGCCAGGTCCTCCCTGGACTGGAAACAAGCATCCTAGGACCGGTTTCGGGGTTTCACCCCTCTTCAGCCAGGATAGCTTGATTCCAGTGGCATGGAGAGCACGGGACCCACGTCAGGGCATACCAGTCCCACTCGGGGTGACAAATGCAAAAACAGCAGTTGATGGACAGAATGCAGAACAATGTCATACATTCACCCCAGTACAGAGATCTGGGCCTAAATCCATCGTTTTTGCTCACCATGCCATTCCAGTTTGAACCCAGCCATATGAAAATCAGTCTTGACCCTGTGCCTCATGGGAACAGTCCAGCCCGAACTGCCAAGCCAGGTCCTCCCTGGACTGGAAACAAGCATCCTAGGACCGGTTTCGGGGTTTCACCCCTCTTCAGCCAGGATAGCTTGATTCCAGTGGCATGGAGAGCACTGGACCCACGTCTGGGCATACCCGTCCCACTCGGGGTGACAAATGCAAAAACAACAGTTGATGGACAGAATGCAGAACAATATCATACATTCACCCCAGTAAGAGATCTGGGCCTAAATCCATCGTTTTTTGCTCACCATGCCATTCCAGTTTGAACCCAGCCATATGCAAATCAGTCTTGACCCTGTGCCTCATGGGAACAGTCCAGCCCGAACTGCCAAGCCAGGTCCTCCCTGGACTGGAAACAAGCATCCTAGGACCGGTTTCGGGGTTTCACCCCTCTTCAGCCAGGATAGCTTGATTCCAGTGGCATGGAGAGCACGGGACCCACGTCTGGGCATACCCGTCCCACTCGGGGTGACAAATGCAAAAACAACAGTTGATGGACAGAATGCAGAACAATGTCATACATTCACCCGAGTACAGAGATCTGGGCTTAAATCCATCGTTTTTTTGCTCACCATGCCATTCCAGTTTGAAGCTAGCCATATGCAAATCAGTCTTGACCCTGTGCCTCATGGGAACAGTCCAGCCCGAACTGCCAAGCCAGGTCCTCCCTGGACTGGAAACAAGCATCCTAGGACCGGTTTCGGGGTTTCACCCCTCTTCAGCCAGGATAGCTTGATTCCAGTGGCATGGAGAGCACGGGTCCCACGTCTGGGCATACCCGTCCCACTCGGGGTGACAAATGCAAAAACAACAGTTGATGGACAGAATGCAGAACAATGTCATACATTCACCCCAGTACAGAGATCTGGGCCTAAATCCATCGTTTTTGCTCACCATGCCATTCCAGTTTGAACCCAGCCATATGCAAATCAGACTTGACCCTGTGCCTCATGGGAACAGTCCAGCCCGAACTTCCAAGCCAGGTCCTCCCTGGACTGGAAACAAGCATCCTAGGACCGGTTTCGGGGTTTCACCCCTCTTCAGCCAGGATAGCTTGATTCCAGTGGCATGGAGAGCACGGGACCCACGTCAGGGCATACCAGTCCCACTCGGGGTGACAAATGCAAAAACAACAGTTGATGGACAGAATGCAGAACAATGTCATACATTCACCCCAGTACAGAGATCTGGGCCTAGATCCATCGTTTTTTGCTCACCATGCCATTCCAGTTTGAACCCAGCCATATGCAAATCAGTCTTGACCCTGTGCCTCATGGGAACAGTCCAGCCCGAACTGCCAAGCCAGGTCCTCCTTGGACTGGAAACAAGCATCCTAGGACCGGTTTCGGGGTTTCACCCCTCTTCAGCCAGGATAGCTTGATTCCAGTGGCATGGAGAGCACGGGACCCACGTCTGGGCATACCCGTCCCACTCGGGGTGACAAATGCAAAAACAACATTTGATGGACAGAATGCAGAACAATGTCATACATTCACCCCAGTACAGAGATCTGGGCCTAAATCCATCGTTTTTTTGCTCACCATGCCATTCCAGTTTGAACCCAGCCATATGCAAATCAGTCTTGACCCTGTGCCTCATGGGAACAGTCCAGCCCGAACTGCCAAGCCAGGTCCTCCCTGGACTGGAAACAAGCATCCTAGGACCGGTTACGGGGTTTCACCCCTCTTCAGCCAGGATAGCTTGATTCCAGTGGAATGGAGAGCACGGGACCCACGTCTGGGCATACCCGTCCCACTCGGGGTGACAAATGCAAAAACAACAGTTGATGGACAGAATGCAGAACAATGTCATACATTCACCCCAGTACAGAGATCTGGTCCTAAATCCATCGTTTTTTGCTCACCATGCCATTCCAGTTTGAACCCAGCCATATGCAAATCAGTCTTGACCCTGTGCCTCATGGGAACAGTCCAGCCCGAACTGCCAAGCCAGGTCCTCCTGGACTGGAAACAAGCATCCTAGGACCGGTTTCGGGGTTTCACCCCTCTTCAGCCAGGATAGCTTGATTCCAGTGGCATGGAGAGCACGGGACCCACGTCTGGGCATACCCGTCCCACTCGGGGTGACAAATGCAAAAACAACAGTTGATGGACAGAATGCAGAACAATGTCATACATTCACCCCAGTACAGAGATCTGGGCCTAAATCCATCGTTTTTTTGCTCACCATGCCATTCCAGTTTGAACCCAGCCATATGCAAATCAGACTTGACCCTGTGCCTCATGGGAACAGTCCAGCCCGAACTTCCAAGCCAGGTCCTCCCTGGACTGGAAACAAGCATCCTAGGACCGGTTTCGGGTTTCACCCTCTTCAGCCAGGATAGCTTGATTCCAGTGGCATGGAGAGCACGGGACCCACGTCAGGGCATACCAGTCCCACTCGGGGTGACAAATGCAAAAACAGCAGTTGATGGACAGAATGCAGAACAATGTCATACATTCACCCCAGTACAGAGATCTGGGCCTAAATCCATCGTTTTTTGCTCACCATGCCATTCCAGTTTGAACCCAGCCATATGCAAATCAGTCTTGACCCTGTGCCTCATGGGAACAGTCCAGCCCGAACTGCCAAGCCAGGTCCTCCCTGGACTGGAAACAAGCATCCTAGGACCGGTTTCGGGGTTTCACCCCTCTTCAGCCAGGATAGCTTGATTCCAGTGGCATGGAGAGCACAGGACCCACGTCTGGGCATACCCGTCCCACTCGGGGTGACAAATGCAAAAACAACAGTTGATGGACAGAATGCAGAACAATGTCATACATTCACCCCAGTACAGAGATCTGGGCCTAAATCCATCGTTTTTTGCTCACCATGCCATTCCAGTTTGAACCCAGCCATATGCAAATCAGTCTTGACCCTGTGCCTCATGGGAACAGTCCAGCCCGAACTGCCAAGCCAGGTCCTCCCTGGACTGGAAACAAGCATCCAAGGACCGGTTTCGGGGTTTCACCCCTCTTCAGCCAGGATAGCTTGATTCCAGTGGCATGGAGAGCACGGGACCCACGTCTGGGCATACCCGTCCCACTCGGGGTGACAAATGCAAAAACAACAGTTGATGGACAGAATGCAGAACAATGTCATACATTCACCCCAGTACAGAGATCTGGGCCTAAATCCATCGTTTTTTGCTCACCATGCCATTCCAGTTTGAACCCAGCCATATGCAAATCAGTCTTGACCCTGTGCCTCATGGGAACAGTCCAGCCCGAACTGCCAAGCCAGGTCCTCCCTGGACTGGAAACAAGCATCCTAGGACCGGTTTCGGGGTTTCACCCCTCTTCAGCCAGTATAGCTTGATTCCAGTGGCATGGAGAGCACGGGACCCACGTCTGGGCATACCCGTCCCACTCGGGGTGACAAATGCAAAAACAACAGTTGATGGACAGAATGCAGAACAATGTCATACATTCACCCGAGTACAGAGATCTGGGCCTAAATCCATCGTTTTTTTGCTCACCATGCCATTCCAGTTTGAAGCTAGCCATATGCAAATCAGTCTTGACCCTGTGCCTCATGGGAACAGTCCAGCCCGAACTGCCAAGAAAGGTCCTCCCTGGACTGGAAACAAGCATCCTAGGACCGGTTTCGGGGTTTCACCCCTCTTCAGCCAGGATAGCTTGATTCCAGTGGCATGGAGAGCACGGGACCCACGTCTGGGCATACCCGCCCCACTCGGGGTGACAAATGCAAAAACAACAGTTGATGGACAGAATGCAGAACAATGTCATACATTCAACCCAGTACAGAGATCTGGGCCTAAATCCATCGTTTTTTTGCTCACCATGCCATTCCAGTTTGAACCCAGCCGTATGCAAATCAGTCTTGACCCTGTGCCTCTTGGGAACAGTCCACCCCAAACTGCCAAGCCAGGTCCTCCCTGGACTGGAAACAAGCATCCTAGGACCGGTTTCGGGGTTTCACCCCTCTTCAGCCAGGATAGCTTGATTCCAGTGGCATGGAGAGCCTTTGGTATACCAAAGCGAGCCTTTGGTATCGCTTTGTTCGCCCTAAGTTGGCAGGGTATGCCCAGACGTGGGTCCCTTGCTCACTTTGCCACTGGATTCAAGATAGCCTGGCTGATGAGGGTTTTGAACCCGAAACCGATCCCAGGATGCTTGTTTCCGGTCCAGGGAAGTCATGGCTTGGCAGTTCGGGCTGAACTGTTCCCATGAGGCACAGGGTCAGACTGATTTGCATATGGCCATGTCTGAACTGGGGTGGTGGAGTGAGCTAAAGAATGATGATGGATTAAACCCAGATCAGTTGACTGGGGGTGAGTGTTTGATTTGCTCTAACGCTCCGTCCATCATCCCCTTTGGTATCGCTTTGTTCGCCCTAAGTTGGCAGGGTATGCCCAGACGTGGGTCCCTTGCTCACTTTGCCACTGGATTCAAGATAGCCTGGCTGATGAGGGTTTGAACCCGAAACCGGTCCCAGGATGCTTGTTTCCGGTCCAGGGAAGACATGGCTTGGCAGTTCGGGCTGAACTGTTCCCATGAGGCAAAGGGTCAGACTGATTTGCATATGGCCATGTCTGAACTGGGGTGGTGGAGTGAGCTAAAGAATGATGATGGATTAAACCCAGATCAGTTGACTGGGGGTGAGTGTTTGATTTGCTCTAACGCTCCGTCCATCATCCCCTTTGGTATCGCTTTGTTCGCCCTAAGTTGGCAGGGTATGCCCAGACGTGGGTCCCTTGCTCACTTTGCCACTGGATTCAAGATAGCCTGGCTGATGAGGGTTTTGAACCCGAAACCGGTCCCAGGATGCTTGTTTCCGGTCCAGGGAAGACATGGCTTGGCAGTTCGGGCTGAACTGTTCCCATGAGGCACAGGGTCAGACTGATTTGCATATGGCCATGTCTGAACTGGGGTGGTGGAGTGAGCTAAAGAATGATGATGGATTAAACCCAGATCAGTTGACTGGGGGTGAGTGTTTGATTTGCTCTAACGCTCCGTCCATCATCCCCTTTGGTATCGCTTTGTTCGCCCTAAGTTGGCAGGGTATGCCCAGACGTGGGTCCCTTGCTCACTTTGCCACTGGATTCAAGATAGCCTGGCTGATGAGGGTTTTGAACCCGAAACCGGTCCCAGGATGCTTGTTTCCGGTCCAGGGAAGACATGGCTTGGCAGTTCGGGCTGAACTGTTCCCATGAGGCACAGGGTCAGACTGATTTGCATATGGCCATGTCTGAACTGGGGTGGTGGAGTGAGCTAAAGAATGATGATGGATTAAACCCAGATCAGTTGACTGGGGGTGAGTGTTTGATTTGCTCTAACGCTCCGTCCATCATCCCCTTTGGTATCGCTTTGTTCGCCCTAAGTTGGCAGGGTATGCCCAGACGTGGGTCCCTTGCTCACTTTGCCACTGGATTCAAGATAGCCTGGCTGTTGAGGTTTTTGAACCTGTAACCGGTCCCAGGATGCTTGTTTCCGGTCCAGGGAAGACATGGCTTGGCAGTTCGGGCTGAACTGTTCCCATGAGGCACAGGGTCAGACTGATTTGCATATGGCCATGTCTGAACTGGGGTGGTGGAGTGAGCTAAAGAATGATGATGGATTAAACCCAGATCAGTTGACTGGGGGTGAGTGTTTGATTTGCTCTAACGCTCCGTCCATCATCCCCTTTGGTATCGCCATGTAGGGCAGACAGCAATGCTGAGTGTCCTCCATGCCCACACCACTCTGTTTACACAGCTGGTGTCGTTTATGGAGGGCATCTCATCGGGCATGTCTGCCCTACAGAGGAGCAATAGGTCCATGGACTCCTCCCTGATGGCAGCAGTGTCCCTCCTCCAACAGTCCCTCACCCCTCCTACCTCTGCCCCATCCACACTTCCTGGCACCCTACCTGTCCCAAGCACATGCACACCTGCACAATCACCCAAACACACAGACACGAGCAGCACAGACACACCCACTACAAAAACAAAACGTGCACGCAGGCATCCTCTGGGGACTGATACCACACCCACAGGGGATGGGGAACAGACACGCACACAGGCATCCACAGTCACTCCGCAGTCCTCCGATACCTCTCCCTCCAAGGCCCCTTCCCTTGCCTCACCTGCAACCCCACCTACAAAGCAGATCTTCCTCTGTGACCTCGGACTCTTCCCCTCCGATCCAGCTGATCCAGCATACAGGGGGAAGAGGAAGTCCACCCGCACAGAGGGGAGTGCCCCTCACCCCCAGACACCCTCCCCCAGGCACAGACAGACTGAGGCCCCCATCCGCAAGTCCCCCCGGACCCGGAAGAGCAAGACCCCACCGCCGCCCTGCAGCTCAACCACCAAGTCTCCTTCCTCTATCCCTCAGGCCCCCACTCCACAGGTTCCCCCACCACACCCTGCCCCAGGTTCCCCCACCCACAGATACACCATCCCCAAAATGATCCGGCCTTCTCCCCTACCACTTGCTCTTCCAGCACCACACCCCCGCTGCGCATGTTTGTGCCACTGGTGTGGAGACCGTGTCCTCCCCCTCTGTCCTGCCCACCTTACCTGAACCCCATTCTACTCCCCTGGAGATAGGCACTGCAGTGGAGTCCACTACCACCCTGTCTGACTTGGGCACTGCAGTGGAGAACCTGTCCACTCCATCTGCACAGCCCACTGCAGTCGTGCCGGCACCTACACCATCTGACTCATGCCCCCCAGTTGTGCCGGCACACACCATGTCAGACACCTCCACTGCAGTTGTCAGTGACTCTCCAGCACCCACCACCCCTTCCCTGCCTCCTTCTGGTGAGCCCTGATCCTGTCCCTGCAGTGCCTGGCCTGCCCCCCGTATGCCCCTTGTTAGAACTGGGGGTCTCTAGTTGGCAGAGGTAGGTACCTTTGTCCAAATAGGGACCCTTGCTTCTAGTCAGGATAAGGGGGTACACTCCTGAAATAACCCCTGCTCACCCTCTTGGTAGCTTGGCACGAGCAGACAGGCTTAGTTCAGAGGCAGTGTGTAAAGCATTTGTGAACACATACAGTAATCCAGTGACAACACTACAAATGGACACCACACAGGTTGTATTATAAAAATAAGTATCTTTTATATAGATTTACCACAAGACCATAAATGACATAAATAATCCACAATACTGTACTTTAAGGATGGTAGAATTAGCTTGAGTCTCTTAAAATGAAAATGCGACACTTTGAGTTCAATGTACCTTAAGATGCGTAACGCAGGGCAACGAAAAGTGTTGCAGGGAAGGTGATGCGGTAGTCCCTTACACGCAAGGACGGTGATGCATTGAAGATCTGGTGCAAGAGAAACAAAGTGGCGTCTTCTTGAGGTTGCGACAACGAAGAGGTGATGAGTGCACGCCCGACGGCCGTGCGATGATTTCGATGAGTCTTTGGAGCCGCGACAGGCCCTGCGACACGCTTCCCTGGCGATGCGTCGGCGTCTGATGCGAGGTCGACGATCTTCTCCTGGGATGCGGGGCGCGCCTCGTGTTGCGATGCGTCAGCGTCTGATGCGAGGTCGATGCTCTGCCCCGGGGATGCGACGGCGTCTGACGCGACGGCGACACTTTTCTCCGGTGCTGCGAGGTGCTTCGAAGGATGCGGCGCGCTTCTTCGGGGATGCGCCGGCGTCTGCTGCGATGTCGACACTCTTCTCCGGCGATGCGATACTCAGCGGCTGCGGCGACACGCTTCTTCGTGTTGAGTCGCGCTTCCAGCTCCCAGAGACACGCAAGTGTGTCAGAAGGTCCAATTTCCCAGCAAGGGAACACAGGGGGAGCTGGTGGGTGAAGTCTGTTGTCCCTGAGACTTCAGCAGGAGGCAAGCTCTAAAATCAAGCCCTTGGAGATCCTTCACAAGTTGATGAAAGTACACACAAAGTTCCCTTCTCCTTTCTTTGGCAGTCAGGCAACCACTGCAGGCAGATCCCTCTAGCTTAGGGATAGTATTCTCCTCAGTTTCTTCTTGGTTCCGCTCCTCAGCAAAGGTTTCTTCTTGTTTCCCAAAAGTGATCTAATTTCCTAGGGGTCTGGGTCCCCTTTTTATACACCTTTTCTCTTTGTTCTCTGGAGGCAGAGAGGCCTCTGCCTAGCCCAAAACCAGTTCTGGTCAGTCCTGGAGCACTTTGTTTTTCTGACTCCTTCTTTCCTTTCAGAATGTGGGGCAGAGTGCTAAGCCCGGCAGGAGGTGGAGCCAGCATTGTGGAAGGCAGGCACAGCCCTATTCAGACCCAGGTGCAACTCCTCCCTCCACTCTGGATGCAGATCTTTCTATTCAGCCCTGTGCTGACTCACCCTGTCTCCTGTAGCCACCCCCAGCCCCTGTCACTCAATCTCCAGACAAGGAATACACAACCTAGCAGAGGCAGGCTTGAAGTTTAGGCAAGAAAATACCCACTTTCTAAAAGTGGTATTTTCAAACACAGAATGTTAAAACCAACTTCACTAAACGATGTATTTTATCATTCTGAGTTCAGGCATACTAAATTCGTTTTTCTACCATGTTCCCTGGGTCAGTTCTGACTATAAGGTGTAATAGTCAGTCTGCCCATTCTGGCCTATGGGGAGCAGGTAGCCTTGCAATAGTGAAAAACGAAAATGGCTGTAATTCACTATTAGGACATGCCACACACACCAGGGCATGTCCTACCTTGTACTTACAATGCACCCTGCCCTAGGGCCTTCTTTAGGGGTGACCAACATGCAGTAAAGGGAAGGTTTAGGGACTGGTAAGTGGGTGTACTCACCAAGTCGACATGGCAGCCTAGGCTGCACGCAGGCTCTGCGATGGCAGGCCTGAGACACATTTTACAAGCCGCTTCTGTGGGTGGCACAACCAGTGCTGCAAGCCCACCAGCGGTATTGGATTTACAAGCCCTGGGCACACTCAGTGCACTGTACTAGGGACTGACAAGTAAACCAATCATCCAATCATGGAGTCACTAATACATACATCAATTTACAATAGGGAGCACTTGCACTGTGGCACTGAATAGAAGTGGCACAGTGCCCAAAGCATCTAAACCAGCAAAAACAGATCAATAACATTGGAGGCATCGTCAAAAATGGAAGGGAGACCCACGCCAAGGATGCCAGGTCTAACACGTGTCCCCTCCAGCTGAAATGTGGGGAGAACTACCCTACCTCATGGGAGTTCTCTTCACTAAGGCGGAAAAATCTGGACAGACCATCAGCATTGGCGTGTTCTGTACCAGGGCGGTGTTCCACCGTGAAGTCCATCCCCTGTAGGGAAATGGACCACCTCAACAGCTTTGGATTCTCACCCCTCATCTGCATCAACCATCTGAGGGGCCTGTGGTCTGTCTGAACCCGGAAGTGAGCCCCAAACAGGTATGGTCTCAGCTTCTTCAGTGCCCAGACCACAGCAAATGCCTCACGCTCAATAGCACTCCACCTCTGTTCCCGTGGAAGTAACCTCCTGCTAAGGAAGGCTACAGGTTGGTCTAGGCCCTTCTCATTCATCTGTGACAAAACAGCCCCCACACCATGCTCTGAAGTGTCTGTCTGAACGATAAACTCTTTGGAGAAGTTGGGGGCCAGGAGCACGGGCGCCGTGCACATGGCTGTCTTCAAGGTGTCAAAAGCTTTTTGACAGGTGTCAGTCCAAATCACTCTCTTGGGCTGCTTCCTGGAAGTCAGCTCTGTCAAGGGTGCAACCATGCTGCCATACCCCTTGACAAATCTCCTGTAATACCCGGTGAGTCCTAGGAAGGCTCTCACCGCTGTCTGGGTCTTGGGGGGCTCCCAAGCCAGAATGGTATCTATCTTGGGCTGTAGGGGCGCCACTTGGCCGCTCCCAACCTGGTGTCCCAAGTACACCACAGAACCCTGCCCGATCTGGCACTTACTCGCCTTGATCGTGAGGCCTGCCCTCCGCAGCAGCATCAACACTTCCCAGAGGTGGCGCAGATGTTCTTCCCAACTGGCGCTGAACACTGCGATGTCATCCAGGTAGGCGGCACTGAACTCTTCCAGTCCGACCAACACCTGGTTGACCAACCTCTGAAAGGTGGCAGGGGCATTCTTCATCCCAAAGGGCATCACCCGGAATTGGTAGTGCCCATCTGGGGTGGAGAATGCTGACCTCTCCTTTGCCCCATCAGTCAAGGCGATCTGCCAGTACCCAGACATTAAGTCAAACGTACTGAGGTACCGGGCAGCCCCTAACCGATCTATGAGCTCATCAGCTCTGGGGATGGGGTGTGCGTCAGTCCTGGTGACGGAATTGAGTCCTCGGTAGTCCACACAGAACCGGAGTTCGGGTGTGGCACCAGGCGCGGCAGCCTTTGGGACCAAGACCACTGGGCTGGCCCAAGGGCTGTGAGAGGACTCAATTACCCCCAACGCAAACATCTTGGAGACCTCCTCCTTGATGCAAGCTCTCACCCTGTCAGTCACCCTGTAAGCCTTGTGCTTGACAGGAAGACTGTCCCCAGTGTCCACATCATGGACGCACCAGTCAGTGACACTAGGAACCAGGGAGAACAGGTCAGGAAACTGCCCCAACAGTTGGCGACAGTCACCTTGCTGCTCAGGTGTCAGGGAGGTAGAGAGGTTCACACCCTCCACTGATCCATCTTGCTCTTGGGCTGACAGGAGGTCAGGAAGAGGCTCAGTCTCCTCCTCCATCCCAGCATCTGTAGCTAAGAGCATGCCCACTTGGGACCTCTCCAAGTGGGGCTTCAGGCGGTTGACGTGCAGGACCCGCAAGGGGTTCCTGGGAGACCGCATGTCCACCAAGTAGGTAACAGGACTCTTGCGCTCCACCATCTCAAAGGGTCCGGTCCACTTATCCTGGAGCGCACAGGGCTCCACTGGGGCCATGACCCAAACTTTCTGACTAGGTTGAAGCTCAACCAGAGTGGCATTCTGGTCGTACCACCGCTTCATTTCCTCCTGGCTGGCTTCCAGATTTGCCTCAGCAAGTTGCCTGAAACGCCTAGTTTGGTTCCTGAAGGCCAGCATGTAGCTATATACATCCTGGGGAGGTTTCCTGGGAGATTGCTCCCAGCCTTCCTTGACCAAACTCAGAGGTCCTCTCACTGGGTGACCATACAGAAGCTCAAAGGGGCTGAACCCTAGAGACTTCTGTGGCACCTCCCGGTATGCAAAAAGAAGGCATGGCAAGAGGACGTCCCACTTACGCCTCATGGGTTCTTCCAGACCCATAATCATGCCCTTCAGGGTCCGGTTGAATCTCTCAACCAACCCATTTCCTTGGGGGTGGTAAGGAGTGGTGAACTTGTACGTTACACCGCACTCCTGCCACAGGGACTTCATATACTTGGATATGAAGTTAGTACCTCTGTCAGACACCACCTCTTGAGGGAACCCCACACGTGAGAAAATTCCCATCAGTGCCCGTCCCACCACGGGGGCCGTCACTGTCCTCAGAGGGATGGCTTCAGGGTACCGGGTGGCATGGTCCACCAAGACCAGGATGAACCTGTTGCCCATGGCTGTCTTGGGGTCCAGTGGCCCCACAATGTCAATACCCACCCGTTCAAAGGGGGTGCTGACCACAGGGAATGGCTGGAGAGGAGCCTTGTGCTTCCTCCCACTCTTTCCACTTGCCTGGCAAGTCTGACAAGTCCTGCAGTGAGTGGCGGCACTCCTGCGCATCTGGGGCCAAAAGAAATGGGTGACAAGCCTTTCAAAGGTCTTGTCCTGCCCCAGATGTCCTGCTAAAGGCACATCATGAGCCAAACCCAGTAGGAAGGCTCTGAAGCGCTGGGGTACCACCAGCACACGGGCTGACCCAGGCTCAGCAACCTTAGGCTCGCTATACAGGAGACCATTCTCCCAGTAGATCCAATGTGATCCAGACTGATCACCTGCTGCCTGGTCTGTGGCCTGTTGCCTCAGACCCACAAGAGAAGGGCACTTGTTCTGCTCCTCGCAGAACTCCTCCCTGGAGGGTCCTCCATCTTGCTGCCAATGGGTCAGCTCAGGCAGGTCCCCCAGTTCAGCTACCTGTTCCCCTGTAGGCTCCAGGGCATCCCCCTCAGGGTCTGCCTCCTCCTGGACCATGGGAACTTCGGGGGCCGGTTTCCCGTGCCCCCTGCCTCTTCTCTCTCCGGCAGGCACCTGGGCCTCCCTCTCAGGCTCCAGGTCCTCTTGAACACCTCTGGCTGCCATGGACCGGGTGGTCACACACGCCCAATCAGGCAAGCCCAACATCTCCAAATGAGCACTCCGCTCCACCTTAGCCCAAGGGGAGCTCTCCAAATTGTTCCCTAACAAACAGTCAACAGGCATGGCTGGCCTCACAGCTACTTGAAGAGTACCAGAGACCCCCCCCCACTCAAAGGGAACCTGAGCCACCTTGCAGTGGCTCTCTGTGTTGTCAGCGGCAACAACTGGATAGAATGCATCAGGGACCACCTGCTCTTTAGACACCAGGTGACACTTGACAGCTGTCACACTGGCTCCTGTGTCTCTCAGAGCCTCCACCCTTTGGCCATTGATGGTCACCCACTGCCTGTATTTCTTAGTGTTCTCAGGCAGTTGGGTCCTAGGGACCATCTCAGAGTCTCCCTAAAGAGACAAGGGACAATATTACTGGATCCCCCCCATCTTGGGCACCCACCTCCTCCCCCAGGGCTACACTAGCCAACTGCCGGGGACTGCACCAGGGGGTGCTGGCTTTCCAAACAAGGGGCACTGGGGTTCATTGGCCCTGTGGCCTAGGGCACCACATCTGTAGCACACCAGGGGTCCCCTATGGACAGGTGGACCTGTCGGGGCCCACTCTTTTGTTGTCAGTCACATAAAACACTTACCAAGTCACTTACCTGTGAGGCAAAAGACTGAAAACTTAGCAATGTAAATACCCTCGACTTAATGACTCCTAATGTCGTGCATGTAAAGTAAAGGTAACATACACTATGAATAATCATGCCACATGGATTATGTATAAGATCAGGCAACAGGTTTTTCCTCTTTTCCAATGTTGGAAATCGGCTCAGCACAACAAGGCTCTTTGGAATTCTTGTAAACACAAGATTCTGCATGAAAGTGTCACTTACTCCTTACGAGGGAAGCATTTTAGGGAGCTGATGACTGGCCCTTTCATTCTCTGAAGATGCTGCTCCTGAGGCTGGATGTGTTCATGTTCTTCATCCAGGAAAGTCTATAATCTGCCCTGCAAAGCTTATTTTCCACTAAAGCTGAAAATATATGACCTCCTGAAAATAGCTGTGGTCCTGTGAAGATGTTGGACGCAGAGTCTCTTTTCCAGAGTTTTGCTTATTGAACAAGGTACAAAGTAGGCTACCACTATCTCAGGTTGTCCATGCCCGTTCCAAGGGATAACTCAACTCCTGGAAAGGATGCAATTGTTAAAGGATAAAAGGTGTCTCTTCCTCATGGTTTTCCACCATGGCTCGTTGTTTCCAGCTGGCACTAAGTCACAAGATCTCTTATGCAGAGAAATTCGGAATCTCATCTCTTCTCAGCTTGAGAGCCTGAGAATGACCATTGATTGTTTTAATGATTTTACAGCGTATGGGACATGACCTGTAGTGTCTTTCCCAAAAGGAAATTCCATTCTCCTGGAGTGGCTTTTTCTCGCCTCAATGCATGTGTGGCAACGACATCTGATACTTAAGGTTACAAATAGAGTGCCTTACACGAGTCTACTCATATTGTTGATGTTTGGGAACACAAAGAGAGGGTGCTTCTTATAAAAAACTGGAACTAAAAACCATCTTCCTATCACCTAAGAGTTTTCTCCATTTAGTATTCTAGAAGAATGCGTTGCTTAGCGTTGACAACTCTGTCCAACACTTCTTTCTCCAACTCAAATGTGATCTACTATGGAGAAGGGCTAAAAATTCAAAATCGTATTTATAAAACTATCCTTGTTCCTCTGTCTATCCATACATCCCTTTGTCTACTCATCCATACCACCTTCTATGTCTGAATGTGTATTTGTCGTCCTTTTTATAGTCTGACAATGTGTCTGTGGGTACGTGGTTCTGTATGTATATGTGTGGCTGTATGTGTATGGTGTTCTTTATTGCTTGTATGTCTTAAGCATTGTGTGCATAGAATGCCTTTAAGTCTGTTGTTTTTTTGTGATATATATACTCCAGTATTGATGCTGTGTACAATTATGTGTATTTTTGTAAAGCGCACTATCACCTGCTAGGGTATCCTGGCACTCAGCATGTGTGTGTGCCTAGCCCCGCCTTGGGAAGGTTGATTAATTGAAAAGCTAGGTCTTCAGCTTCTTGCAGAATTCAAGAAAATTATAGGAGGCTCTGATGTGTAGTGGGAGGTCATTCTGTTGTGTAATTCCTAGGACCCCCCGGACCTGCGCATTTTGGATGACCTAAACTGAGGGCTTGGTGTGCAGACATACTCTGGACACTCCCACAGGATGAGTCAGCCATTAGACCAGCTAGTTCTACAGTGCCACTACCACCCCCCTGTATTCTACAGCGCTGTAGGTAGTTTCCGGCAACCACTGAACATGACAACCCTGATTCCTCAGGTATCGTGGAAAACAATAAGGTATCTTTTGCTCAGTCACTCGTGCTTACTTTTCTCAGAATACACATAGAATGATGATTGGAACGGTTTCAATAATTATTTATTGATCAAGCGTCAGTCTAGTATGAAACATATTCGCTGCGACAATCAAAAGACAGGAGCAGACAAATGTAATCGCTAGCACCAATATTGTAAATAGCAGAAACATTTCTACCATAGTGCTAATAAGATAAATAAAAGCAGATTATATAAAACAATATCATTGACGTACCCCTACTATGCGTAGCCTACCTAAATGTACCTAGCCTAGATATGTAGGTGAAGCATGTGTATGTAAATGCTAGGATATATCCTAATGGAGTCAAGAATCCCCCGGGGAAGTGCTAACCCCTCACCTGATGGTTCTGAATGAAGGACTCCGTCTCTACGTCGAGGATGGCACCCCGCAAGGGATGTCAGGTCTCTGCCTGTCGAAGGATCAGCCTGCAGAGTCTCGGTCCAGCCTGGAAGGAATTCTCCTCTCTGTCTGTAAGGGGGAGTGAGGGCCTTTTATACTAAAGTGGTCACTCCAGGGTTTCTTCTAGAATCCATATGTTTTGAAAACATTCACTAATCCTCTGCTAATCCTTTTCTAAACAAACATGATCATGCACTGCTGGCTGTTGCCCATGGATGAAAAAAAGTGGTGACCCTTATACAGAATAAATCTGCCGTGCCTGGGGACATGTTTATGTACATCAGGTACAGGGATTAAGATAGGGTACCAAGAGCCTGATGTCGGAGAGACAGAAGTAAGCTACTAGCTAAAAGGTCACCTGTGTAGGACCGTTATGTCGTGTGGATGGGACAAAATGTATGTAATTGGTATGTACATGATGGGACTATCCTAAAGGACATGACACCCACTCCTCATCAACAAAAGGTCAACAAGGTCAGCTAGGTAATGATAAAAAATGCTAAAAAAGGCATAAAATCATGTATATTTAAAACATACTAAAAAGGTACTTAAAAAAGTCTAAAAAATGTCTCATAAAAGCAAGGTCTATATCAAAAGCATTCTTCCCTAGAAAAGCGTTCATAAAAGGTCCTCTATATGTTTGAATATATCGTCATTGTTTTTCTGAGCACCTTGAAAGCCACTATGTTCAGATAGAGCAGAGAAGAAAAACAAAGTCAGGTCGACCTTCAATTAGGTACAGGTTTAAAAATTGTCCAAACGGTTGCCAGCACATGAGAGGCCAGATTGTTTAAGAGTCCTGCGCTGAAGACTCAACATCACTGAAAATGTCATCCGCAGGAGGCAGTCCTTCTAGCACCTCCTGTATGATATCAAGTGAGCAGAGGGGGTCAGCACTGGTTCCCACGGCAGCCATCGTGTAAGAATTAGATGCCTGTGTGCCTGAGACTGATGCCTGCACATCCGTAGTGGAGCCGATCTCTGTTCCAACAGGAACTGAAGCGTCCCGTGGAGGCTCTAGGAATGCCATCATCAACATGGGAATACGCTGTGGACAACTGTGCACATGGGCCCGTAAAGGCACCAGGAGCATATCTATGTCTGGCGGCGCAACCAATGAAAGTGTCAGACAGAGGTCCAACACGTGTCCAAATCAGCAAAAGAGGCAGCGGAATACTGGTAGAATGCAGTCAAGGCAGGCCGGTCTGAAAGACAGGAACAAATGCTTACTCAGCTCTCGAAGCCGAGGTATACCCACGAAGAACACTAATCGCTTAAAACAACATCACTCCAGCAGTGTTCTCTCCATGCCTCCAGTGATGTTGACATCCATTGCGGAGCAATAGAATTAAAACCAGGATGCCCGCCACTGAAAGCAGGACCAAAGGAACCCCTTCAAAAACGCTTCCAAGTACGGAGTGTATGAATGATAGAATCACTCCAAAAATGGTTTGAAAGGGAATTAACAGACCTGATCCAATGCTCTTAAATAAGTGTACTATCCCCCGCGTATCAGACATGTTAAAGATATGATGGACCTTTTCTCCGAAATGGAGTGGGAAGTTCGTACGGACCAGAGGCTGTATCTCTGCCAAGGACCTTACAACTTGGAGATCAAAGATCTCTCGGGCTGAAGTTAAGGCCACATTTTGCTGAAACAGCATGGCTTTCAGTCTGCTCAGAGAATCAAACCCTATGTTGGAAACATTCAGTGAAGGCCACATTGGTGCCTCCCTAACTGTGCGAGCTGGGGGAAACAATACTTGCTTACAATAAATAACCCTGGAGTTGACGGTCACTAGATAAGCAATGCTGGGCATCATAACACAGCAGCCTTGGTCATTCAGCATCAAGTAACTCCAGTTGGAAAGTAACTCAAAAACTGGACGAATTACAGCAGCTGGGGAACCCTTCAGGTAGCAGGACAAGTTCGCTATTGACGCATTACATGCCCCGTGAAGTGACACTTCTTTACACACTAAAGACCCACTCAAGGCAACTCCCAGGTTTCTCGTATGTACCCTTTGCCCAACGCTTCATGCCTGCCTACTGGGTAATATTTCAGGCAGTATTGGAATTGGAATGTCGTGATTGGCAGTGTGATATAGCCATGGATTAACCATTCCGTAGATGGTGACTCTGCTACAGTAAAAGGTAACTGCTCTAGTTTTTTAATGAGCAGCCTGGTGTACTTCGCATCTCTGCATGCCATGGTCATTTGTTTGTCGATCAGAGTGTAAGCCGAAAACAGATTTGTGTCTTTAATGTATCGCCATGGAACATGGCCAGAACGCAATGATTGAAGCGTCCAGCTTAAAAGCATAATAGCACGCAGCTGAGATTGCCCATGTTGTAGAATAGACAACTCTTGTTCCATTATGTCGATAGCTGAGGACACAATGTTGCCCAGTGAATAAATAGAAGACAAGAGTGTGGTCATGCCATTGTCTACCACAGATAAAGCCGTTTCTAGGTTAATTCTATCGATTTCATGAAGTCTCTCAGCAGCTTCCTGTTGGGAGACTTTCCAAACCTCAGTATAGATGGTACATAAGAAGCGTTTACTGCGCGGTTTCTTGGGACCTAACAAGAAATCCCTAAGATCCATGTTGTCTGACAGAAGGGACAAGTGTTGTTTCACCTGTGAAAGTGTTGAGGTCTTTAGCCATTCTAGGCACAACTTCCCGACACTATAGGAGGTCACTACCCCTGGGCCATCTGTGTGTACATACCGTGGGTTGGACCTATGGATACTAAACCCTTCGGTGGTACCCTTTAATCTTGAGTTACACATATTCGTGTCCACAGGCCAAACCAACCAACACTTCCAATCGGGAGATAATGAATTGTATGTACTTATACCATGTTCCCTCACTTGTTAGTGTGTTATTTGAGATACCCTTAATAGGTGCGGTGAGGGGATGCTTGGTGTTTTCAGGTCTTTGATTTTTGCAAACCCGTAACTGGTAGTCTGTTGCACTGTTCTGTTCAGGAAAAGTATCTGTAATGGTATGAGGCAAGCTTTAAATAAAGCCTCAGTTCCCTGAACCTGCCACTCTCTTGTCCCCAAGATAGATTTTGTGTCTATGGTGTCTTTCCAGTAGCCAAAACCCTGTATAGACAGTTGGTAGATAAAAGGTGCTGAATATATCAGCTTGGTATTTGTCAGCATAATTTTCTTTGTCGTTGCATTAGTCTGTGCAAGTTTGTAGTAAAACGATTCTGGGTCTGATGTATTGAACCCTGAAAAGTATGCGAATTTCTGTGTGAATGTGGCAGAACTACCCTTTGGTGGTGTTGGGCAATGTTCCCATTGTTGGTAAGTGTTAGCGTTGCGTGGTACACTTGCTCTATGCAAAGATTGATTACCATAATGCTGGTAACAAAACATGGTATCATAATCGGTTGTATCTTCATACAATTCCCTTTAAGAAAATGCAGCACACTGTTCTAAATCTGAAAGCATAGTATTTACAGTTTCAATGTCCCACTCATCAGAGAGTGTACTGGGAGTAATGAAATCATTTAAAGAAATTTTAAACAAATGTGGAATTTTTAAATGTTCAGAAGGACCAAATACATCATATGAAACTTTATCCCAAACTATACCATCAGGTATTGGAATTGCTGTAATGTTCACCAGGGACAAGTCTCTGTTCACGGTGTGATGACGTATGTGGTTTCAGGACCAAGTTCACAGATTGTACCGCAGAGCGTTCTGGGAGATAATGTCCGTTCAGAAGCAGAAAAAGACAGTCACTGTGCCAATCCAAATTAACATGTATACTACCCCTATTGCAAACCAAATATGCAACCAAGGTGACACTAAGTAAGTCTTTTTGAACAAAAGATAGAATTGTAGAAGTTTCTCTTTCTTTGAAATGGGTGGCGTTTGATCAGGTTCACTTGGATCTGAAGAGAAATCATCGAAGTTGATGAAGTAGCCAGACGTAGTTCGATCTATCTTTGGTAGCTCTGCAGGTGTTGTAAAACTTGCAGATGTGTCGTTTGAAGGCACATTAATGTAAACATCATTGTTGGGCCGAATTGCAACTTGCATTGTTGTTTCTTCATGATGTTTTTCAATTTCAACTGGTGTGATTTGTACTCCATTATTCGTTACTCCTTCACATTGCGTAGTGGAGTCTTGAAAGGTTATTAGTCTTTCCATCTGAACTTCCTGTATAGTAGCAAGAGGAGATCTGAGGCTACTCAGGACCCCACGCGGCCTACTGTTGAGAATCGGCCACATGATGCGGTTTGATCAGATCAATGGAGACAAATCTTTTCTCTTTTTTGTCAGCAAGAGGCGGAAGAAGTACTGTTCTTGTTCCCACAACCGCCAGGACAGCTACAGGTGCTCTGTAAGATGGCCCAAACTCTCTTCTGTCCATGAACTTTTCCCTGGCCAGGTCCCCAATCTGTGGGACCAAGGCAGGTCTTGCCGGAACTGGTTTCACTTCCCCAATAGCGTTGCGTTTGACTTGCACGTTGCTTTGTAATTTACGGAATTCATTGAGTTCCTGTAAAACAGCCAAACGGTCATTCAGTTCAAATGGTTTTGCATCCGCCACTGTGCTGGCACAATCGAGATCAGGTACCCACATTCTTGTCCCAATCAGGATTTCATAAGGGGTACGGCCTCCCAAGGATTTTCTTGGCATATTATTGAGTGCCCTCTGGACCCCGTATAGGTGATTGACCCAACTACCCACCCGCACCTAATACCCTAGCTGTTAAGGATTGCTTTAGGTCCCGGTTTTTCCTCTCCACCACCAAATTTCCCTCGGGATGGTAGGGGGAGGAGTACCGCAAGGCCACACCCATACTTTCCATGGCTTCCTTGTAAGCCCGAGAGCTAAACGCAGGGCCACGGTCGGAATGTAACGTGCCAATTGCATATGTCCTGATGAAGACTCGCAAATCCTTTATAACAGTTCGAGCATCAGCCGAGCTCTGGGGCAAAGCCACAGGAATGTAGAACATGAATCCACCACCACCAAGATGTACTTGTAAGCCCCGTCTGAATTTAAGGGGCCCCAGTGGTCCAAATAGAAGCATGCGAGAGGTCTGTCTGAAATCAGTAATGGTGTTTGTGGTGGCCTGTGAATGGTGGAACCCTTCATCTGCTGGCAAATATCGCACTTCAGGACATAGTCCTTTGTTTGTTTTGTCAGGCCCTACCACCAGTAACGCTGCTTCAATAATTAAATTGTTGCAGTGACTCCTGCGTGTGCAGAGCCCAGACCCTCGTGTGCAGCTAGAATTAAACCTAACCTGTGATCTTTGTTTGGTATTACTCTATCCCCCACTCCTGGAATTTGAGCATATGGTGTGTTTTGCGCATTTAACTTGTAAAGGTACTTTAGTGGAAAGCCTTTTGGCAGTACGGCAGAGCCGTTCTTTGTGACATTGATAGCTACTAGTATATCTCCGCCTATTCTCGTGTGTGAACGAGTGATTGCAGCAACGGCGGCAGTTCACACTGTCGCCTTGGCGGCTTCATCAGCCAGTGAATTCCCTTCAACATGTATGCCAACACGCTGATGACTCAAGGTGTGAATAACTTGAGCCCGTGGCAGGCATGCTTTCAGCTTTGCCACTTGTTCCCATAACAATTTATGTTTTATCGTGCAACCCTTGGAGTCTTTAAAACCATTATGTCCCCAGTAGTGAAGATATTCATTGTAAGATTGCACATAGTAAATGAATCGCACACAATCAGTGTGGGGAATTCCCGATCCGTATACTGTAGTGCTAGTATCAGGGCTTTCAGTTCTGCCAGCTGCGCTGTACAATCTCCTAGAGATTGTGTAGTCGTATTGCTGGGATGGAACTTGCCATCCCGCATACGAACTTTCACTGTAGCACTTGCGGCGCTATATTGTTGTTTACTTCCAGTAGCCGGTTGGGCAGAACCATCAGTGTAAATTATGTATTCATACTGATCTAGAGGCAAGATTTCATTCGGGAGAGGGTATTCTTGTTCGTACTGCAGGAATGCTTGTGTTCTCAGTGTTGGATTATATCTGTATTCTACATCTGTTGCAGTGAGAGAATTAGCCCATTGTATCCATCATGGATGCAGTGCCTTTGCATTTGGAATGCTGGCTTTTGTTACCGCTTCTAAAGTCGGTATCGGGGCTACAACGATGATGCGTTTCTCCTGTGCTAGTGCTCTTTCTCTCCCTATAGCAGTCTGTACTGCCGTCAGTATTTATTCTGTTGCTGCAAATCTACTTTCAGCATTCATGTACAAATGAGATTTGTATGCGATTGGAACTGTCTCACCTTCATTGAACATGATGTAGGTATACCCTGATAACCCAGGGACGACCCATATTACCAGGTTGTGGACGTTTACTCGTGTCTGCAAGTGTTTTGAAGCTATCATGTCAGCTTGAACTGAACGTAGAGTGTCTGTATGTTCTTGAGTCCACTTGTTTGCTGTGAAATCTGGTCTGATTAGGTCGTAGAAAGGTTTGACTCTTTCTGCGTAGTCTTGAATGTATGTTCTGCCGAAATTTAGAAATCCTAAAATGGATTGTAAACCTTTCATAGTCTTTGGAGGCTGGATTAGCGCGCATTTTTCTAAAAAATTTGCGGCCAGGCTTTACCCTTCACTTGACAGCTCATATCCCAAAAATAGGACGCTGAGATGGGCAATTTTCGATTTTTTGAAGTTAAATTTGTAGCCCAAATTGGCAAAACCAACAATTATGTTGTTCACCCTGCACAAGTGTTCAAGTAATTCATCGTCCGTCAGATAAATATCATCTACGTAGGACACTGCCTCCTCATCGCAAGTTTGTAATAGCTCTGACACTCTTGACGAGAACAACCCGGGGCTATTCTTATAGCCTTGGGGCAGACAACAAAGTTGACGCTGAGTGCCGAGGGCAGAAAATCCTGTCAAATATCTGCTTTCAGGAGCTATATTTTGGCAGAAGAATCCATTCGAGATATCCAGTGTTGTTTTGTATTTTTTTCGCACAATGTTATGCATTAATGCGGCACTATGTGCGTTCTGAACTGCAAATGTTTTTGTGCATGTGTTCAAATGTCTGTAATCTAAAACCAAACGATATGTGTTGTCAGTTTTCATGACGGGAAACAAAGGGTTGTTCATTGGCGAGGTGCAAGTTTCAATCACACCTTGGTATTCAAGTTGGTCTAAGATTTCTTTGACCTGTTTCTTCGCCTCATTTTTAGGTCTCGCATAGGCAGCGCATGCGCTGCCTCTACGAGGCATGAAGTAATCTGTATTACTAGTTAAACTCCACCCATTGCATTTCTCTTTGCTTCGTCACTTACCATTGGCGAAATCTGGCATTGCTCTTCTTAACTTGCTCTTTGTTGGCTGGTGGTCCGTCACGTCATTTCCGTTTTCTTCCGTTTCTGGAGGAAGCAGCATTGATCAACTACTGTTAACTTGCGCTGCAGGGCGGCATCTTTTAATGTAGGCACTACTTTGTTTTTTTTTCCATGGCGCCTGGTTCGCGCCCCTCGCTCCTTGTTGTTCTCTTTAGGCTGAGGTCTTCCAGCCTGTACAGGGAGCCGCGCCGACTCTGCTGCTCCAGCCGCCTACTCTTGCATTTCGGCTCGCTCTCCTTGTTTTTTTTGTGGGGGCACGCCCAGACAGCACCGCCTAAGTACTGTATACATGGGATTAGTGGCTTGAAATTACGATGTTAGAGATTAGGCTGTTGCGGAGTTAATTTTGCGATGTGCCCAGCTCAGTTGTTTAAGTTAATCATGCCTGTAGTGTTTGTTTACGCAATAGCAGTGCTTTTGATAATTTTTGGGTTTGTTGCGTGTGATGTATTTTAAAGAAAAGGGCGAGATACTTTTTGCTCGCATGTGTATTGGCAACTTTGTAACAGTGCACGTGGTTGTAGTTAGCTGCAAATCTTTGAATAGCATTGCTTACGATAAATTTCAATACTTGCCTTGATACTCGCCTTGATAATACGTGAAACATGTAGTACTTGTAGCAGTAATTACGATGTTACAGATGACGCTGTTACGGAGTTAATTTTGCGATGTGCCCAGCTCAGTTGTTTAAATTAATCATGCCTGTAGTGTTTGTTTACGCAATAGCAGTGCTTTTGATAATTTTTGGGTTTGTTGCGTGTGATGTATTTTAAAGAAAAGGGCGAGATACTTTTTTCTTGCGTGTGTATTGGCAACTTTGTAACAGTGCACGTGGTTGTAGTTAGCTGCAAATCTTTGAATAGCATTACTTACGATAAATTTTAATACTTGCCTTGATAATACATGAAACATGTAGTAGTTGTAGCAGTAATTACGATGTTACAGATGACGCTGTTACGGAGTTAATTTTGCGATGTGCCCAGCTCAGTTGTTTAAGTTAATCATGCCTGTAGTGTTTGTGGCTTACCTACAACCGCTTTCACAGTGCTGGTTACAGCCGCTTTCGAAGACCTTAATTTGTGACAAAAGAGGTGCCGGGGCTTTTCTTAGGCGGCAGCTTTTAAAAAAAAATCTTTTGTGTTAGCCTTTGTAAGAAAGAAACCTACCGCTAACTAGACCTGGAGGTATCAAACCACTTTACATAAGCAAGAAAAGGCCGAGATACTTTTTGCGTGCGTGTGTATTGGCAACTTTGTAACAGTGCACGTGTTTGTAGTTTGCTGTAAATGTTTAAATAGCAGTGCTTATGTTAAATTTCAATACTTGCCTTGATATTCGCCTTGATAAAACTTGAAACATGTAGTAGTCGTAGCAGTAATTACGATGTTAGAGATTAGGCTGTTACGGAGTTAATTTTGCGATGTGCCCAGCTCAGTTGTTTAAGTTAATCATGCCTGTAGTGTTTGTGGCTTACCTACAGCCGTTTTCACAGTGTTGGATACAGCCGCTTTCCAAGACCTTAATTTGTGACAGTAGAGGTGCCGGGGCTTTACTTAGGCGCCAGCTTTTAAAAAAAAATCTTTTGTGTTAGCCTTTGTAAGAAAGAGCACAGAAACCATACAATTGGAGAGTGCATGTTGTTTAAAGGCAAACAGTGCGGAAATTAGCACTTGCATTTATGTTAATTTTAAAGGAAAATTTCAAAATATTTCTGGCGAAAGAGGTGCTGGGGCTCCTATTAGGCGACAGCTTTTTAAAGAAAGTTTTGGGTGTTTTGCCATTTCATCACCATTTGTGCCTTTAGAGCGCATCATGTGCGGTTTTTCAAATCCGTGCGTGTTTTTTCCAGGCCACACCAGCATTTTTTAACCACATAAAATCCTTTTAAACCTATGTTTACCGTATACACTTTACTTTCATATTATGTGTGGAGTTTTATCTACCGCTAACTAGACCTGGAGGTATCAAACCGCTTTACATAAGCATCTGCTGCATTAAATACAGACGCAAACATTTTTGTTAGGCACAGGGAGATTAACTGATTTGCCCAAAACCACAGATTCTTGAGCGTCCAGAGACTCGAACACCGTTCCTCAGCTCCTACCTCTACCGCCATAACAGTGAGGCCACATTCCGTCCAGATTGTGCCTTTGTTTACTATTTTGGCTTTTCACGTTCCCGGCGTGTTTTTCTAGTGCTTAATTTGTTACTAAACAGGTGCCGGGGCTCTTATTAGGCGGCATATTTATATTAAATGTTTGTTGTTTGCCTGCGTAATAAACAGCACAATATGTGTCTTACAACTGATACATACATCCGCTTCCAGATGTGCCTTTTATGCACATCCATATGTACCCCCAATAGCCGTATCTACTTTGTATATTCTTTTACATTCACCCCTCAATAACCGCCTTTTACTTCCCATACATCTACATGTGGCCAGCCATTTCCAGTTCCTTGTTGCTTCGTTGATGAAATAATATACATAAAAACCTAAAACAATCAGCACTCGCCTTGGTGCACGCTGCTGGCTCACGGCATACATTCTGGTGCTGGCTTCCTACGTGGCAGGTTTTCGTACAGGGATTCTGGTTCACGCTCATGTCGCTCGCTGCACAGCACACTCTAATGCTGGTTTTTCACTTGGCAGGGCATGTTTTTCTACACAAATCCTGGTGCACGCTTGTTTCGCACGCTGCACAGCATACTCTAATGCTGCTTTTCCACATGTCTGGTTTTCATGCACAGATTCTAGTGAACACCTGTGTCTCACGCTGCACAGTACACTCTAATGCTGGTGTTCCACAGGGGTATTTTTCATGCACTTATCCTGGTGCACACTCGTGTCTCGCGCGGCATTGTACAAATTTGATGCTGGTTTTCATACATGGATCCTGCCGCACGCTCGTGTCTCACACTTCACAGCACATTCTAATGCTGGTTTCCCACATGACTGGCTTTCGCGCACGGATCCTAGTGCACGCTCGTGTCTCACATTGCACAGCACACACTAATGTTGGTTTTCCACAGGGCTGGTTTTAATGTACAAGTTCTGGTGAACCTCTAATGCTCGTTTCCCACACAGCTGGTTTTCGTGCACCGATCCTGGTTCACGCTCATGCCTCACACTGCACATCACACTCTAATACTGGTTTCCCACATGGCTGGTTTTCGCGCACAGATCCTGGTGCACGCCCATGCCGCACAGCACATTTTAATAAGGGTTTTCCATAGGGCTGTTATTAATGCACGGGTCCTGGTGCACGCTCATGTCTCACACTGCACAGCACACTCTAATGCTGGTTTCCCACACGGCTGGTTTTCGCACACGGATCCAGGTGCACCCTCATACCTCATGCTGCACAGTACAATCTAATGCTGGTTTTCAAATGAGTTTCTCCTACTGCAGGCACAACATGCTTTCCTGCAACATTCAGTGCACCATGTGCACTTCCACTTTCCAAGCAGTTCAGGACAATGGCGGCCGCTTCTTTGCAAGGAAATAGGTCTCGTATTTACAAGAGTTTGAGCTGTTGGCATTGTAAATGACCATGCCTTTTATTTATGTGCTAATTAGCAAAACAGATAAATAAAAGTCATTGTCATTTACAATGCCAATAGCTTAAACTCTTGCAAATGCGAGACCTATTGCATTGCAAATGCTTGTTAATAGGGTACTGTCTCTGTGGAGTTGGAGAAGTTTTTAATGGGATCTCGTGGTGTTTGGACTCCACGTCCCACCCTACATGGTTGCGGTATAATGCCGGAGCTAGCGCTTATGAATGTTTCAAGGAAACAGGAACGAGGTCGGAAAAACTAGGCAAAATGACGCTTTCACCTTTTGGGCAATCCATCATAAATTCAGGCGGCCAATCTTTTGCTGCTAACAGGATGTCATATCCAAATGTCAAATTTCCCCAAAAGAGACCTTTAATTTTTCTTGAGATGTCCCCAGCTTTTTGGAGATTCATTTTGTGTAGACGGTATGGGACACTCAGTCTTGTATCAGGTGTTTCCACCGAGATGTATTCATTCAATACTGCTGTTACCAGAAATTCCTTCAGGTTCTGGCGAGCTATTGTTACTTCTGCCACGCTGTCTAGCATCGTCAGAGCCCATTCCCCGTTCAGAAGCTGAGTCCTCAATAACCTGGGCATTTCTAATTTTTAAGCTGGGCTACTTTCTTCTTTTTGTATTGAGTCTTTGCTTTATGTTGCTTTTCCTGTTTGATAATGAAATTTGAATTACGATGTGTTTCCCTTTTTTCCCTTTGGTCGATCTTCAGTCTTTTGTTCTGACCGTCCTTCCCTCTCTGAGTTTTTTGATGAACCCTGAAAGGAATGAAAGGAACGTGTATCAGTATCCTGATACCTGTCAGGTTTTATAATGTTTTCACGATTCCTAAGGTTATACCTCTTTTCAGAGGACTCCCATTGGGGAGACCCACCCCTTGATCGTGAATTATTTTCTTTATTATTATTATTATTATTTTTGGATTGATTATTATTATTATCCCTTTTCATTTCAGAAGAAGGGGTTGCTTGCTTTGAGTTATCCTTGTCAGAATTAATCACCACTTGTGATTTCCCTGGTTTGGCTACCAAACTATCTCTACCTAGTGAAGCATAGGATTACTCGATAATTTATGGTAATGCACGCTCCTGATTTGCAGGAGCTGTTTCCCTTAAGCGTAGGCGTATAGCCACTGCTGCTGCCTCCCCCTTGATGTTGCTAAGCATAATTGCCAAGACTTGGTCAAAATTACCCCTCAGTTTCATCCCCAAGTCCAGGGCAGGTCCTACCCCGTACTCATTCTGTATCTGTTTCAATACTTCAGGAATAACTGATATGGTCGGGGTACCGTGTATTCTAATGTACACTGCAGCAAAGATTGTTCCCCATGTGGTACAATCCTCAAGTGAGGAAACCATCCCCATTGGCAATCAAATTGTTAACATTGTGTTTTTCCTGCGGACCCGTATGGGGAAATACTGCTTCCAACTGTGCTATTTTCTGAGTAATCCAGAATGGTACTTGTTCCCTCTTTGTTGGGAAAGTACCCATTATTACTTTTAGTGTTTGTGGACTAATTATTGGTGTGTGTTGGGTCTGAACTTCGTTGGATTTTTTGTCTGGACGCCTTTCTGGGGAGTTTTTGTTGTCCCTGTGCTGATTTATCACAAACCGGTGAGCATAGACCTAAAAGACTTTACAAATAACTTTATTGAGACATCGACGAAGTGGACTGGTGTAGTGCCACCAAAGGTGACTTACCGAAATTAACAACCTTGACCTATAAGGAGTGTTAACCCTGCTGTGTAAATATACATTTATATGTTTTATTCAATACACAGTATATTAGAGGCTCCGAGGTATCCCCTGGGTGTGTCAATACTGATCTGATATCTGGCTAAGGTCCTGAGGAAGGTGGTACTATCATTCTTCAAACCACCGAAACGTGCGTTGACCAATGCTGCTCAGATCCTGCTATATGCAGTTACTTTAATTGGTCGCGGAGATTATACAATCCCTTGTCTCCCACCGTCCAGATATATGTATTAGTGACTGTGGTATGAGTGTAAATGAGTTGGAGTGCATGTGAGGTAATTTGTATGAATGTTCTTTTCTGTTTTGCTACTTGGGGGTTAGTGATATAATAACTGTTTTGTACGCAAATTTTATGATACAATTGTGTAATATTGTCTATACATGTTTCACGTACTGGTTTTATATTTAAAAGAAATGCAAAAGAAAACAAAAAGAATTTTGATAAAACAAAGAAAATAAATAAATTATGTGAATATTTATAAATATGGTTATTTTTTGGACTTTGTTGTTGTTTAGTTCATGATCAGCCTATGTTGAATTCAATTTCAGATTGATAAAAGAAATATAGGTCACGAGGGAGCTATCTTTGATTGTGTGGGGTCTGGACTGTTCCAGGTGGAGCAGATCTTGCAGGTTGTAATGTGAGTGTTCGCATGATGAACTGGACAATATGTCTGTATAGCCTGACCACTTCTTTATAAAGTGAACGCATTTCCCCTACTGGGAGTGTGTCTGTCTCAGGATGTGGAGTGTAAGTCGCTAAGACCGGCCACGTCCCTCCTCCTATGCTGAGCGGACCGAGTCTTACGACCGAAGTTGTGTGATTTAGGGCACGTTTAAACCAGTTTTTATGTTGCTGGTAAGTTAACGGGACCTCAATGTCCATGGGATGTATTCTTCCGGTAGATCCACTTCAATGTATTCGTGAAATAAATGTGTCTGTGAATCTGCAGGCGGAAATTTCACCCAGGAATAGAATACCTCTGATCCGAACACCTTGCGTGCCTCAATCACGAAAGTAACATGGCCACCTGTTACAGGCACACCATGTTCTAACAATCTCAGAGTTACTGCCTGTCTGCAGCTCTCTGTGATGTTTAGAGCATTAGCAAATACGTCTCCTTCCGCACTTCCACTGCTACTCGCAGGTTCAGTCATTTTGAAAGGAGAAGAAAGTAAAGGTTTAAGAGGTAGGGTTTAGCACAATATGGGAACTTTTAATCCTTACAAGCTTGTCTAAACCTTCAGCCAATACACAGGGTACCTGCTCAGCTGAGGAGGATAAACCTTCCCACTTCAGACGTCTCTGAAAAATGCAAGTAGGGCTGTCTGAGAAAGCACGACTGAACTACTCAGATTTTACTGTTAATATAAGAACCAAACCAACGTTGGCGGTGCCATGTCTTGTAGTTCCTAGGGCCCCCCAGGACCTGCGCGTTTTGGATGACCTAAACTGAGGGCTTGGTGTGCAGACAGACTCTGGACACTCCCACAGGATGAGTCAGCCATTAGACCAGCAAGCTCTACAGTGCCACTACCACCGCCCTGTATTCTACAGCGGTGTAGGTAGTTTCCGGCAAACACTGAACATGACAACCCTGATTCCTCAGGTATCGTGGAAAACAATACAGTATCTTTCGCTCAGTCACTCGTGCTTACTTTTCTCAGAATACACATAGAATGACGATTGGAACGGTTTCAATAATTATTTATTGATCAAGCGTCAGTCTAGTATGAAACATATTCGCTGCGACAATCAAAAGACAGGAGCAGACAAATGTAATTGCTAGCACCAATATCGTAAATAGCAGATACATTTCTACCATAGTGCTAATAAGATGAATAAAAGCAGACTATATAAAACAATAGCATTGGCGTACTCCTACGATGCGTAGTCTACCTAAATGTACCTAGCCTAGATATGTAGGTGAAGCATGTGTATGTAAGTGCTAGGATATATCCTAATGGAGCCAAGAATCTCCCGGGAAAGTGCTAACCCCTCACCTGATGGCTCTGAATGAAGGACCCCGTCTCTTTGTTGAGGATGGCACCCCGCAAGGGATGTCAGGTCTCTGCCTGTCGAAGGATCAGCCTGCAGAGTCTCGGTCCAGCCTGGAAGGAATTCTCCTCTCTGTCTGTAAGGGGGAGTGAGGGTCTTTTATACTAAAGTGGTCACTCCAGGGTTTCTTCTAGAATCGATATGTTTTGAAAACATTCACTAATCCTCTGCTAATCCTTTTCTAAACAAACAAACATGATCATGCACAGCTGGCTGTTGCCCATGGATGAAAAAAAGTGGTGACCCTTAAACAGAATAAATCTGCCGTGCCTGGGACATTTTTATGTACGTCAGGTACAGGGATTAAGATAGGGTACCAAGAGCCTGATGTCGGAGAGACAGAAGTAAGCTACTAGGTAAAAGGTCACCTGTGTAGGACTATTATGTTGTATGGATGGGACAAAATGTATGTAATTGGTATGTACATGATGGGACTATCCTAAAGGACATGAAAATTTCACACTTTAGGAGCGATGTAAGAAAATGCCTGTCCTTCTGATCTGGCTCTGTGTATGTGTGTGTTGTGTGCAAGTAGGAGTCCTGTGGAGCAGAGGTGTCTGGGTGGTTGATGATGCGACTGTTCAAGTAGGTGGAGCCTAAGTTGTTGAGTGTGTGTGAGGAGTTTGAGTATTGTGAGCCGATGGATCTCCATGAGGTTTGGTGTGCTGTGAGTTCTGAGTGGGAGGTTGGGGATGAGTCCTGGATGATAAATAGTCTTCTGGTGAGTTGCTTGGTGATCCTGACATAGGGGGAGTTCTCGTAGTACAACTTACTGGTAACTAGGATGTGAGTGATGGGTTTTCTGGTGTTGCTTGGGAGCCATTTGAAACTCTTATTATATCTTCAGGGTGTGGAAGCAGGATACAGCTATGGCATTGATTTGTGCGGTAATGTCAAGTTTGCAGACCATAATTCCAAGGATCCTGGCGTGGATGCCCGGTGTGGGTCAGAGTTCGAGTACGGCCGTTCACTACTTGGAGCCCCATGGCAAGGTTTTTTTGATGAAGATCACTACTTCTGTCTTGTTGAGCTTGAGACAGTTGGCTTTCTTCCAATAAGTGAATTTGGTTTTGCAGGCAGCGATTTTGCTTCTTTTGTTGGGGGTCTTGCCTGAGAGAGAGAGTATGAATTGTGTGCCGTCGGCATAGGAGACGATGTTGATGTGTGCATGGTTGATGTTGCTAGAGGGATCATTTATGTGATGAGGAGGATGGGGCTGAGCGATGAACTTTGAGGCACTTCCCAGATGAGTTTGCGAGCTTCCGTGGACTAAGGTGCCTAGTTGTGTTCCATCCGTTAAGAAGGAGCAGATCCAGTGGAGAGCAAGTCCTTGGATGCCAATCTCATGCAGGCGCCTAATGAGGAAGGAGCATGAGACGGTGTCAAAGACTGTAGAAAGGTTTGGGAGAATGAGGACTGCTGTGTCTCCTCTATCAAGGATCATGGGGATGTTGTCTGTGGTGGTGAGTGCTGTTTCTGTACTGTGGTTGGGCCTCAATTTGGACAGCATGGTGCTTAGGAGCTGGTGGTTGCTGAGGTGGTGGGTGAGGGGTCGGTTGATTAGTTTCTCTAAGCCCTTGGACAGGTATGGCAGGAGGGAGATGGGTTGGTGTGCGTGACTGGGTCAGTTGATGGTTTCTTGAGCACAAGCATGATGGTGGTTTGTTTCCAGGTGGCTGGGAACGTGGCTGAGTCAATGGAGGAATTGCAGATGAGTATTAGTGCTTTACTGATCTGTAGGAGTCCTTTGGTGAAGGTGTGGGCAAGGGTCAGATGGGGCCCCCGGATGGATGGTCTTTGAGGAAGCAGCGATTTTGACTTTGGTGAAAGCGGGTCATAATTTCAGGGTTCTTTCTTTGGCCATGATGTGAACTTGAGTTGCAACAGTGACGTGGTCTGGTTGAGGGGTGAGGTTACCGTATATAGAGGTGATTTTGTTGCAGAAGAGAAGTGATGTAAGACAACGCCCATCCTCCTGTGTGTGCCTTTATACCTATATTTGTGCCCTATGTGTGCATGTAAGCTGTGTGTCCACTTACAGTATACAAAAGTCAAACATATTGGCTTTAGTATTGCTTGGTATTTTTCTTTATTCTTCTACAACTTATGCTCACTGTTCACTGTCTTGAGCTTAATTTTAGTGCCTTGCTTCCCTTTGATGCATTTCATCCTTTGTTTACACTTGATGTCTTAATACCAAATGCCATAAGAAAAATGTGTGTGTCCTCTTCTAACCTTTTCTTCTGCTGCTGTAACCGCCTGTGTTTGCTCCCTGTGCTGGCTTACCTGCTAACGTGCTGTCACTTTACATTTTATTTTGTGTACTTGATATTTTCAGCATTATCTCCTCTTAATTGCATTTAAATGTTCTTACTACCCCTTCAACCTCCGTGCTTAATTCACCAACCTTTCATTTGCCTCTTTTTGTTTATTGGCTTCCTATCCTTCCCTTCAGCCCTCATCCGAGTCATTCTATTTTGATTGTTGTGCTATTATCATGTTTCCTCACTCTTCGAGTCTTTACCATAAGTTTCCCCGACCATGTTAAGGTCTTCAAACCCCCTTATTTGTTTCTTCTTATCTAACCCATGTAATCTATCTACCTGCCTGAACCCATCTAATGTAGGAAGTGTTTACGAAGGTCCAGAGTTAGGCTTGTTACAGTTTCTACTAAAAAGTTTTTACTAAGGTCTGTTTATGTTCTTTTTATTTATTTATGACATTTGTATTCCCCTTTTATCAGTATGCCCCATTGTAGTGATCATGTCCACTCAGTCGCTATTTTGGAGGTGCCAGAAGAATGACTTTGAAGGATACAGGTTTCTACAACGTGTGCAGAGATCGCAACACATAGTTTTGCACAACTATAAAGTCATTCTTCAACATACATTCACACGTCTACTCCAGGCGCAGAGATTTCTGGAATGTTGTCAGTCAAATGAGTCACAGTTGACTGGGCTGAGCTGCCTGCTGGCTGCTCCTGGTGGGGTCTTGTTCTAGTCTTGATCAAGTCCACTCAGTTCAGGTGATTGAAGGAGGTTTATTGCAAGATGGTACAAGATCACAGGGAGACCATAAGTAGACCAGATCAAGACTAGAACAAGACCCCACCAGGAGCAGCCAGCAGGCAGCTCAGCCCAGTCAACTGTGACTCATTTGACTGACAACATTCCAAACCATGTCATCACTGTAGGATTCTACAGGCAGGGCATGCATAACCATGAAGTCAGGATATAACATATCCCCCTTTCTCCCAAATGAACAAAAGAACAACAATGAGAGAAAAAGAGAGAAGAAACCAGAAAGAGAAAACATAGAGGAAACAGAACCGCAAAACAATCTAAAGAAGAGCAACATCAGATAACAGAGAAGAAAGGAAAACAAACATAGAAACCATCCTCCCTTCTTACACAACAGAAAAGAAGAAAAAACAACAACGTCAGATAAAAGAAAGCACAAAAGACTGCCCCAAAGCACACCCACTGGCCAGAACAGGAATGAATGGAGGCTGAAAAAGGAAAACTAACAGAACACAGGGCTATAGGCTGCGACGAACGCAGGAAACACGACAGAAAAGCAGAGGAAAGCCCAGAATCCACAAGAGAGACAAGAAGAAGACCTCAGAAGGAAAACAGAAAAGAAGAAAGAAACAAGGAAGATGAAGAAAATAAGGGTGATTCTTCATCTAAACACCATTATCGTTACACAATGACAAAAATGTAATGCAAAGATAACAGTGCAAATATAGCAATAAAAAAAATACAATATAAACGGAACATACTTAGCAATAAAAGCATGAAATGCATTCAAAAAGAGTAAAAACGTAAGCTAAATATGTAAACTCGAATGCATGGGTGAGAACCCATGACTAATCTCTTGGGATAGAGATGCGTTGTGCACAAAACTGGTAATGCTCCCCATACACGTGTAAGGACCAACTTTGTGTGGAAAAACCATACCGTGCACTGTCGTGATGTAACTGTGTTAATACAGCACATATGAGTAGGTACTCATGACAAATTCCCAAAAAAAACAGTGTATGGGTGGGAACCCATATACTTAATGCAAAGGGGCTACACCCTTGCATAGCTCCCAGGAGGGAGGTAGAACAGAGTTGTGCACACCCTATGTAGGGTAAACAAATAAGACGAGAGGTGTCCGTGTATGGACAAATAGTGTGAATATACCACACTGTGCACTAAAGCAACATAAATGTTAGCTTTTCGGGTAGGAGCCCGTGACTAAAATGTGGGTAGGAACCCGAACACATGGGTAGGGACCCGAGACTAAAATGTGGGTAGGAACCCGAACACATGGGTAGGGACCCATGACTAATCTCTTGAAAAAGAGATGGGTAAAAGAATTGAAATAAAACTGTGTACAAGAAAACAGTGAGCAGATGGGACTTAAACCCATTGCTGGCAAATGGGACTAAAACCCATTGTAGTCCCTGTGTTGGGAGACAAGTGGCAAGCATGAGACAGTGAAAAATGGACTCTTTACGGCGTGTACCCTGACGGTGTGTACCTACAGGGTGTATACCTAGGATCCATGAACCATATAGAGACATAAACAACAACGCGAAGCAATGGAGTATGAAGCAAAATGTAGTGGTTTAGAGATGTGACCCACACCGGTGAGCGACTACTCACCCGAGTAACGCTTCCTAGAACATCCTTTGTATAAGGAAATAATGATCACTGAAATGTGGGCAGCTAGACCCATAACACTGTAACATTGTAACTCCAACCATAGAACATTTGAAAACGGAGCTAGAACTCACCAACACCATTAATACAGGTAGGTAAAAAAAATAGCACGTTAAAATTACCCACCCCAATAAACGTATAAAACTCTCCAATGCATTGGAGCATAAGACATACCATACAACAAAATGCCACAATGTGATACACAATGCCTTCAACAAAGATCAGCACAACTGTCTGTAAACTTGTGCAAACCGCTCCGTAAGGCATAGAACAAGAATATTTAAAAAATGTAGAAACTTAGCTGCAGAGCGTCCCTTCATATACTGGAGAACAATCACTGGAATGTCCCAAGGAAACGCCATATTCTCCTATTGGTAAAACGTTGCAGCATCCGATGAGAAGAACAACAAGAACAGCATCCAATGAAGCTTCCAACCGCCTCACCGGTTAACAGCAACGAGATCCGGAAAACTTTATGAACGTGACGTGGTTGGCAAAGCAAGTGGTTGGCAAGAACTTGAGGAAAATGCAGAGGACTTCAAAATGGAGGCACGCTGTCGACGTCGCTGCAGGCTGGCTCACGGTGCGTCTGAGCACCAAAACGTCTCAAAGTAGCCGTGGGCGGCGAAGGTGTCACAACGTAGGACATCATGGAGAATGACCGACGTCACAGGGGATGAGTGACGGCTTCGCTGGGTCGAGAGAGGAAGGTAAGGCTGCACGCGCACTTTTTTAAAAGCTGCACACGCAAGATGAGCGCGAGATGCCAGGCTCGTGAGGAAATTTGAAAGAGGCGGTTGAACAGCCAAATGTCGAGGGGGCAGCTGGGGGCCCAAAAATGAATAACAGTAAACTTACCCCAGAAGTCCACAAATGCAACCGTAACAAGAATGGTTGAAAGACAATTATACACCAAACGGTCACCACACCAGACTTGCTACACTTGAAGTGTGGGCCCGTGGGTAGAAATCTCTGCGCCTGGAGTAGACGTGTGAATGTATGTTGAAGAATGACTTTATAGTTGTGCAAAACTATGTGTTGCGATCTCTGCACACGTTGTAGAAACCTGTATCCTTCAAAGTCATTCTTCAGGCACCTCCAAAATAGCGCCAACACCTGGCAGTAGACGGATTTGGCGCAGGACAAAAACGTTGATGAGAGAGAGACTTCCCTTCACAGAAAGCACAGTACAAGTAGAGGTAGCAGTGAGCAAGCAGCAGTCTTCCTTCCCATAGTGCAGACATTGATAAATGGCAGGCAGCACAGATTAAAGCCAGAAACAAACTTCTTCCAGACAGTGCAGACGTTAAGGAGTGGCAGGCTTACCCTCATAGAAAGCACAGGACGCAGTTAGGTAGTGGGGAGTAGACGCCCAAGACAGGATGGGCAGCTCTTGTAGTGGCACTTCCCCAGACGCACAGGAACAACTGGCAGACTGCTGTGGGCGACTGATGGGAGGTCACTGGTGGGGTCAGGATACCAGTTGGGTTGAAGAAACTTGAGTTGCAGTAGTTTCTGTATTTTTAAAGTTGCTTGAGGTTCTTGTAGAGGTGACAGGAGCAGGTTCTTTTGAAGATCGTCGCCAAAATTCTGTAGTGATCAAGTCCACTCAGTTCAGGTGATTCAAGGAGGTTTATTGCAAGATGGTACAAGATCACAGGGAGACCATAAGTAGACCAGATCAAGACTAGAACAAGACTCCACCAGGAGCAGCCAGCAGGCAACTCAGCCCAGTCAACTGTGACTCATTTGACTGACAACATTCCAAACCATGTCATCACTGTAGGATTCTACAAGCAGGGCATGCATAACCATGAAGTCAGGATATAACACCCATGTAATCAACATGGTCCAGTGCCCTGGACGAAAGCAATTCACATATTCTATTTGTAACTGTAGTAGCATTGCAATGTTTTGTGTCTTTTACCGCAACTGATACCTGGTATTAGGACCAGACGGAGACATTTCTGAGATGGTCTCTACTTGTCTCCTCCTCTCTCAGGCTGTGCCCTGCATTTGAAGCAGATTCAAAGGCTGGGAGGGATTCCTGTAACATTGAGTCTTGTATTGTATGTAGGTCACCACTCTTGTCTCCCATCCTACCTACCCGTTTGACTTAAGTTTCAGTCTGATTACTGTCCCGGACAGAGCTGACCTTACTGTCCCGTTGAGACTTTGCAGGTTAAAGCTGAAGGCAGGTGGGCTGTGTAAACGGGAATTTCTCATTGCCTCCTGTTTGTGGTTGTTTAACCAGTGATGGCGTAAGGTAAATGATTTTTTTTTTTAACCTCCTAATATTTTCGTAAAATAATTAATAAACATGTTCGTTTAAGTAAATAACCAACAATGTATGTTACATGTTAAGGGTTAAAGGTAACACGCTATTCCGTGTGCAAAATAATCAACTTATAATTGTTTACGTGTCTAACATAACATAATATTTGCGTACTAATTAAATAATAAACGCATGATCTGTGCTTTTAAATAAAACGTGTGGTTGCAAAATAAAGCGATGGTAAGTAAGGGACAGCTTTATATGTTGCTTTTTGCTAGGTAATACCTAATTGGGGTACGTAGAAAGACGGGAGGGAAACGAAAGGGTTTATATTTCTTTGTTTTAACAATATTTTGTTTATCTTTGAAAATAGTGCGCTTAGGCCTGTCGAGCAGCGATATAAAATGGCCGCCAGTTGCTAGAGTACGCATGAGCGGGGAACCATGTGATAGAGGAGAGAGGCTGTGGAAAAAGGATGATCACGTGCTGGTGTTGAGAGGCTAAGATGAAAGTATGGTCAAGGCTATTGTGACCTTTCTGAGCAAATGTGTGCCAAGATGATCAGCAAGAAGCGTGAGAAGTCCAACTGAATCAATGGACGGAACTGTTAAACCCAAAATGTAGCAGAAAAAGATACAAATTGGACTGATCGAAGCGGATGAGCAAATGCATGAACTGTGGGAAACGATGCATGCATGGACATTCCACAAGGAACTGGTTAAGACCAGGAAGTTTGATTAAAAATGTATATGGGCCTGAGGGGACCAATGAGAAAGAATCACGCCATGAAGATGAAACATTTTATTCTGTAAGCTAGAATTAGGGTATAAGAAGACCTACTCTTGGTGGGAGGGGTTAGTTGCTGCGGGAGTTGCTGAGGTAGATGCTGCGGGAGTTGCTGGGATGCTGGTTAGATGCTGGAGAAGTTAGATGCTGTAGATGGGTGAAGTTGCGGTTGCTGATGCTGACGAGCTGATGCTGCTGCTGCTATTTTATTTTTCCAGTTGAGTATAAGATGTTGGTTTAGGAGAATTTTTCCTGATAGATTTTTTATTTTAGAACTATTAGATTTTCCCAAGATAGATAGATTGATCTTTAGAGTTCTTACTATGATAACCTTATTTTTCCGTCTAATAAATATGCATTGCAATTTCATTTTATTCTTATATTGATTATAAATGTAATGATCTGAATAATAAGCTTAACCTCATTTCTTGCATCAAACTTGATATAAACTTTATTATTCTTTAAACAAATGACTCAGTGATTCTTTAGCTCAATGATTAAAGTAAATTGATGAAGAGTTTATTGTGATTGGGCTGGTCTTAATCACCATCAACTGATTCCTACTAATTGGTCCATCGACCAATGAGCGGAATACCTTAAAGCAAATGAGAAGTATTATGTCATGTTAAAAGAGGTATCCCGTCTCCTTCCAGCTGAATCATTTTTCTCCTAGGTTGTTGACGAAGGAAATCCAGGGAATAAATGAGTAAGTGAATGTATATGCGGTGTTATGGGCCCCACCGACATATGGATATAGTGTGTGTGTTGAAGGAATAATTGCACCTGGATGACCGAAGTATATAGGAGAATAATTTTTATTGTTAGCGCTGGATCAGATTTCTTGGTAGCAGAGTTATGGTTATTATAGATTAGTTTGGTGATTATTGATTATTGATTATTGATAAGTTCATGTCTAACACTTTTTGTTGAGTCGCGTTATGTTATATGTAAGTTTTCACGCTTCCGGGAAGTAGGAAGTGGAACACGTGTGGCAAGAGAAGTCACATGGAATGGTGCATTGTCTGAATTCATATTGGTGATAACACAGGTTGTGTTATGATAGGGACATTTTCCGTATAAAAGGTGTGTAAGTGAAATAGTGATCGGTTTTTCTTGTGAAACTCTGGCCTTAATTCTCAGGAGCAGTATAGTCTCCACATGTGTTTTATCCCCAGAGAAACGGGTTTACTGATTGCTTGAAAGAAGGGTAAGGTAGAGGGAAGTACTACTTTATCGGCGAAACTGAAAATTCTGTGGTAGGGTAGAGGTAAGCGCTGCCTACTGGAAAATACAGAGTTCTTGTGTAAATGGTCAAAACTATCTTTTGGTTTAGCGAATCAGACAATGGAAATGTGTTTTAAATGTTGTAACTAACGAAGAATTGTTGAAAAAGAAATTGCCGATAATTTTTGTAAAGGAGGGGTCAAGAGCAGAAGTGACGTAGACAAAAGCCGCGCTGGGATTGGACAGTGCGCGGTAGACAGAAATCGCTCTGATTGGAGGTTTGGTGTGAGTCGCGCTAGTATTGGTTGGAATAACGCATACAGAACAGTGTTGAATTACTGATCAATTGAGGAGAAAAGAGATTGTGAATCATGTCGTATTATGAGTATGGTAGAGAGAAAACGTCATGGATGACGAAAGTTAAGAATTTCTTTAAGAAAGACAAAAAGGTAGTGACTAGAGAGGGACAAATAATTCCTCCGCCGAAATCACCAGCTTCGCATATGATGCTGAAATATGGATATCATACATGCATATGGTTAGAAAATTGGACAAAATATACCAAGAATGATGGAGCTTTGGCTTTCCCTGAGAATGGTTCATTTAATGTAGCTGTACTACGAAACTTGAGAGAAAAGATGGCAATGTTAGAACCTAGACCTAGACCGACACAGTTTGAAGCTTTAACGGAATGGGAAGATGAGATGTACGAACGAGAGAGATTCAGAGGATTAAAGAATCATGAGTTTGTGCCTGGAAGTTTATGGGGAGTAAATCATGAGGACAGAATAAAGCGTTGGAGATGTGCTAACATGACAGGAGGTTTGTTTCCAGCTTTTACAGTTGAGGAAGAAGCAAAGAGAAAGTGTACAGAGAAAAAGAAACATGTAGTGGTAGAAAAGTATGTGTATGGTGGTAGTGAAACAGATGACGAATTGCTGGAAGATATTTTAAACAGAAACCCACCTCCATACCAAAAGACTTCTGCGGTAGTGACACCTAATGCACCGCCAATGGAAACTGGGAGGAATAAAAATACCGAACGAAGAGATGAGACAAATAGGTCACAAGATCAATTAAAAACTTCACAAAATGAAGAGATAGAAAGTGACAATGCAACTGAATTAGCAAAAACGACAAGAGAATTGACTGAGAAAATAAGAGAATTGACAAAGAATATGAAAGCTGTAACTGTACCAGTAACGATAGGTCCAGTAATGCCAATTTTTGAGAATCAGAAAATTGATGAACGTTCTTTAGTGATTCCCATGAATTCACATGTGCAAAGAAAAAGAGAAGGGATGGAACTGAATAATGAAGGTGCACACAATTTGGCTAGTACATATAGACCAAGCCCACCTACTAATTTGACGATAATTGAGAATGAGATTAGGAGAATGCCTATGGTGATGGAGTCTGCATAGGTTGAAAATAGACATGGAAGAATTGATTTTAGGGACAATTGGTACAGAAAAATTAAAAAATTATCAGGATGATGAGATTATGTTTTTGTGCAAAAGTCTTACATGGAGAGCTAGAAATTTACATGACAAATTGGAAGAGACAGCGAGTGAACTAGGAGTGGAGTTTGTAAAAGTGAGAACGTTGCAGAAACCATACAGAGTAGATTTTTGTGAGAAGGATATAGAGAATTTGAACACATCAGGAAGACTGACTCAAATAAAAGAGTTAATTGTTTTATTGAGAAAATGGGGTGATGTGGATAGATGGAGAAATAGATGGTCGAAAAGGAATGAGAAAACAACAGATAAAGCATCTTTGGCTTTTGCAGTGACAGATAAGGAACCAGTTGTAAGGGAATACCCGATGAGAGAAACTCCAGGAGGTAGTTATGTGCATGTTCCATGGACCAGGCAGGATATACTGTCATTTACAAATGACTTCCCAAAGTTGAGAGAGAAGCCAGTAGAATGGTACAGACAAGTGGAAAGATTTGTTAAGGTGTCAAAAGTGTTGTGGATAGACCTGGATGGATTGTTTGATATAGTAGTGCCAGCTGATTTGTGGACAGAATGTAAGATTACAATTGATTGGCCAACTGTAGAATATCCAAGGGACGCTAAAACAGGAGCGCCAGGACCAGAAGTGATGAGGAAGTACGACCAAGTAATTACCTTTTTGAAGAATAAGATTCCACCTAAAGAAACAGATTGGGTAAAAATTGACAGAACAACACAGGAAAGTAAAGAATCAGTGCATGCATACTATGAGAGGCTGTTGTTGGTTTTTAAACAGTACAGTGGTTATGAGACACTAAATGAGAAGGATATGAGTCATTTTGTATATAGATTTGTGTATGGATTGAAACCAGAGATAAGTGAAATGATTAAGCAGCATATGATTTGTTGGCAGAATAGCACAGTGGATGAGGTTTTGAGATATGCTAAGTATTGCAGTGATGATATTGAGTGTAGACAGCGTAAATTGAAAGAAAAGGCCATGTGGGCGCAGGTGAAAGTTGCAGAGAAGCAAGAAGCTCAATTAAGTAATACTGGTAATGAAACAGGACAGGTTAGATCCCGACCAAATATAGGTAAAGGAAAAGGACAAATGAGCATAGATGAGGCAAAGAAAAAGTGGCCATGCCACAACTGTGGAAAGTTAGGACATTGGAGAAACGAGTGTAAATTTCCTCCAAAACCTAATGTGGAAAATCAATCATTAAATTCACAGGTGCAGAGATGAGGTAGTTACTCAACAAGGTCAGGTGCCACAACCACCACTTCCCAAGAGTGTTAACCAACAGAAATACAGTGCAGAAACAGGATTCTACGGAGGAGAACAGGTAACACAGTTGCCGCGTGCAGCTGCAATTTCTCAATATTGGTTACGACAGGATGAGGAGGACACGGATGAAAGTTTCTGACGGTGCCTAGGAGAGGGGGAAGAGTGCGTGCTTGGCGCAACTCTAGAGGTAGATCAGTCTGGTCCATTTGTGGATGGAGAAGTGAATGGTGCAAATGTAACATTCCTTGTTGACACTGGAGCTACCCGTTCTACTGTTAGGTCAGTGGAAATACCAAACCTTCCTCTCTCAGGTGAACATATCCAAGTAGTTGGAGTTTCGAATCAGCAAATTAAGACGCCTCTTACTAAATTAGTGGAGGTAAAGATTGGTCCATTTAGTGAAATGCACCGATTTGTGGTATGCGATTGTAGTCCCGTGAACTTATTAGGACGCGATTTATTGTGCAAGATGAATTGCACTATCTATTGTACCCCAGACGGAATTGCATTTCAGACTCCAGATGAGGATGTGCTGTATAAAATGACAATGGTGAATTTAGAACCAGAAGTAAATGGTTTGTTTCCTGTATTTGATGCAGAGAAAATCCCAATTGAATTGAAAAAGACAGTGAAAGAAGAAGTGTGGGACTTTACAGGAGAAGATGTAGGATTAATGAAAGGAGTAGATCCCGTTAAAATAACAGTGAAAGAGGGAACGAGTTACCCAAATACGCCCCAGTATAAATTGACATCAGAGATAATTGAAGGAATAACGCCAGTAATAAACAAAATGATTGAACAAGGGATTTTAAAAGAAATCATGAGCAGTCCATGTAATTCGCCAATAATGGGACTGAAAAAGCCAAACGGAACATATAGAATTGTACAGGATTTGAGGAAGGTAAACAAAATTGTTGTGCCTTGTTGCCCAATAGTACCGAACCCTGCTGTGATTCTATACCAGATTCCACGGGAAGCAGAATGGTACACAGTAATTGATTTATGTCATGCATTTTTCTCTATTCCATTGCATCCAGATAGCCAGCCATTATTTGCGTTCAGGTTTGGAGAGCGTATTTTGGCATGGTGCCGAATTCCTCAAGGGTACACAGAAAGTCCCTCAATCTTTAATCAAATCCTAAAGAAATCATTGGAAGATTTAAGAATGCCAGAAAAGTCAGTGATGGTTCAGTATATTGATGACCTACTGGTGGCATCAAAAACGAAAGAAGCATGTGTCAATGATACAATTGCTTTGCTGAATCATTTAGCAAAAAGAGGACATAAAGTGTCCCCTTCAAAATTGCAGTTTTGTGAACAAGAAGTCCAGTATTTAGGGCATAAAATTGAGAAAGGAGTGCGAAAGGTAACGACAGAAAGAATAAAAATGATTCAAGGAATGAGAGCTCCAATGACAAAAAGAGAGGTAAGAATGTTTTTGGGACTGGTTGGATATTGTCAACAATGGATAAGCGGTTTTTCACTGATTGCTAAACCATTGCAAAAACTGACAAAGAAGGATGTTAAAGATCCTTTTGAAATGAATGATGAAGAAATGAAAGCATTCAGAGAGTTGAAAAAGAAATTGTGTGAGGCTCCAGCATTAGGAATGCCTGACTATGAGAAAGATTTTGAGCTGTATTGCAGTGAAAGAGATGGATGTGCATTTTCAGTTTTGGTACAGAGACATGGAACTATGAAAAGACCAATTGCATATTTTTCAGCTGTTTTAGACCCTGTAGCGAAAGCGTTGCCTGGATGTTTGAAAGCAGTTGCTGCTACTTGTGTGAGTCTGGAACAGAGTGAAGGCATAGTGATGGGATATCCACTGAGAGTATATGTTCCCCATTCTGTGGAAATTCTCTTGACAAGAACAAAAACCCAATACATGACACATAGTCGGCTGACTAGGTATGAAAAAGTAATTTTGAGTGCAGATAATGTGACCATTGACAGATGTATGAATGTGAATCCTTCGACATCATTGCCAGATGAAGAGAGTGTGATTGAAATGGATGAAGTAGATCACGATTGTCTGAATGTGCTTGAATACTGTACAAAACAAAGGTCTGACATACGAGATGAGCCTTTGAAAGAATCAGATTATATTCTGTTTGTGGACGGGTCATGTTTGAGAACGAGTGATGGAGTTCTAAGTGCAGCATATGCAGTTTGCACAGTAGCAACTGTAATGGAAGCATCTTGTCTGAAAGGGGTACGGTCTGCCCAAGTCGCAGAATTAGTAGCTCTGATTCAAGCATGCAAGTTGGGAAGAAATGTACGGGTTACGATTGTGACAGATAGCCAGTACGGCTTTGGGGTGGTGCATGACTTTGGTCAGATTTGGTCACAAAGGGGTTTCTTGACGTCTGCAGGAACGCCAATTAGAAATGGAGATTTTGTGAAAAAGCTGCTTGAGGCGATACAGCTGCCTAAACAGATTGCTGTTGTAAAGTGCAATGCACATAAAAATGGGGAAGACTACATAACTGTTGGTAATAAATATGCTGACGAGATGGCACAGTACTGTGCAAAGAATGTGGTTTCATTAAATAAAAGTCGGGAAAGAGAGCATATTTCTTGTCCTTTGCTTTTTACTAACTCTATTGAGACATGGGATGAGGTGAGACAGTTACAGGAAGCTGCAGATGATGAGGAAAAAGATACATGGATAAAAGCAGGATGTAGAAAACATGAAGAAAATGATGTTTGGGTTTACAGAGATGAGAGACCAGTTATGCCTGATAGCATGATTTCTGACATGGCACGGATGTACCATGGACAAGCCCATATTGGGAGAGATTCAATGATCAGACTTTTTAGACAAACATGGTATAATCCAAAATTCAGAGCCATAGCTGAGAGTCTTTGTCAGAGATGTCTTATTTGTCAACAGTTAAATCCAGGAAGGAAGACAGTAGTGAGTCTAGGAACAATAGGACGAGAAGGAGGTCCTTTCACTAGAATGCAAATGGATTTTATTGAAATGCCACCTTGCAATAGACTAAGGTATGTCCTAGTGGTCGTCTGTTTGTTTTCCCGTTGGGTGGAAGCATACCCAACAAGAAGGAATGATGGTATTACGGTAGCAAAACTTATGCTGCGAGAATTCATTCCGAGGTATGGTTTTCCAGTCACGATTGAAACAGATAGAGGAACACATTTCCAAAATGAATTAGTTAAACTGATTTGTGAAGCACTTAGTATTAAACAGAAACTGCATTGTGCATACAGACCAGAGGCTTCTGGAATCGTAGAGCAAGTGAATGGAACAATCAAAAACAGGTTAGGAAAAATGTATCAAGCTACAGGACTCAAATGGCCAGATGCCTTGCCATTATTTTTAATGACAATCAGAAGTATTCCGGAAAGGAAAACTGGACTCAGTCCCCATGAAATAATTATGGGACGAGCAATGAGACAAGCACAAGTACCTGTCAACAAACTACTGACTATAACTGATGATTTAGTGCTGGATTATTGCAAAGGATTGGCTGATGTGGTGCGTTCTGTGTTTCATCAGGTTGGACCGGATGCGACCACTCTTGAAAGAAAACCAGCTCACGACTTGAATCCAGGAGATTGGGTCCGCATAAAAGTCCACAGGAGAAGAAACTGTTTGGTTCCTCGCTGGGACGAACCACGACAAGTGATCCTGGTGACAACTACTGCAGTCAAGTGTGCAGGAGTGAAACACTGGGTGCATGCCAGTCACACTATCAGAGTTCCAGAACCTGAAGATCGACAAGTGAGTCGACATCTGGAAATATTGGATAACAGTTCAGCATCAGAAACAGAAGAGGAAGCAAACCGGGTGCCACAACCTGAAGATCGACAAGTGAGTCGACATCTGGAAGACCCAACTACAAGTGCAACGACAGAAGAAGTAGAGGAAATAGCTGAAGTTCCAGAACTTGAAGATCGACCTGTAAGTCGACATCTGGAAATATCAGATACCAGTTCAGAATCTGATACAGATCATTCGGATTGTGAAGAAATCCAGAAAAGAAATTGGAAATTTGAAAGCATAATTGAAGAAACTGAGCCAGAAGATAGTAGCAGTGAGCAACCAAGTACAAGTTGTGGTAAAAATCCTTCAAAGATAATACTAATAGATGAAGAAGGGAGAGTTTCAAACAGAAATTTAGAAAATTCGGAAGATCCCCGAGGAGCAATAGGGACAGATAGTCAAACACAAGAACAGGGAAATTTAGAAGCAGATAGAGAGACTGACAAAAATTCGGAAGAACCTCGAGGAGGGACAGAAATAGGTGAACGAAGGAAGATAAGAAAAGAACCACAAGTAGAAGAAAATGAAATTATAAGTTTCAAAATAAGAGGCAATAACGAAATAATTGAAACAGAGTCTGAAGAAAGTGGAGAAGAAAGAAACCAAAAACTAGAGACAAGAAAAAGAAATTGGAAAACAGAAAGAGAGGAAAAAGGAAGTGAGGCAAAAAGGCCAAGAAAAGGAGACAATTGGCCCAACGAAGTAAGAAAATTAAGATACAGAATCATAAGGTTAGATGGGAAAAGTGCTGAACAAGTGAATGAAATAACAAGTCAGAAAGAGCAAGAAAAACAAGGTGGAAAACACTTGCAGAAAACAAAAAGAGTAAAGAAGGTAAATCCGAAGTATAGATCGCCTGAATGGTTGTATCTTGCTTTGACTAGTAACAAAAAGGAAAAGAACACTCACGAGAACCCGGAACAGAGAAACCTAATGGGTGAAGGTGAGGTGCAACAAACCTGAAGAAGTCTAAACAATTTCTACCGGATTTGACAAAACACTGGATCTGACAAATTTTACCGGCTATGACAAAGAAAGAATTCTGAAAAGAATTAAAAGAAAGTACCAAGCAAAGACAAAACATTGGAATACAGAGTGGCAAATAAGTCATTCCTGAGGTGTAGTGACACAATTTTCTGGAAACAAAATAAAAAAGTTACTATAAAACAAAATGGAGAATACTAGAGATAGAAAATGTAAATGTGAGTTTTTAAGTAGATGGTGCAAGATGTGCTGCTTTTGTACAGGATTATTAATGACAGTATGGGTGGTTTTAGCAATCACTATTCCAATTAGTTTAGCTGTAGTAGAAACGTCTAATAACACTGAGAAAGAAAAGGGAGCTAATACTCAAGAACCAGTTATATTAAAAACTAGTGCAGAATTACACAAGGACAAATCAATAACAGAGTTTTCTAAAAATGTTTTTACTAAATTATTATATGAGTATGTAGAAACAATGGATGTAAGAGATTGTTATGTTTGTATGCAGTTGCCTGCATCTGTAGCAGAGGGTGTGACTTATCATCACCTCCCTTTGACGTATGGAATAACATGTAGCGTTTTAGCAAGTTTATTTTATAAAACAGGTAGATTAGAATATTATTACACTGACATAGATAAGATTTTTGCAAAAGTTTCTGTAGTTCCCGAGCTAAACAAAATAAAAGAGGGAAAAACGTTTGGTGAATATTTTCTAGAAGATAAGATTTTAACATTAGATAATATAATTAGGTACAACCTTACCTGTGAGTTAAAGAAGGAAGAAAAGGTATTTTTAGAGATGGTTGAAGAGAGAAGAGTGAAATTTCAAAGAAAAGTGATAGAAGAGACAAAAACACCTCTTTGGGCGTTTGAGGAAGACAATCATGACAAGAAAAAGACAAATGCAGCTATGACTCTGGATTGGCCCCAACAGGGAAGGTTGTGCATTAGAAGAAATAAGACAAGATATGACAATTATTTTGTGGGTTCCAGTATTTGCCATGACAATTATCAAATTTTAGGTGGATGGGGATTCAAAGGGGAAAAGATCCAATATTGCCAGGGATCTATTATGTTTGCGGAAATAGGGCTTATTATAGGTTGCCGGACCATTGGTATGGGTCATGTTACTTAGGCCTGGTCTTTCCAAAGATTTTTCATATGGATAGAAAAGAAAAAGGAACACACAAAATGATAAATACTTTTACACGTAGAAAAAGGGAACGTTTTTCAGAAATAGTAGGTGATATTTTTGGCGCATTGATACCAGCAGTGGGAATATCTTTGAATGCATTTAAAATTAGGAAATTATCCACAGTGGTAGATCGTTTATCTACAGATACTGCCTGAGGGTTCTTGATGGTAAATACCGAGATGGTTGCCATGAGAGCTATGGTGATGCAAAATCGACTTGCCCTTGACATTCTTTTGGCAAAAGAGGGCGGAGTCTGTGGAATGCTGAAAGTCCAACATTGTTGCACTTACATTCCAGATAAAAGCGAAAATATACAGAAGTATATAACAAATATTACAAGTTTGCACAAAGAACTTGTTCCACTGGAGGTTGAAAGTGCTTTTGGAAAACTTGGTAAAGGGTTTTCTTCAGTAATAAATTGGTTAACAAGAATGAGTGGATTAATAATAGGGAAAGTTATAATAATAGCAACCGTGATAATAATAATAATATTAGTACTGAAGCTTGTAATAACATGTGTAAAGAGAAGAATAAGGCAGAATAAAATAGAAAAAGAAAACATGATAAACAAGGAGAGAGAGAGAGAAATGGGTGAAATAGAGTTAGAAGAAATAAAAGAGAACATGTACAAGAAAACGAAGAGACAAGTTGAAAGGGATACAGTTGTGTAAACTAACAAAAGCAAATGGATAAAAGATATATGCTGTCTGAGAAAATTGTATAACTTGGGTTTTGTGGTGATATTAAAAATCACCAAAGGGGAATTGATGGAGCAGGGTAAATGAAAACATTTTTAACCTCCTAATATTTTCGTAAAATAATTAATAAACATGTTCGTTTAAGTAAATAACCAACAATGTATGTTACATGTTAAGGGTTAAAGGTAACACGCTATTCCGTGTGCAAAATAATCAACTTATAATTGTTTACGTGTCTAACATAACATAATATTTGCGTACTAATTAAATAATAAACGCATGATCTGTGCTTTTAAATAAAACGTGTGGTTGCAAAATAAAGCGATGGTAAGTAAGGGACAGCTTTATATGTTGCTTTTTGCTAGGTAATACCTAATTGGGGTACGTAGAAAGACGGGAGGGAAACGAAAGGGTTTATATTTCTTTGTTTTAACAATATTTTGTTTATCTTTGAAAATAGTGCGCTTAGGCCTGTCGAGCAGCGATATAAAATGGCCGCCAGTTGCTAGAGTACGCATGAGCGGGGAACCATGTGATAGAGGAGAGAGGCTTTGGAAAAAGGATGATCACGTGCTGGTGTTGAGAGGCTAAGATGGAAGTATGGTCAAGGCTATTGTGACCTTTCTGAGCAGATGTGTGCCAAGATGATCAGCAAGAAGCGTGAGAAGTCCAACTGAATCAATGGACGGAACTGTTAAACCCAAAATGTAGCAGAAAAAGATACAAATTGGACTGAACGAAGCGGATGAGCAAATGCATGAACTGTGGGAAACGATGCATGCATGGACATTCCACAAGGAACTGGTTAAGACCAGGAAGTTTGATTAAAAATGTATATGGGCCTGAGGGGACCAATGAGAAAGAATCACGCCATGAAGATGAAACATTTTATTCTGTAAGCTAGAATTAGGGTATTAGAAGACCTACTCTTGGTGGGAGGGGTTAGTTGCTGCAGGAGTTGCTGAGGTAGATGCTGCGGGAGTTGCTGGGATGCTGGTTAGATGCTGGAGAAGTTAGATGCTGTAGATGGGTGAAGTTGCGGTTGCTGATGCTGACGAGCTGATGCTGCTGCTGCTATTTTATTTTTCCAGTTGAGTATAAGATGTTGGTTTAGGAGAATTTTTCCTGATAGATTTTTTATTTTAGAACTATTAGATTTTCCCAAGATAGATAGATTGATCTTTAGAGTTCTTACTATGATAACCTTATTTTTCCGTCTAATAAATATGCATTGCAATTTCATTTTATTCTTATATTGATTATAAATGCAATGATCTGAATAATAAGCTTAACCTCATTTCTTGCATCAAACTTGATATAAACTTTATTATTCTTTAAACAAATGACTCAGTGATTCTTTAGCTCAATGATTAAAGTAAATTGATGAAGAGTTTATTGTGATTGGGCTGGTCTTAATCACCATCAACTGATTCCTACTAATTGGTCCATCGACCAATGAGCGGAATACCTTAAAGCAAATGAGAAGTATTATGTCATGTTAAAAGAGGTATCCCGTCTCCTTCCAGCGAATCGTTTTTCTCCTAGGTTGTTGACGAAGGAAATCCAGGGAATAAATGAGTAAGTGAATGTATATGCGGTGTTATGAGCCCCACCGACATATGGATATAGTGTGTGTGTTGAAGGAATAATTGCACCTGGATGACCGAAGTATATAGGAGAATAATTTTTATTGTTAGCGCTGGATCAGATTTCTTGGTAGCAGAGTTATGGTTATTATAGATTAGTTTGGTGATTATTGATTATTGATTATTGATAAGTTCATGTCTAACACTTTTTGTTGAGTCGCGTTATGTTATATGTAAGTTTTCACGCTTCCGGGAAGTAGGAAGTGGAACACGTGTGGCAAGAGAAGTCACATGGAATGGTGCATTGTCTGAATTCATATTGGTGATAACACAGGTTGTGTTATGATAGGGACATTTTCCGTATAAAAGGTGTGTAAGTGAAATAGTGATCGGTTTTTCTTGTGAAACTCTGGCCTTAATTCTCAGGAGCAGTATAGTCTCCACATGTGTTTTATCCCCAGAGAAACGGGTTTACTGATTGCTTGAAAGAAGAGTAAGGTAGAGGGAAGTACTACTTTATCGGCGAAACTGAAAATTCTGTGGTAGGGTAGAGGTAAGCGCTGCCTACTGGAAAATACAGAGTTCTTGTGTAAATGGTCAAAACTATCTTTTTGGTTTAGCGAATCAGACAATGGAAATGTGTTTTAAATGTTGTAACTAACGAAGAATTGTTGAAAAAGAAATTGCCGATAATTTTTGTAAAGGAGGGGTCAAGAGCAGAAGTGACGTAGACAAAAGCCGCGCTGGGATTGGACAGTGCGCGGTAGACAGAAATCGCTCTGATTGGAGATTTGGTGTGAGTCGCGCTAGTATTGGTTGGAATAACGCATACAGAACAGTGTTGAATTACTGATCAATTGAGGAGAAAAGAGATTGTGAATCATGTCGTATTATGAGTATGGTAGAGAGAAAACGTCATGGATGACGAAAGTTAAGAATTTCTTTAAGAAAGACAAAAAGGTAGTGACTAGAGAGGGACAAATAATTCCTCCGCCGAAATCACCAGCTTCGCATATGATGCTGAAATATGGATATCATACATGCATATGGTTAGAAAATTGGACAAAATATACCAAGAATGATGGAGCTTTGGCTTTCCCTGAGAATGGTTCATTTAATGTAGCTGTACTACGAAACTTGAGAGAAAAGATGGCAATGTTAGAACCTAGACCTAGACCGACACAGTTTGAAGCTTTAACGGAATGGGAAGATGAGATGTACGAACGAGAGAGATTCAGAGGATTAAAGAATCATGAGTTTGTGCCTGGAAGGTTATGGGGAGTAAATCATGAGGACAGAATAAAGCGTTGGAGATGTGCTAACATGACAGGAGGTTTGTTTCCAGCTTTTACAGTTGAGGAAGAAGCAAAGAGAAAGTGTACAGAGAAAAAGAAACATGTAGTGGTAGAAAAGTATGTGTATGGTGGTAGTGAAACAGATGACGAATTGCTGGAAGATATTTTAAACAGAAACCCACCTCCATACCAACAGACTTCTGCGGTGGTGACACCTAATGCACCGCCAATGGAAACTGGGAGGAATAAAAATCCCGAACGAAGAGATGAGACAAATAGGTCACAAGATCAATTAAAAACTTCACAAAATGAAGAGATAGAAAGTGACAATGCAACTGAATTAGCAAAAACGACAAGAGAATTGACTGAGAAAATAAGAGAATTGACAAAGAATATGGAAGCTGCAACTGTACCAGTAACGATAGGTCCAGTAATGCCAATTTTTGAGACTCAGAAAATTGATGAACGTTCTTTAGTGATTCCCATGAATTCACATGTGCAAAGAAAAAGAGAAGGGATGGAACTGAATAATGAAGGTGCACACAATTTGGCTAGTACATATAGACCAAGCCCACCTACTAATTTGACGATAATTGAGAATGAGATTAGGAGAATGCCTATGGTGACGGAGTCTGCATCAGGGACACCAGAAAGAAGTAGCAATTGGATAGAATTAAATAGTACGCCGGTAGGTCCGACTCCAGATGAGTTAAATGAATGGATGAAAGCGTTAAAAACAAAAGAACCGGAAGTGAAACCATTAGATGTAATTAGGTTGAAAATAGACATGGAAGAATTGATTTTAGGGACAATTGGTACAGAAAAATAAAAAAATTATCAGGATGATGAGATTATGTTTTTGTGCAAAAGTCTTACATGGAGAGCTAGAAATTTACATGACAAATTGGAAGAGACAGCGAGTGAACTAGGAGTGGAGTTTGTAAAAGTGAGAATGTTGCAGAAACCATACAGAGTAGATTTTTGTGAGAAGGATATAGAGAATTTGAACACATCAGGAAGACTGACTCAAATAAAAGAGTTAATTGTTTTATTGAGAAAATGGGGTGATGTGGATAGATGGAGAAATAGATGGTCGAAAAGGAATGAGAAAACAACAGATAAAGCATCTTTGGCTTTTGCAGTGACAGATAAGGAACCAGTTGTAAGGGAATACCCGATGAGAGAAACTCCAGGAGGTAGTTATGTGCATGTTCCATGGACCAGACAGGATATACTGTCATTTACAAATGACTTCCCAAAGTTGAGAGAGAAGCCAGTAGAATGGTACAGACAAGTGGAAAGATTTGTTAAGGTGTCAAAAGTGTTGTGGATAGATCTGGATGGATTGTTTGATATAGTAGTGCCAGCTGATTTGTGGACAGAATGTAAGATTACAATTGATTGGCCAACTGTAGGATATCCAAGGGACGCTAAAACAGGAGCGCCAGGACCAGAAGTGATGAGGAAGTACGACCAAGTAATTACCTTTTTGAAGAATAAGATTCCACCTAAAGAAACAGATTGGGTAAAAATTGACAGAACAACACAGGAAAGTAAAGAATCAGTGCATGCATACTATGAGAGGATGTTGTTGGTTTTTAAACAGTACAGTGGTTATGAGACACTAAATGAGAAGGATATGAGTCATTTTGTATATAGATTTGTGTATGGATTGAAACCAGAGATAAGTGAAATGATTAAGCAGCATATGATTTGTTGGCAGAATAGCACAGTGGATGAGGTTTTGAGATATGCTAAGTATTGCAGTGATGATATTGAGGGGTCGATTCCGATTCGGGCCGGAAAAAGCACCGACCGACTCGGAGCCGGAAATTATACCGACCGACACGTACCTGTGGCGCCCGACACGCCAAGTACGATGCAAAGCGTGCAAATTCCGACCGACACGTACAGAACCCAAGCCGAACGACCGAGCCGCACGGAAAACAGCAATCCGCCCGGAAAAACACGTGAATCCAACTGACCGACACGCACCCGGAACAAATCCGACCGAAACGTACACGCGAACTCCAAACCGCAAAGTACGATGCAAGGCGCGAAAACCACGACCGAGTCGGACGGAGGACAAGCCGCACGACTGACACGCATACAAAACCGAGGCGAAGCAACACAAAACACCGCGACCGACGCGTACGCAGCATAGAAAACTGCACAAACACAGCGTGAACGAAACGGAGAACACCGTACGAGACAAATGCAGGGTCCGACTCGGTCACAAGAACGTTTCCAACATGCACAGACAGTACAAAGGAAAAATCACACAAAAAAGGCCAAACAAGCAATTACAAAGCCAATAAATACTGGGGGGGTGGGGACAGAGAGCAAAGACACACCCACAACTCCACCCATATAAAGGACACAAATCACAACCATGATCCTTTGCAAATGCCATTCCACTGCCAGCACCCAAGAGACAGCAACCACACACCCACAGCTCATCCCTCACACAAGCCACACACCATCAGCACACCAACAAATACCTACCTCACATACACCCAGCAAAACACACACCCACACACCCTCACCTGCACACCAACACACACATCACTCACCATCACCACCCATCACCATGCCCCCAAGAAGAATCACAAGTTCCTAGATTGTGAATTGGAAGTCCTGGTAGACGAGATCCTCAGGGTAGAGCCACAGCTGTTTGGCACACTGGTCCAACAGACCCCCATCTCCCCAGAAAACCAAGATGTGGGAGAGGATCATCAACAGGGTGAACGCACAATCACCATGTCTGCGCACAAAGACCGACATCCAGAACAGGTGGTATGACGTGCGCAGGAGGGTCCGGGAGCTGCTCAAGAAAGACTACCTCCTGAGCCAATACACCGGCAGTGGCCCTCCTGCCAAGCCAGTATACCTCAGGCCCTGGGAGGAGAAGGTGCGGGCCATCCTTCCGCCAGTGAGCGTATATGGACTAGAGAACTTCCCAGAGCCTGGTGAGTACACAACAAATGTACACAATATTCTGCCACAATACACACACACATCACTGTCAAGGGGAGAGTCAAACCATGCACTCATAGCAATTACACAGCAACCAGAACAGAATCATCCCAAAATGTGTATGTCAGTCAGATAAACACAACACATGCCATCAAAAAAGTCACATCGAACCGTGCCATCACATGTACAAACACAACTACAACTACAGCTAGGCAGTGGCACAAATAGAACTAACAAACACATCCAGACATGTAGCCACCACAACAACACCAACACACAGTGAAGACCACTGAAAGGAAGGAATTCTGTGTATGCTGGCCAAGTCAGTGTAGCCAATAGCATCATGGGAGTCGTAGTCACACATATTGCCCCCCACAACTGTCCCATCAACACCACCATGAACCATGCGCACATCACAGGGAGTGGAGAAGGACTCACAAGATGGCTGACACTGGCAACTGCTGTGGGAGCACAAGGCCCTGCTGGCAACTGTGCACCAACAAACAGCAGGACATCACTGACTGACATCCTGAGAGACAACTTCCACTCCCTGCAATGCAAGCACGTTCCATGGTGGGATATCTAGCTGGCTGGGTGGGAAGGAGGACTTGCAGCACTGACCATAGTCACAAGCACCTCCCCTCACACACCCCTCAACACAAACTCCACAGAACCCACCTGGTAGAATGCAATGCCTCCCATCCTAACTCAAGATCCCACAAAGAACCACCACCCTGGGTTATGGTGTGTGAAGCACAGGGACACTCTTGGGACTTTTAGCCAAACAACTGCCAGGACAACACTCCCAGCCATCCTGTCAGCACAGCCAGCCCACCCCACAGGGAAGCAGAGTCAAAAGGAAGGAAGCATGGGCATGCTGGGAAGGGGGGTGGAGGCAATAGCATGATGGGAGTGGTAGTCACAGATATTGGACACCCCCACAACTGTCCCATCAACACCACCATGAACCATGCGCACATCACAGGGAGTGGAGAAGGACTCACAAGATGGCTGACACTGGCAACTGCTGTGGGGAGCACAAGGCCCTGCTGGCAACTGTGCACCAACAAACAGCAGGACACCACTGACTGACATCCTGAGAGACAACTTCCACTCCCTGCAATGCAAGCACGTTCCATGGTGGGATATCTAGCTGGCTGGGTGGGAAGGAGGACTTGCAGCACTGACCATAGTCACAAGCACCTCCCCTCACACACCCCCTCAACACAAACTCCACAGAACCCACCTGGTAGAATGCAATGCCTCCCATCCTAACTCAAGATCCCACAAAGAACCACCACCCTGGGTTATGTTGTGTGAAGCACAGGGACACTCTTGGGACTTTTAGCCAAACAACTGCCAGGACAACACTCCCAGCCATACTGTCAGCACAGCCAGCCCACCCCACAGGGAAGCAGAGTCAAAAGGAAGGAAGCATGGACATGCTGGGAAGGGGGGTGGAGGCAATAGCATGATGGGAGTGGTAGTCACAGATATTGGTCACCCCCACAACTGTCCCATCAACACCACCCTGAACCATGCTCACATCACAGGGAGTGGAGAAGGACTCACAAGATGGCTGACACTGGCTACTGCTGCGGGGAGCACAAGGCCCTGCTGGGAACTGTGCACCAACAAACAGCAGGACACCACTGACTGACATCCTGAGAGACAACTTCCACTCCCTGCAATGCAAGCACGTTCCATGGTGGGATATCTGGCGGGCTGGGTGGGAAGGAGGACTTGCAGCACTGACCATAGTCACAAGCACCTCCCCTCACACCCCCTCAACACAAACTCCACAGAACCCACCTGGTAGAATGCAATGCCTCCCATCCTAACTCAAGATCCCACAAAGAACCACCACCCTGGGTTATGTTGTGTGAAGCACAGGGACACTCTTGGGACTTTTAGCCAAACAACTGCCAGGACAACACTCCCAGCCATCCTGTCAGCACAGCCAGCCCACCCCACAGGGAAGCAGAGTCAAAAGGAAGGAAGCATGGGCATGCTGGGAAGGGGGTGGAGGCAATAGCATGATGGGAGTCGTAGTCACAGCTCAACATCCCCCACCACATGGCCCAGCAAGCTCACACTCACGCATGCACATCCCACAGAGAGTGGAAAGGCCCATCAAAGATGTCTGACACTGTTGCTGTGTCGTGGGGAGCACAAGGGCATGCTGGGAACTGCACACCAACCAACAGCAGGACACCACTGTCAGCCATCTTGCCATTGCTCTCACACCCACACATACTGAACTCCCCACAAAAGCAAGTAAGTATGGGAATGCTGGGAAGTGGGGTGGAGGCAATAGCATGATGGGAGTGGCAGTCACAGATATTGGTCACCCTCACAACTGGCCCATCAACACCACCCTGAACCATGCTCACATCACAGGGAGTGGAGAAGGACTCACAAGATGGCTGACACTGGCTACTGCTGTGGGGAGCACAAGGGCATGCTGGGAACTGCACACCAACCAACAGCAGGACACCACTGTCAGCCATCTTGCCATTGCCCTCACACCCACACACACTGAACTCCCCACAAAAGCAAGTAAGTATGGGAATGCTGGGAAGTGGGGTGGAGGCAATAGCATGATGGGAGTGGCAGTCACAGATATTGGTCACCCCCACAACTGTCCCATCAACACCACCCTGAACCATGCTCACATCACAGGGAGTGGAGAAGGACTCACAAGATGGCTGACACTGGCTACTGCTGCGGGGAGCACAAGGCCCTGCTGGGAACTGTGCACCAACAAACAGCAGGACACCACTGACTGACATCCTGAGAGACAACTTCCACTCCCTGCAATGCAAGCACGTTCCATGGTGGGATATCTGGCTGGCTGGGTGGGAAGGAGGACTTGCAGCACTGACCATAGTCACAAGCACCTCCCTCACACCCCCCTCAACACAAATTCCACAGAACCCACCTGGTAGAATGCAATGCCTCCCATCCTAACTCAAGATCCCACAAAGAACCACCACCCTGGGTTATGTTGTGTGAAGCACAGGGACACTCTTGGGACTTTTAGCCAAACAACTGCCAGGACAACACTCCCAGCCATCCTGTCAGCACAGCCAGCCCACCCCACAGGGAAGCAGAGTCAAAAGGAAGGAAGCATGGGCATGCTGGGAAGGGGGTGGAGGCAATAGCATGATGGGAGTCGTAGTCACAGCTCAACATCCCCCACCACATGGCCCAGCAAGCTCACACTCACGCATGCACATCCCACAGAGAGTGGAAAGGCCCATCAAAGATGTCTGACACTGTTGCTGTGTCGTGGGAGCACAAGGGCATGCTGGGAACTGCACACCAACCAACAGCAGGACACCACTGTCAGCCATCTTGCCATTGCTCTCACACCCACACATACTGAACTCCCCACAAAAGCAAGTAAGTATGGGAATGCTGGGAAGTGGGGTGGAGGCAATAGCATGATGGGAGTGGCAGTCACAGATATTGGTCACCCTCACAACTGACCTTGACTGGTAGGTCGCTCCCCCACCACACAGCTCCGTCTGTGTGCCCTGCTGCTGCCCTTGATTGTGCTCGTTTTGCCTTTCTGTGCCCCCTTGCTGCCCCTGATTGTGCTCGTTTTTTCCTTTCTGTGCCCCCCTTGCTGCCCCTGATTGTGCTCGTTTTTCCTTCCTTTCTGTGCCCCCTTGCTGCCCCTGATTGTGCTCGTTTTTCCTTTCTGTGCCCCCCTTGCTGCCCCTGATTGTGCTCGTTTTTTCCTTTCTGTGCCCCCCTTGCTGCCCCTGATTGTGCTCGTTTTTCCTTTCTGTGCCCCCTTGCTGCCCCTCATTGTGCTAGTTTTTTCCTTTCTGTGCCCCCTTGCTGCCCCTGATTGTGCTCGTTTCTTTTTCCTTTCTGTGCCCCCTTGATGCCCTGATTGTGCTCGTTTTTTCCTTTCTGTGCCCCCTTGCTGCCCCTGATTGTGCTCGTTTTTCCTTTCTGTGCCCCCTTGCTGCCCCTCATTGTGCTAGTTTTTCCTTTCTGTGCCCCCTTGCTGCCCCTCATTGTGCTCTGTTTTTTTCCTTTCTGTGCCCCCTTGATGCCCTGATTGTGCTCGTTTTCCCTTCTGTGCCTGTTTCCCGCCGCTGCGCCTGCGGCCCCGCCCCTCCTGCCCATTCGCTGCCCCATTCCCTGCTCCTCCCTCCCACCTCCCCATTTATGGCGGCCACTGCGTGGTGAAGAGAGCGACCCCTGACCTTGACTGGTAGGTCGCTCCCCCACCACACAGCTCCGTCTGTGTGCCCTGCTGCTGCCCCTGATTGTGCTCGTTTTTCCTTTCTGTGCCCCCTTGCTGCCCCTGATTGTGCTCGTTTTTCCTTTCTGTGCCCCCCTTGCTGTCCCTGATTGTGCTCGTTTTTTCCTTTCTGTGCCCCCTTGCTGCCCCTGATTGTGCTCGTTTTTTCCTTTCTGTGCCCCCTTGCTGCCCCTGATTGTGCTCGTTTTTTCCTTTCTGTGCCCCCTTGCTGCCCCTGATTGTGCTCGTTTTTCCTTTCTGTGCCCCCTTGCTGCCCCTCATTGTGCTAGTTTTTTCCTTTCTGTGCCCCCTTGCTGCCCCTGATTGTGCTCGTTTTTTTCCTTTCTGTGCCCCCTTGATGCCCTGATTGTGCTCGCTTTTTCCTTTCTGTGCCCCCCGTGCTGCCCCTGATTGTGCTCGTTTTTCCTTTCTGTGCCCCCTTGCTGCCCCTCATTGTGCTAGTTTTTTCCTTTCTGTGCCCCCTTGCTGCCCCTGATTGTGCTCGCTTTTTTTCCTTTCTGTGCCCCTTGATGCCCTGATTGTGCTCGTTTTCCCTTCTGTGCCTGTTTCCCACCGCTGCGCCCCTGCGGCCCCGCCCCTCACTGCCCATTCGCTGCCCCATTCCCTGCTCCTCCCTCCCACCTCCCCATTTATGGCGGCCGCTGCGCGGCCGCCGCGCTGGCGCGCCAAAGGCGCACCTAAGGCAAGCCCGTCTGCGCCCGTCCGCACCGTGACCGCGCCCAGCGCCAGACCCCTGGTCCGGGCATCCCCGCGCCCGCCACATCAACAGACGCCGATACGACGCCAGCACCCTCCACGCACTCAACCCCGGAAAAGATCACGCCTGCTACCAGGCCACCCCGAAGCGCACCCAAGGGCCCTTCACCTGCCGGAACTGCAGCTTCGCCAGCACCCGCCCCGCCAAACCACCGCCCATGAAAGAACCCAACTACCTCAGATGCATCCTCCTCAACACCCGCTCCGCCCGCAAACACGCCATCGAACTCTGGGACCTTCTCGACTCAACCTCCCCAGACATCGCATTCCTGACGGAGACCTGGCTGAATCCCGCTTCAGCCCCCGACATCGCCATTGCCATCCCGGACGGATACAAGATCACCCGCAGGGACCGCACCAACGGTGTCGGAGGAGGCATCGCCATCGTCCACAGGAACACCCTCAGAGTCTCAACCAACACCGACGACACCCTCAGCACCGCCGAACACATGCACTTCCAGATCCACACCGATCCCAACACCACCCTCAGAGGAACCCTCATCTACAGACCCCCGGACCCCGACCACAGTTCAGCGATTCCATCGCTGACTTCGTCAGCACACACGCCATCGCCTCCACGGACTACATCCTCCTCGGGGACCTGAACTTCCACCTCGAGAACAACAAGGACACCAACTCCACCACCCTGATCGACAACCTCGCCACCCTCGGACTCAGACAGCTCGTGACTACACCCACCCACGCCGCCGGCCACACGCTCGACTCCATCTTTTCCGCAAGCCCACACGTCCGAACCCCACTGGACTGACCACCACTGCATTCACTTCACCTACAGGAAGCCCACCACGCACCACCGCACCGAACAAATGCCTCGCCGCTGCTGGAGCAGAGTCACGGAAGACCAGCTAACCACAACCCTCGCCCTGAGCCCACCCGCCGAACCCTCCGACCCCGACACCGCCGCCCGCAACCTCAGACAGTGGATCGACGACTGCGCCAACACCCTCGCCCCGCTCAAGAATCCGCCCAACAGCCACACCAGCAAGAAAGCCACCTGGTTCACCGAAGACCTCCAGGCCTCCAAACGAACATGCCGAAAACTGGAGAAGATCTGGCTCCACGAACGGACAGCGGACAGCTACGCCGCCCACAAGAGCGCCACCCGCAGTCACCATCACCTCATCAGATCCGCCAAAAGGGCCTCACTCAAAGACCGCCTAGACAACAACGCACACAACAGCAAAGAGCTCTTCAACATCGTGAAGGAACTCTCCAACCCCAGCTCCAACACCAACGACATCCAGCCGTCGCGAGACCTGTGCGACTCACTGGCCACCTTCTTCCACCGCAAAATCGCCGACATCCACGACAGCTTCAACACCACGACCGCCCCGGCAACCACCGAGACCACTGCCCCCACAACCACGAACCGCCTGCTCTCCTGGACCAACATCAACGACGAGGACACCAGCGAGATCATGAACACCATCCACTCCGGTTCACCGCTAAACCCGTGCCCTCACCACATCTTCAACAAAGCCAGTACAGCCATCGCGCCCCATCTCCGGAAAATAATCAACATCTCCTTCGAGACAGCAACCTTCCCGGAAAGCTGGAAGCACGCCGAGATCACCGCCTTACTCAAGAAACCCAAGGCAGACCCCAAGGACCTCAAGAACTTCCGACCCATCTCTCTGCTCCCGTTCCCCGCGAAGGTCACCGAGAAAATCGTCAACAAACAACTGACCCGCTACCTCGAGGAGAACAACATCCTGGACCCTTCCCAGTCCGGCTTCCGCAGCAACCACAGCACCGAAACCGCCCTCATCGCCGCCACCGATGACATCAGGACCCTGCTAGACAACGGAGAAACAGCAGCCCTCATCCTCCTGGACCTATCAGCCGCCTTCGACACGGTCTGCCACCACACACTACGAACACGCCTTCACGACGCCGGGATCCAAGAGAAGGCCCTGGACTGGACCACATCCTTCCTTTCCGGCAGAACACAAAGCGTCCGCCTCGCCCCCTTCCGATCCAAGGCCACCAAGATCATCTGCGGCGTACCCCAAGGCTCCTCCCTCAGCCCAACGCTGTTCAACATCTACATGGCACCCCTCGCCCACGTCGCCCGACAGCACAACCTCAACATCATCTCCTACGCCGACGACACCCAGCTGATCCTCTCCCTCACCAAAGACCCTCACACCGCCAAAGCCCACCTCCACGAAGGAATGAAGGCCGTCGCCGAATGGATGAGGACCAGCCGCCTGAAGCTGAACTCGGACAAGACGGAGGTCCTCATCCTTGGTTCCAACCCTTCAGCCTGGGACGACTCCTGGTAGCCAACATCACTGGGAACAGCCCCGCCACCCACCGACCACGTACGCAACCTAGGGGTCATCCTCGACCCCACCCTCTCCATGACTAAGCAGGTCAACGCCGTTTCCTCATCCTGCTTCAACATCCTCCGAATGCTCCGCAGGATCTTCAAGTGGATCCCCACCGAAACAAGAAAAACAGTCACCCAGGCCCTCGTCACCAGCAGGCTGGACTACGGAAACGCCCTCTATGCAGGAACGACGGCTAAGCTCCTGAGACGGCTGCAACGCATCCAGAACGCCTCTGCACGTCTTATCCTCGACATCCCCCGACGCAGCCACATCACACCCCACCTGAGAGACCTGCACTGGCTCCCTGTCAACAAGAGGATAACCTTCAAGCTCCTCACCCACGCACACAAAGCACTCCACAACTCTGGACCAGCCTACCTCAACAGACGACTCAGCTTCTACACCCCCACCCGCCAGCTCCGCTCGACCAGCCTCGCCCTCGCCACAGTCCCCCGCATCCGGAAAACAACCGCCGGCGGCAGATCCTTCTCCCACCTCGCCGCCAAGACCTGGAACACCCTCCCCACCAACCTCCGACAGACCCAAGACCTACTGGCCTTCAGAAGACTCCTCAAGACCTGGCTCTTCGATCAGTAGCAGCACCACCCCCCTCTTCCCCCAGCGCCTTGAGACCCTCGCGGGTATGTAGTGCGCTTTATAAGTGACATGATTGATTGTAAACAGGAAATCATCCAAGTAGTGTACTTGCATCTTGTGTTGCCACCAAGTCTCGCACTGCCCATTCCAAGAAGCGACTGAAAGTTTCAAACACCGCACACGAGATGGAACACCCCATTGGCATGCACAGATCCACAAAGAAATTCCCTCAAACGTAAAACCTAGCAACCTAGTGTCCTCCGGGTGCACCGGCAGAGTCGAAAGGCCGCCTCAATATCTGATTTTGCCATCAGGCGCCCTCACCTAATCTCTGCAGTTTCTGGAATAGCCGTATCAAAAGTGGTGTACCGAACTGCACATAGCTCCGGATCCAACCTGTCATTGACCGACAGTCCCGGCGGACTTGAAAGGTTATGAATGAGTCGATATTTCCCCGCCTCTTTCTTTGGTACCAGGCCCAAAGGTGAACACAGCAAGTCCTTCCTTGGTAACTGCTGGAAAGGCCCAGCCACCCTCCCCCAGCGCCTACTTCCTTCATGATTTTTCCCTGGCCACCCCTGGATTCAGCAGAACCGAGCGCTGATTGCGTGGTGGCACCATGGAGGGTGGGGCATTAGACGGGATATGGAAGCCAAATTTAAAACCTTGAAACAAGAAATGAGCCTCTTGCCGCTTGTCATATCTGCTGAGAAAGCAGGCTAGAACATGCAAGCGTATGGGAGTGGGCGGGCTGTTATGATGACTGGGCCTGACGGCCCTTGCTTTGGACACTGACAGGTGTGGGGGTGCGCTGCTCTTTAGGTTTCCCCACTTTCTTATAACATTTGCTCTCTGGGTGACCTTGCATCCCACAGAAGGAACATATATGCCTGAACTTGCATGTTGCTCCCCTGCTGCATTCGTTCCTATTGAACTGCCAGCACGCTTGCTTCTTATCCCCTGTTCCCTTGCCCTCCCGAAAGGAATGAGTAGGCCTGCTGACTGGCGTTGCCGAATAGAATTCTGCATGCCATATATTGATCTCACGCTGATCCCTAGCCACTTCCGGCCTTACAGCCTTCATCTGTCTGAATTTGGTATCATATTGCAGCCAAGCTGTGCCCTGGAATTCCGAGGCTGCCCCATGAATCAATGACATGTAGCTTATTAACTGGGCCGCCAGCGCAGGGAACCGCTCAACCATAATCGCTGCGTAGATAGCTGAAACCAGACACCCAATTCTTAATTGACCAATCCACCCAAACTTTCTTTGCTTAAATTCACCCTCCTTGCTTGTTCTGCTCTTCCCTGGCACCACTCCCGCATTGATCAGATCAAATACATCCACATACTCTCCCTTGACAATCTTCTCTTTGGTTTCCCCGGCACGTGCCATGTAATACTCGCTGATGGAGCCACCGCGAGTGACGCGGAACCATATATTACCGGGCTCTCTGTGACAGGGAGCTTTGCCCGGATGCCACCGCCCGAGGTTACGGGCGGCCCGCTGAGGTAGACCCAACCTCCGGTGCACCCGTATTACGGACTGGACTTTGTGACGTGGCAGCAACAACCAAGGGAGATTGAGCCACCCCTCCTGACTGGACCCACACCTGTGCCACCCCGCCACCCTGATGCGCTACTACTGGTGCAGGGACCTGCATGGCGATTGGCGTGGCGGTCACCCCCGCCCCCTGAGCTGCCGTGGTTTGTTGTGCCTGTGCCGCAACCAGTGTTGGCAACACGGAGGGAGCTGCAGCCTGTGAAAAGACCCCCCCTGTGAGCAATTCCATACCCGTCTGACCATTCTGGGCAGCTGCACCAGAAACCTGACCAATGTCTGTACACAACAGGGGCTGGCCCACTGCCACTGCCTCACCTGAAGTGTTCGCCCTTGATACTGCGGCCCGTTTGACCTTCTCTTTGCTGTGCATCTTTAAAACGTTCGGGCGTTCGCCTTGTGCGTTTAGTTAGAGGGGCCTCCTGCTGCGAGCTTGCTCTCTGGTCCCTGCGCTAATGTCTTCAGCGCCCAATCGATGCCGCCTTCTTTTGCGACCTCCACAGCGCTGACAAGGATCGAAATTCCTCCGCTGTCGCCGGGCCTCCTTGCCCCCCCGCGCGTCTTCTTTGGCGGCATCCTGCCGACTACAGAGATAAAGAAAGGAGAGTTAAAAGGCTGGCCCCTGCCCCCTTCCTTGCCCTCTGTTGACTGCGGGCTTCCCTTCCTTCACATTTCATGCTTGCGGTCGCTACTTTGGCCAGGCAAAAGGGATACTCACCACCCCTTTGCCCTCCTTGCGACACTCACATGCATTATACACCCATGCTCACGTGAGCCACATTGGCAGGGCAATAGGGATACTTACTACCCCATCACCCTCCTTGTGACATTCTCATGCACCATAAACCCCTGCTTACATGCGCCACCTTGGCAGGGCACTAGGGATACTTACCCCCCCATTGCCCTCCTTACAACACTTGCATGCCTTATAAAAACCCCTGCTTACATGCGCCCCATTAGCCGGGCCATAGGGATACTTACCACCCTATTACATCCTTTGCGACAGTTTCAAGCATCTGAAACCCCCCCTAGGTGCCATGCTTGCATGCAACATTTCCCCCATCGTCCTTGTCATTAATTCATCCCCTTTGTGCCATGCATGCCTGTCTTCGCAATGGGGAATCAACATCGTTATACAGATATATATATTTTAATCAAGCCCCATGCGGGGCCACAAACCCTGACAGGGCAGAGCACCTCCCCTTGCAGCTGCAGGGGAGCACGAGGCAAGCGTGCCGCAAATCGAGAGAGACCCCCTGGTGATCGCCCAAACTATCCAACACCCCCCAGCTAAATGTGTCATCCATGTCGACACAAACGAAGCCCACAACCTGTCATCTGCCGGAAAAAGCAGGATCGAACCACGGACACTCCGATCCCCCGTCCAATCGCTCCAGCGACTGAGCCACCTCGACTCTGGCCTCCCTGACCCCTGCTGCACATCTCAACACCGCTAACTCGACCCGAAGGCCCCGGAGCGCTGCACGCGAGCACCGCACCCACACCACTCATTCAGCCACGGGGGGATTAAATGACCCGTTGCATATTTACATAGCGCGAACTCGACCCGAAGGTATCCGAGCGCTTTACGCGAGCCCGCATTTACATTACCCATTCAGGCACGGGGTGATTAAGTGACTTGTGGCATCTTTATCTAGCGCGGACTCGACCCGAAGGTATCGGAGAGCTTTACGCGAGCACTGCATTTACATTACACATTCAGGCACGGGATGATTACGTGATTTGGTGCCTCTTTATCTAGCGCGGACTCGACCCGAAGGTATCGGAGCGCTTTACGCGAGCACCGCATTTACATTACATTCAGGCACGGGATGATTACGTGATTTGTTGCAAATTTGTGTAGCGCGCACTCGACCTGAAGGTATCGGAGAGCTCCACGCGAGCACCGCATCTGCACTACAAGTTCCGGCACGGGGTGATTAGTGACCCGTTGCACATTTGTATAGCGCGAACTCGACCCGAAGGCATCGGAGCGCCCCACGCGAGCACCGCATTTACCCTACACATTCAGGCACGGGGTGATTAAATGATTCCAATTTCTTAGTTATCCCGAACCCAACCACATACGGACCAATTGCATACTAACCTAGTCGGCCCGCTCCTCCGTCTTCTACGCTGTGAGGCCCCTTCACCCCGGTGCCCGCCGCAACTATCTTCAGGCTGCGACCTGCTGGGCACCCGAGGCGAGAGAACAAAGAGGGCTTCTCCCTCGTGTCCAGGGGTTTTCAACACTTTCCCTGGGGCCGGGGAAGGGGGGTCGCCTGCGCACCTCGGTGACGCCACTCAGTGCCTGCCCTGGAGATATCGCATTTCCTGGCAGCGACCCCTCCCACACCTCTCCACTTACACTATTCAGACATTCCTCGGC